>JAKSZT010053928.1:46080984-46270483 GCA_026826555.1 Tolypeutes matacus
ATCCATCCATCCATCCATCCATCCATCCATCCATCCATCCATCCATCCATCTTCTGAATATTTGAGAACAGGTTGCACACATTATACTCCTTGAACACATAATACTTCCATATACATTTCCTACAAACAAGGGTATTCACTTATGTGATCACCTTAAGTGTAGTTATCAAGGTCAAGAAATTCAACATTGATATATAGCTTCCATTCCATATTCCAATTTTTTTGCCCCAATAATTTCCTTTGGAGCTATTCTCCATTCTTAGATCCCATCCAGTATCCTCTATTGCATTTAATTGCCATTAACTTTTTTTTTTTTTTTTTTTATTAATGGGTAAAAATCAAAATTCTCACAATACATACAAACATTTGCAAAATGATATATAAATATATATGCATATATGTGTATTTGCTTACAAAAATGTTTATATATATATATATATATACATATATTTTAAGAGGTGCTTAGATTACTCAAAATATTACACGGAACCCACTGGGATTCCCATGTTGCCCACCTCCCACACCTCCCACCATATCCCACACAAACATCTCCCACAGTGTGGCCCACCACCCTCAATGAACTTACACATACTGGAGCCTTGCCACCAACCATAGACCACAGTTCACACTGTAGACCACACTCTCTCCCACTCAGTTCTGAGTGGTGTGTGCTGATTTAAAATGGCCTACATCCGTTGCCACAACAGTACTCAGGACAACCTCCAACTCCCAAAGAAGCCCCTGTATTTCAACTGCTCATCCCCTCCCTACCCCAAAAGTGTCAAGTGGCCACTGGCTCCACCTCATTGTTATAATTTCTTGCATTGCTAGAATCACCATATGTGAACAAGAGAATACCATCTAGTCACTCTAGTCCATAGTTCTTCCCCCAATCCTGAGGGGACTGGGATGGTGATGTCCACTCCAACTCCAAGTGAGAGAGGGCTTATATCCCATGGATATGGTGGGTGGGATGATCCTGCCTGCAGATGCAGGCCCTCTCTGCCATTAACTTTTAAATGTCTTCCTTTCTTTTTGTTTAATTGTGGAAACATATACATATATACAACAAAAACTTCCCATTCCAGCCCCTCCCAACCATAATATTCAGTGGAATTAAACACATTCACAATGTTACACTATACTCACCACCATCCATTACTAGAACTTTCCCTTTATTCCAAACACAAATCCTACACTCATTAATGCCTCTGCATCTCACCTCTAGTAATCTGTACTCTATTTTCTATCCTATGAGTTTGCATATTTCCTGAAATTTTTTGTGGTTACCATGGGGCTTAAATTTAATATCTTAAATCTATTACAATTTTGTTTGCTTTGATACAAATTTAACTTCAATTGCAAATATAAATTATGTTCCTATACTCTTCCTTCTCCCACCTTTATGTGCTTTTGTCACAAATTAATTTACATTATAAGTTCAAACCATTGACTTATCATTGTATTTTATGCACTTTTCTTTTAGATCCTGTAGGAAATATAAAGTGGTGTTACAAATAAAAAAATACAATAATACTGGTATTTATATTTACCCATGGTATTATATTTACTGGAGATCTTTATTTCTTCATATGGCTTCAGTAAATTGTCTAGTGTCCTTTCCTTTCAACCTGGAGAACTTCCTTTCACATTTCTAGTAGGGCTAGTCTAGTGTTGATGAAGTCCCTCAGCTTTGGTTTATCTGGGAATATCTTTACTCCTCCTTAAATTTTGAAAGAAAATTTGCCAGACATAGAATTCTTAGTTGGCAATATTTTGCTGCCAGCACTTTAAATAAGCCATCCTATTGCCTTCTTTCCTCCATGGTTTCCAATGAGAAATCAGCACTTAAACTTATTGAGGCTCCCTTTTATGTGACATATTGCTTCTCTGTTGCAACTTTCAGAATTCTCTTTATCTTTGGAATTCAACAGTTTGGTTATGACATGCCATGGTGTGAGTCTATTTTGGTTTATCCTATTTGGAGTTCATTGAGCATCTTGGATGTGCATATTCATTTCTTTCATTAATTTTGGGAAGTTTTCGGCCATTATTTCTTTGAATATTTTCTCTGCCTCATTCTCTCTTTCCTCTCCTTCTGGAAGTTTCACAATGGCTATTATTGGTACGTCTGATGGTGTCCCACAGGTTCCTCAGGCTCTGTTCACTTTTTATCTATCTTTCTTCTGTTCCTCAATCTGGATGATTTCAAATATCTTCAGGTTCACTGATTCTTTCTTCTGCCAGCTCCAATCTGCTGTTGAACACTTCCAGGAAATTTCAAAATTTCTTTGTCCATGTTTTCTTTTAGCTCACTGAGCAGGTTTAGGACCATTTTTTTGTTGTTGTTAATTAGAGAATTTGTGAGCTTACAAAACAATCATGCATAATGTGCATAATTCCCATATATCACCCCTCCATCAACACCTTACATTGCTGTGGAAAGTTTGTTACAGATTATGAAAGAATATGATCAGACTATTAATACTAATATGGTCTATTTTGGTATTATTTTTCCATACACCCCCTATTATTAACACTGTGTATTAGTATTGTATATTTTTCCATACACTTGGAATGTTTTTTCCATATACTCCCTATTATTAGCACTATGTATTAGTACTGTACATTTGTTATAGTTCATGAGAGAACACTCATATGTGTACTGTTAACCACAGTCCATCTTCCATCACACAGTTCACTGTGTTATACAGTCCCATGCCTTATACATTCTATCCAAAGTGTACATTCAGTGGCTCTCACTTTTATCAGAGTTGTGCAGCCATCACCCAAGTAAACCGTTGAACATTTTCCATAGTCAAAAAAAAAAAAAAAAATCCCATACCACCCTATTATTGGGTTGATATAGTACCTTCTTTGACATTGATGCAAGATTAGAGTATTGCTGTTAACTATAGTCCATAAGTTACACTAATTGTATTTTACTCATGCACCACTATATTCTTACTACCTTGTAATAATGATGTACATTTGTTCTAGTTCATAGAATATTCTTGTATTTGTACTATTAACCAAAATCCTCACCAACTCAGGGTTCAAAGTCCCTAGATTATCCTCTAGCTTTCTTTCAATTGACTTTTACATCCCTAGAATACCCCTTTCAGCCACAATCCCATTTATAAACCAGCCATGTTGGTTATACTCACTAAAATGTGTTAACATCAACTCTATCCATTTCCACACTTCTACAGTCAAGCTAATTGAAAATTATACATACATTAAGCATCGTAGGACCAATTTTTAAGTCTTTTTCTGGAATGTCCCAAGTATGATCCTTTTCACTGATAGTTTCTAATGCTTTAATCTTCTCCTTTGCCTGGGCCAGTTTCTTTGTATGTTTTGTAATCTTTTGATGAGACCTGGAAATGTTGATAGTTTAATGTTTTATTGCTGAAATTTAGCCTCTGAGACATCTGTTCCTTTTTTTTTTTTTTTTTTTTTTTTAATGGGTAAAAATCTAAATTCTCACAATACATACAAACATTTGCAAAATGATATATAAATATATATGCATATATGTGTATTTGCTTACAAAAATGTTATTTATATATATATATATATATATATATATATATATACACATATATTTTAAGAGGTGCTTAGATTACCCAAAATATTACACGGAACCCACTGGGATTCCCATGTTGCCCACCTCCCACACCTCCCACCACATCCCACACAAACATCTCCCACAGTGTGGCCCACCACCCTCAATGAATTTACACATCCTGGAGCCTTGCCACCAACCATAGACCACATCTGTTCCTTAAGCATTTATTCAGCTAGTGTTATGACTGAGCTTTCCTTGAATGCTAGGAGCTTACAAATAAAGAAGGGAAAAGAGGAAACACCTTTCCCAGTCTTTGCAGATTGACCCATGCCAGTGTTATCCTTCAGGGTTTAGCCATACAGTGAGTTTAGAGAATAGCTCCATGCCAAAGCAAAAGGACTGCTCTGATCCTTTATACATTTCTCTTTTCTTGAGCATGTATGTTTGACCCTAGGAATCCCTCAGGACTTCCCCCATTTACAGGGGATATATAAGCCCCCTCTTCTCTAGGAACCAGTTCCCTCATTGTCCCAGACAATGTACTATATGTTCTACAGCCACCAGCCAAGCTGCCTTGTTTCAGGCAGCTAACTTGGCTGCTCTCCCACAAGGTTCTGTAGGAGAGCTCTACGGACCACCTTCTACATGCAGGGCAAGTTCTGAGACAGCAAGTCTTTCAGGCCACCACCAGACAGTTTGGGCCAAACATACAGGCTTCTAGTATGTGCACAAGGTTTACTCTCCTCTCTCTGGAATTGGGGCCTGCACTGGGAGGTAGCACTGGCTCTATGCCCATCTGGTGAGTGGTAGAGGATGGTCCATCCAGGGAGCCAGGAAATCCTACTGTTTTTAAAGAGCCTTTTTCTTGATTCGCATTTGCCCTGTTAATACAGTCTGTTTTCTGGAGCTTTGAGAAAGAAAGTTCTGCCAGTTCTTGCTGGGTTGTTTAAAGCTTCTCTGGGGGAACAGAGCCCTGAAGCTTCTCACTCTGCCATCTTGATTGGTGTGGAGTCATTCATATCTGTGTAGTTTTAATTTGCATTTCCCTAATTAAAAGTGAACTTGAACATTTTTAAGAAGCCACTATCATATCATTTTATAGATTGTCCATAAATTATAACCATTTTTCTTTGGGGGTTTTGGTATTTTCCTCTCACTTAAAAAGAGTTCTTTATATACATTTAGTAGGAATATTAGCTCTTATTTATTATATATTACAAATATTTCCTCCAGGTTTGTCAGTGGTCCTTTGATTTTAATTAACTAATTAATTTAACCACATGTGGTAGACAGAATAATGGCCTCCCAAGGATGTCCATGTCCTAATCCTCAGAACCCGTCAAAAACATGGCAGATAAGAACATGGTGAAAGTAACTTGGAGTATGATTAAGTTAAGGACCTTGAGATGGGAAGTATATCCTGGATTATATAGGTGGGCCCAATATCATCACATGAGCCATTAAAAGAAGAGAATCTTTCCTGGCTGTGGTCAAAGGGTAAGAGAGAGGCAATGTTGCTGGCTTTGAAGGTGGTAGAAGGGGACCATAAGCCAAGCAGTGTGGGCTGCCTCTAGAAGCTGGGAAAGCAAGGACATAGATTCTTTCCTAGAGCCTCCAGAAAGCAATGCAACCTTGCTGGCACTGATTTTTAGCCCAGGGAAACTCACTGGATTTCTGGCCTGTAGAATTGTAAGAGAACAAATTTGCATTATTTCAGGGCACTAAGTTTGTGACAATTTGTTATAGCAGCAAATAGGAAACTAATACACCATGACATATATATATGTAAAATAATTTCTTTTCTTTTATTGCTTGTAGAGTTAGAATCATTGTTAGGAAACCATCCTTTTAACCCAGGTTATAAAGGAATTCACAAGTTTTCTACTTGTATATTTTCACTTTTTACATTTAGATTACTGATCCATTTGGAGTTTATTTTTATGTATAGTTTGAGGTATGAATTTAGTGTTTCCTTTTTGTCAAATAGCCAATTGGTTGTTCCCGCACCATTTATTTCAAAAGCCCATCTTTGATCTTGTATTTTTGAGATGCAACATTTATCATATAGCGAATTTCCTTATCTACTTCAATCTGCTTCTGGACTTTCTAATCTATTTCTGCCCTATTTGTCTGCCCCGTTTTCTATTCATGCACACAGTTTTTATTGTAGAAATTTTATAATATTTTTACTGTATGTAGAACTATTTTCCTCTCACAAAATTTACCTTTCATTGTTTTACTGCATAGTCTTCCCAAGTTTTTACACATGAATTTTAGTATTAACTCATCTAGTCCAAAAGGAACTGTTAGTATTTTTATTGGGGTTTTGTTACTTTAGAAATTATCTTAAAACTGACATCTTTATGTTTAGTCATTCTGTCCCAGAATAGGAAATGTCTTCCATTCCTTCCAATTTATTTTTTATGAGTTTCAGGACTTTAAAGTTTTCCTCATATAGGTTTTGTACATTTCTTCATATGTTTTCCTAGCTTATCTTCTTTGTTGCTAATATATATGAGATTTTCAAAACCAATATATGCTCTATGAGTCTACTCTTTGAGTGTATGAAGGCAATGAATTTCTCTATACAATGTTTTATTGAATCTGAATTCTTTCATTGTTGGAGCTATTTTTTATCATTCTCCTCATTTTCCAGATATATTACCATGTCACCTGCAAATACAGTTCTTATGTTTTATTTTCTATTTCTTATGCTTTTACTTGACTTTTCTTCTATAATTTCTTCTATATTGCATCAATTTAAACAACTGTAAGTATGTGTGTACTGTAAAAAATAATAGACAAGGTATTGATTGTGGGAGTGGAGTTTATTTGAGCAGTTTGCAATTTATAAATCTGGCAGCAGCCAAACCGCATGAAAAGGAGCTCCAGTAAGGTGGGGGGTGGTAGAGAGGGAGAGCATATATGGACAAATGCTTAAACAAGTGAGGAAATGTTCTGATTGGCTGATGTCAAGATTCCATTTTACATAGAGGGGTCTTACAAAGTGGGGAGCAGATATACATTGATTAGTATGGTATGCTTGATAAGCTATTTCTACTGAACCCAAACTGGTTTATCCCCAGGTGTTTATCTACATTTCTGAAGGGTATATTCGATTGTTTCATTTTCTCAGAAAGTTCCTGCCGATAAATTGTTTGTCTTCTGGAAAATTCTTTCTCAGCAAGGGGTCCCTCCTGGCAATATCCAATGCATGTAGCCATTTTATTTTACTTAACACTATATGTTATGTGTGTGTGTATTCCATCATGTTAAGAGAATATGCATCAATCCCTCTTTTTGCGCTATTCATCAATAAGGGTGTTAAATTTTTGTCAAAGACTTTGCAAATGTTGATGAAAATCATTTTCATCTTTCTCATTAGATTTATTAATACGAAATAGTAAAGGACTAACTAATATTGAACCAAACTTGCATTCCTGGACTAATGTCACTTGTTCATGATGTATATTTTTAATAATTTTATTTCAAATTCAAAAAAATAAAATAACAGAAAGAGGTAGCTCAGCAAGTTATGGAAACAAATCTAAAAAGTTCTGTCCAGGTGATTTTATTTCATCTAATTCCAACTACTCACTCAATTGTACCTCTAGTGTTCAGAAAGATACACAGGTGAACATAGATTAGTTATGACATAGTGAAGGTCTTCCTATTAATGAAAAAAAATGAAGAAGAGAAAAAAATGGTTAATCATCTTCATATCTCACAAAACCAAACTCCATATTCTATTTTTTTACCTTTAGCATTAATATAGTACCAACTTTGTTTTTGCTACAAAAACATTACAATGTTATTACCTGTAGTCTATAAATTACATTGGCTATTATTTTCCCATGTATCACCACTTTCTTAACACCTTGTAGTACTATCTGATGTATTTTTTTAATGTGACATTGTATAGGTTTTGATCATATTTATTATTTTTATATAGTGATATTGGTCTGTAACATTCTTTTTCAACTGTTTTTATCAGGCTAAATTGTCCATGTTTTATTTGATTTATAAAATCAATCCTACTATGGAGTTGCTGTGTCTTAGAATATGAGCGCCTTCAAATTTTCCAAAGAGGGCCAAATTGTTCACACCTGCAATATGTAAACGTTCTTGTTTATACACACTCTAGCCAAATCATTGTAATCAGAATTTTTTGCAATTATGTTATACATGAAATAGTATCTCATTATTGTTCTAATCTGCATTTCCCCAATTATTGAACTACTTTATTTATTGCCATTATCTTCTGTGAACTGACTTTATACTTTCCTTTTTTCTTTGTTTTTTCTTTTTCTTTCTTTTTTAAGTTTTCTAACTGATTTGTAGGCCTTTACAAATTTTGGATAATGATTCTTTTTAAGATATATATGTTTCAAATACATTCATCTAGTCTGAGCCTTGATGTTCATTTGTTTATGGTATTTCTTTTTATCAGAGTGGCTCAAATTTTTAAAGTAGTGAAATACTTCATTATTATACATTGCAACCTGAAGATATGGAGGTAGTTTCCTTGCATTTTTTTGAAAGTTTTGTAGATTTGCTTTTCACATTTAGTTTTAAAGCCAAGTTTATTTTTTGTGACTGGCCCAAGATTGGGTTCTAATTTTGTCTTTTCCATTCAGATAGAAAGTTTACCCAGCACCACTTATTCAGTAGTCCATTTATTTCCCATTTATTAATGATGCTATTTCTGACATACACCTCAATTTTATACGTGTAGGCTTGTTTCTATCCCCTTTCTGTTCCATTGCTCCATTTATTTATCTTACTTGCCTGTTGAATTACCTGGCTTTATATAGTAGCATGCCTGGATCTTCTGGGAATGTTAGGGGAGTCACTCTTAAAGATTATTTGCTTGTTTTGGGCCCTTTTCTCTTTTAAAAGAAATTTCAGAATTATATTGTAAAGTTCTGTGTATAAAACTGCTGGGATTTTGACTCATAATGTTTTACATTTAAAGATTAAGTAGAGAGATTGAGTCTCCTAAACCATCAGTATAGCTCTTGAACAAAATATTCTCTATAATGTTTCACTTCTTTAGATTAATTCCTAGGCACCTTCTAAATTTTATTTAAAATGGAATGGTCTAAAAACTTTACCTTTGTAATATTTTTGCATGTATGTAGAGACAAAGGACACTACAGTTTGAATATATTGTTCTTTTATCCAGTAAACTTGCTACTCTCTTAATATATCTGATAGTGTCTCTAGTTCTCTTCAATTTTCTATAGAGGTAATAATATTGAATATCAATAATAACAGTTTTGTTCATTCCTGTCTAATTTGTGTACCTCTTGTTTTTCTTTATATTATTGCTCCAGCTAGGTCCCTTAAGAAATATTAAACAGAAGTAGTGGTAGTGGCAACACTGTCTAGAGCAAAACTTTAAAGGAGATGTTTTTAATTTTTAGACTTTGGTAGGATGTGTACTATAGGCTTTTTAGTAAATACCCTTTATCAGGCTAAGGAAGTTCCCTTTTCTACCTGGTTTGTAAAGGATTTGTGTTACTGGTTTTTAAAATCATGAGTAAATGTTGAATTTTATTAACTGTTTTATTGCATCTATTGAAATTATATCTATTTTTAAATCTTATTTAATCTTCCAAAATGGAAAATTAAATTCTTAGATGTTTCCAGGGCCCAATCATCTTTGTAGTATTACAGGATATACCTTATTTGGTCCTGCCATATTATTACCATTATTATTGGCACTATATGATTTTTCACATTAATGGATTTAGTTTTACTTAGGATTTTTGTGCCTACATTCATTCATCAATGTGTGTTAACATATGGTCTATGTTTACTTTTAGTATCAGGGTTATTCTAAACTCATAAAACTTTCCCTAACCTTTCCTCCTTGTCCTGCCATTCCTCTCCCCCTTCTCTCCTTCTCTCTTCTTCCTTTGTGTTCTTCCCTTCTTCTTTTTCTATTCTCTAGAACTTTTTCTTTAAGATATGTATTAGTATGGTTTGTTTATTTTTCATGTTTTATAAATATAGCCTTACAAACATCTGGCCCAGGACTCAAAAATAAAACAACAACAACAAAAATACATTAATAAATGGGCAAAGGACTTGAATAGACATTTCTCTAGAGAAGATGCACAAATGGCCAATAAGTACATGAAAAGATGCTGGCAATCTCCAGCCATTAGAAAAAGGTAAATGAAAACCACAATGAGAAAACACTTCATACTCATTAGAAAGGCTATAACCAAAAGGAAGTAATAAGTATTGGAAAGAATGTGGAGAAACCAGAACTGTCTTATACTGCTAGTAGAAATATAAAATGAGTAGCTGCTTTGGAAAACAGTGTGGCATTTCCTCAAAATGTTATACATGGATTTATCATATAACCTAGCAATTCCATTGCTGGGTATATATCCAGGTGAAATGAAAACATACGTCCACATGGGGTTTCTTTTTGAAGTATTAAAATGTTCTAAACCTAGATAATGGTGATGTTGCACAACGACACATATACTAAAAACAATTTAAATAGGTGACTCTTATGTACATTATTGCTTAATAAAGATGTTTTAAAATATCTGGGCCTGTTGGTTATGCAGTGGTGAATATTTTTTGACTATTTAACTGTTTGTTCAAGTTTCACTTGGTTCTTGAGTGAGTTTTATTAAAAAGTTTCTATTTTAAGAAATTGATCATTTTACCTATTTTTTCAAATGTATTGCCATAAAATTGTTCATGGCAAAATTGCCCTATTATTTTTTAAATCTCTATTGTATCCTTAGTTATGTAGCCTTTTTTCAATCCTAAAGCTTTTGATTTATGTCTTCTTTAATTGATCTAGCCAATTTTTTGTTTCATTGATCCTGTATATGAATACATTGTATTCTATTAGACTTTGATTTTATCTTTTTTTTTTACTTTCTTTTTGTTATATTCTGGCTTCTTTTGTTGGAGCTTAGCAAATTGATTTTCCATTTTTTTTCATTTCTAGTAATGCTCTAAAATTAATTTCCCTCAATGTATTGCTTCAGTTCCATGATACACATTTGCTATATGGTGTATTATTTTTAAGACATTAAGTTATAAGTTTTCTAATTCCCTTATAATTAATTCCTGACCCATGTATTTTGGAAGTTTTTTTTTTATTATTATTTTTATTAGGAAAATTTTCAAATATTTACAAAATTGAAAGACCAGTGCAATAAACACCCACATACCCACAACTTAGCATCAACAAATGTAAACATTTTTCCTAAGTAAATAGTAGGCACCATAACACTTCAGTGCTAAATATTTCAACATGTGTCTTTAAAAAATAAAATCACTTCCTTTATAACCACAATGCCATTTTCACCCCTAGCAAAATTAGTAAGCATTCCTTTATTTCATTCAATACAAGCCCTTATTTAAATTTCTCTATTTATTCCCCAAATGTCTTTTATAGCTGTTTTTCTTGGATTAAGACCCAATTCCATTAGCTGCATTGAGTTATGTCATGTCTCTCTCAATTCATATAGTCCCTCTAAGTTTCTTATCTTCACAGACCTTGACTTTTTGAAGATCTAGAGCTACCATATTCTGCATACGCGTCATTTTTTCCTTGTATGTTATTTATCTTTTCCCGTATACTCCATACTTTCTGTGTGCTAGAAAGTATTCCAAAGGCCTAGATTAGATTCATGGTTTTTTTGCAAGAATATTTCATGGTTGATGCTGTGTACTTTTCAAATAGCATCACATAAGGAGGGGCATAGTATCAGGTTATGGTCTCTCCCTTGCTCAAGATAACTTTCTCCCTTTGCAGTAAAAACATACTTGGCACTGTATGAATATTGTATTTTCCATCAAACTTTTACTGAATGGCTTTAGCATCTTTATTTGAATCAGTCATTTGAATTGGGGATACAAAATGGTGATAATTTCTAAGGTGAGCTTCCTTTTCACTATAATTCCCCTACAAAAATCTCTTTTACAAAATCTTTACACTAAGGTGGAATTTACATATAATAAAATTCACCAATTTTAAGTAAATAATTTGATGAGGCTGACCAAATATATACAGCTATGTAACCACCAACATAATCATAATCTAGAACATTTCTCTTCTGCCAAAAACTTCCCTCTTGTCTCTCTGTAGTCAATCCCCTCCCCCATCTCAGAAACCACTGACCTACTTTTCTTAAGTTTCTCAATTTTAATAGGTGTGAGTAATTTTCATTGTGATTTTAACTTGCATTTTCCCAGTGACTAATGATGATAAGCATCTTTTCATATACTTATTTGCCATTTTATATCTTCTTTTATAAAGTATTTATATTTTTGCCTTTTTGCTTAGATTGTTTTATTCAGTTGTGAGATTTCTACATGTGTGTGAGTTATCTCTTTGCTACTAACTTTAATTGTATTAAACATGATCTGAGAATATGCTCTACATGAGTTGTGATTATGGGCTACAGAGCTTTTGTCTTTTTAACAATACTTAATAAAAGGGAACAAATAAGACTTTCCAGGTCCATTTGCACTTAGAAATTGTGTCCTACCTCAACATTTCTTGAATTTCAAAACAGAGGACCTGCAAAAATATCCATGGGCCATAAATTGAGAAACACTTTGCAGCATAAGGCTTTTAATTTCTTCATTGATTAATTACTTCATTCAGCATGCGTTGATTCTCTGCTATGTGTCTGACCCCTACCTACATGCTGGAACATAACCCTCATGGATGTTGCATTATTAACAAACAATAGACAAGTTAAACAGTAACCTTGATAAATTCCTTCATAGTTTTTCCCATATGTACTCACAGCTCTGAGTATTCTTAGTCAATCTTATGGTTTTAATTTATAACCATCCACACTCTATACAATTCCCAAATTTACATCTCCAACCTGAAATTACATCTTGAACACTATAATTGAATATTTTACTTAACTGTTTCCTTAACATCTCATTTTGGTTGGCAAACATCAATACCAACCACCACCAACACAATCTCCGCCAGTACAAACATTTATATAGTACTTACCTAAAGATAATTATTCTAAGAGTTTTATATAAATTAGCTATTTTTAAATTTAACTTAACAGGCATCCTGATCTTAACACATCCAAAACTGAACTCCTCATTCTCCCACCAAAATTTGCTCAACCTAATAGTCTACTCTACTTCAGTTCGTTGAAACTCATCCTTCCGATGGCCTAGGTCAATCAGAGGGATTCTTTACTCTTTTCTTCCTTTCAACCCACCTGTCCTGAACAAATATTGTTGACTCACAATTCAAAACAATCTCCACTAATTCTCAAAATATATCTTGCTATCACTCTGCCCAAGTCATAATTTCTCACCTAGATTTTTCTAAGAGCTTACCAAAAGAACTCCCTGTTCTTCCTTTGCTCTCTGTAATTAATTCTCAATATGGCAGCCAGAATGGTCCATTAAACAAAAGTCTGATCATGCCACTCCTCTGCTCAGAATCCTGCATGTCCTCCCGTATCACTTACAGTAAGAACCAAAGTCTAGTTTGACCTGTTAGTTTCCACCCAATGATCTGTCCTCCAAGCTCACTCCCGTTAGCCCTCTATCCTCCCTCTGCCCTTCTCCTACTGCTTCACTGATGTTTCTAGGCCACACCAGGTACACGTATATCCAATGGCCACTGCACCTGCTCTTCCCTCTTTCTGAGACCATCTCTTCCCGGGTATATGTATGATTTGCCTACTCCCTCACCTCCGTGAATCATATGCTCAAACTTCACATTCTTAGGGAAACCTTCACTGAGGACTCTAGACTTGCATTGCACCCACTCTTCCCTGCTTTTTCTTTCATTGCACTAATGACCTTCTAATGCAGAATATAATTTACTTATTCTTTTCTATTGTTTGTCTTCCCTTCCAGAATGTAAACAGCACAAAGATCAAGATTTTTTGCCTGATTTTTTTCACTCATATCTTCCAGTAGAACCCAAAACTTGATGGATTGGAGGTGGGGCTGTCAGTGTAGACTATCACCTGGGCAGATGCAATTAAAAAATAAACATTCAAAATGGGAAGCTAGCACAGCAGAACTTAGACATTTGTTGAGCAGGACAGTGCCTGAAGCCCAGTGTCTAACTCTCAGCCCACTACTTCTCTCTCTGGACCAGAGCAATCTCCTGGAGACTGTCATTTAAATGGAGTTAGTGGCCCAATACTCTGATCTGGTGGAAATGACCCTTTCTGAAATATTTATTTTGGGTACCATGTTAATTTATATTTTAACAAAACTCATTTAATATTGATAAACACATTAAACAAATTGACAACAAAGAACTCCAAACATTCAAATATTACTTGTCCTTGACATATCATTTACTTACTTGGAAAAGTAGCACTTGAATCCCACCTTATCTCACCTCAGGTAGAGTCATTGGGATGTATATAACTGTTATCCTGATCTACAAATCAAAACTTCAAGCCATCAATATTCATGGCATGCCCACAATTGCTCAGTGCTGTTGTAAGCATCACTGGGCTATAAAATAAGGAGAAGACACAGTCTGCTTAGATAAGTGGGTACTTAATGGGGCTTGCACGAGCTTCTCAAGGATAGCATAAAGCAAAAGA
The DNA here is from genome assembly GCA_026826555.1 of Tolypeutes matacus. NCBI lineage: Eukaryota > Metazoa > Chordata > Mammalia > Cingulata > Chlamyphoridae > Tolypeutes > Tolypeutes matacus. The sequence goes on from JAKSZT010053928.1 coordinate 46,095,145, forward strand.
ATGATTTGAACACTAATTTAAAACTCTATTCAATTTCCACAAAGTTTTTTTTTTTTTTTTTTTTTGCCTAGCTCTCATACCTATCTAAATAAATGGTTTGAAAAATTTCCCCCTTCAAGTTTTCAACTGGTGACTTGTTTATCCAATAACTTATTTCCCCAGCAAATACTGTCATTCTGGGTAATTGACTATTTCTCAGCACTTCAGAAGAATGTACAAAATCAGGCCTAATCCCACTGATTATATTCTTTCATGCTTTAAGAGTTACTAGGGTGTATTGAGGATTACTGTTATTTTTATTATATTAAAAAAAAAAAAACAAAAAAACAAAAACCTGTTTTAAAGTCATCTTTGTAAGCCAGTACAAATATATGTGGTTATATTGAAATGACATATTTAAATAGATGGAAAGTATATTATTGGAAAGAGCACCTTAATTCATCTGCAGATGAATGGAGATTTTAGAAGTTATTTTCTAATGAAATAGCATTTCTTTATAAAAAATAGCATTTCCATGATATGAAATGAGGGGAAAAAACATTTCATGAAAATTCTTTAAACTCAAAATGGTGCTACGCTGAGTTCAGCATTTTCTTGCTCAAAGCAAATTTCCTTTCATCTCCAGAAATGTCAACAGGGGGCAAAGGACCTAGCTGCTGCTTCAGTGAAACCTCATTTCCCCTCCTTAAGTGTTATTCCCTAATGTACTTGGGAAACAACTTCTGACCCCAGACAAATGTCTGTTAGTTCCAGCTCTTACCTGCCAATTACAGTATTTGGATACCTGTGCCAGTCTCTGGGTCGGCCATATGATAAGATTGCGGGACCTGTTTGTTCAGTTCATTAGGGGAATTCGTTTCACCAAGACAGAGCTGCAGTTTGGGGTGCGGGGGGGAGGGGCCCAGCGGCCTGCCGGGATGGACTGATTTTCCTTACTAGGAATAGGAAAAGGAAAGCAGTACTGTCACCCCTTCTGGATCCCCCCTTACCCTTTCAGTTCCTCGGTTCCAGACAGACAATAGAAGCCACCTCTTTCTGGGATCCCCGTCCTGGTCCCCCGTCGCCCCTTCTTCCCCTCCCCGCCCCTCATCCGCCGGCCTCCCCAACTCCGGCTCCAGGCGGAGATTTGTCAGAACCGTTGGGTTGAGACTGATTATGATTGCAGCAGATGGGCTGGATTTGACAGCCTGATCCTAAGCAGCTTCTGATGGGGGGGCCGCAGAGGGGCGGGGAGGGGGAGAAGGTTGGGGGGCGGGAGTCTATGGGCCGGAGCCACCCGGTAGGAGCGCACGCGGCGCAGCCCACCCGGACGCTCCCCGGCAGCTGTTTAACGCGCGCCTCTAGCAGGAAAGTGGCTCCGCCGACCCGAGAGGCGTCCCCGAAGGCGAGCGAAAAGTCCCGTGGCCAAGAGGACGCGGAGACACCGGGAGGCGGGCGCAGGCAGACTGGCGGAGCACAACAAAGCAGTGGAGCGCGAGGGAGCTCGAGGTTCCCCAACTGCCGGCTGCTGAGCGCGAGCTGGGCTGTGGCCACCTCCACGCGCTCAGGACATGGCAAGTTTGTCAACTCCCGGCTCTGTGTCCAGCACCTAGCTGCCCACGAAGTGACAGCACGGCAGGGTCTGCCCCTGGGGGAACTGCGCCCGGCTAGTCCCCTGCCCGCTGCAAAATGCTCCACTGCAGGCCAGGTAAGGAGACGCCATCCGCTCGCCCTTCCAGGAGCCCCTGGCGCATGGCGGCCCCGGGCCTCCATCCCCACTCCCTTCGCTCCCACTTGCCCCTGCCGATTCCCTGCTTCTCCGCCTCCCTTCCTGGTCTCCTAGGTCCATCTCTGCCCTCCATCGCCCTTCCTCTAGGTCGCCCTTCCTTTCCACCTTACCGGATCCCAACGGCAGGGGGAGAAGTTCGGGGAGGTGGCGCCAGGTTACAGGCTCTTTTTCCTGAAGGCGCGGACACCCGATTCTGGGCGCGGGGTGGGAACCTGTATATGTGCGCGTTTCCACCTACCAACCCACCCCTGCTACTCGAGTCGCCGCGCCCCTTTCCCCCCATACCCCTACTCCTCCCCATACTCCTTTCCACCTGTGGGACGTCGCTTTCGTGCTGGACGCGTAAAGGAAAACACGCACACGTGCAGACACGATTCCACGTTGGCATCCTCACGAGACTCCTGAAGGGTGGAGGCTTAGAGAGGCGGTAGGGGAGGGGGCGGATCTTGAGTACCCGGGCCCTCTCAAGTGCAGGGCCAGCGCCTCTCTTGCCCTTCGGACTTGACTCCTGTGTCCAGGTGCCAGCGGAGCGCGGCGCCTCCATCGGAGGCTGCCGAACTTGGCACGGACATTGCTGTGCCACCAGAAACCAACCCTCACTCCCTCCACCCCAGTGGCCAGCGGCCTGGGCCGCTGCCTGGCCAGTCCCCCCCGGACGCGCCCGCCCCCATCTGGCATCGTCCCCAGGTCCCCACGCGGCGGCCCCTGACCTTGTCTGCCCAGCTTCGGGCTTCTCGCCCAAGCGGCCCCTCCCACTCTGCCACGGCTCCCCGCATCTTGCCCAGAGCGTGTGCCCTGTTGCTACTGGCAACTGCCTGTGAAGAAGGCTCGGCCCCAGAAGCGGCTTAATGCTGATTGATGAGCAGAAATACGATATTTTCTGGAGCGGAGCGGGCCACTGAGCGAGCCCTCCCTGCTGTGGAGCCCTGCAGACCGCCCGGGTGGCGGGCGGTCCTCCCTCTCTCCCTTAGGCCTCACCCCATCGCACCCCTGAGAGAAGAGGGACTGTTAGGATTTCCTCATCTCCTCCGGTTAAATACTGAGCAGGGTTTTGCTTCCCTGCTGAGTGACAGGCAGCGGCCCCAGAATTTCCCTTCTCATCCTGTTGAGTCGGATAAAGGAGGCCTCCTGTTCAGTCTGCTTCCACCAACCTTACTGTTTTCATCCCACCTCCTTTTATACCCCTCTTTCCACGGAAGTGCCTAAAATAGATCACCCTTTTAATGACCCAAAACTATTTCTGCAAATACTCAGGAAAGCATTTTCCAGAAATTCATTTCATATCAGTACCCCTTCCTTAACCACTTCTCTTTTCCCACTCCTCCTTCCTCCAACAGAAAGACACAGCCAGGTTGTAAACCTCAACTTATAATGCTCAGTGCTGGGAATTACCTTTGCTTTTCTGTGTGTGTGTGTGTGTGTGTGTGTTTCATTGTAACCCCCCTCAAACTGTATCACCCCTTTCTTTTCCTGGCAGCCTTCTTTTCTAAGCCACCACTATGGATTGATCTGCATTTTTCTGAATAAAGATAATTCCTCCCCCAAACTGTAGCACTTCTCCTCCCTACTCCCCAGTACTGAGTGCAGTAAGCCAGATTTCATTACCAAAGAAATTATCTTTAGAAGGAGGGTTTGCTCTGCAGTGGTTCCAACTCAGCACCCCAATATATTTGGCAGACTCTCTTCAATATCTAAATGTCATGCTTAGCTTCTTTTCCCCCTTGGATGTCGATTTGGAAAGCCATGCAGTGTCCTTGAGTGGTTCATTTATTTGTCTAAACAAAATCTGAGGGGATTCCACATGTGGGGCACATATCTAGGCCCTGTGGTGGGAGTGGTACAAAGAGAAGATCCAAATAGATATCAGCATTTTAAAGCCTGCATTACAGCTGGATTGTGGTTATTGCTATGATAGTTAACATTGTAACAGTATAGGACTTAATTCGCTTTCATGGGGGCTTTCACAAGCATTATCTGTTTTAATCCCTGCAGCAGGAATTTTAAGTAGCAAGGATTCCACCCAAAGGCCCAGTAATGCTCACGAATCCTGCTTAACCAAAAAGAAAAGGAATCTTGCAAATTATTACAACAGCTGATAGGGCTTTAAAATATAGAATAAACAAATCAGGAGAAGCTTTTGGAAGCTTAATTCCTGGAATGCAGCTTGAAAAGATAACTGAAATGCAAGCAACATATGCATTATCAGAGGGGCTTCCTGGGAAGAGACTCCATTCCTCAAACTGGTGGCCCATTTCCAGGACTCTGGGCTGTTATCTTATCCTAGGATCTAAAATGGGATGAAAGTGTTAGCACAAAATTACTGGGAGACTAGCAAATGAAGCAAAATGAGTAGGCAATGATGTTACTTTCTTTAGCTACAAGGCATTCTTGAGATATCCACAAGTTTCTAGTATATAGTTACTTGAGAAATGAAGCAATTTTCTATACTTAGAGCATAAAAAATGAGTCTATGTGCCTTGTCTGAGCCATAATGAAGACAATCAGGGGTTTGGTCATTTTTACCCATTACTTTGAGAACCGGGTATATCTCATATGGATAAATGGCAGTTTCTCTATTTTTTTTTTTAATCAGTTATAGGCTAGATGTGCAGAAGATCTTCATGTAGATTTGCTCATTTTCTCCTCTCCTTCAACATGCAGGCCAGCCTTTCTCTGATTTTTCAGCTGTGAATATCATTCATGATTTTCCTTCCCAACTGGCTTCTAGAATGCCAGCCAATGGTGATATATGTTGGTTAGGATTTTAGATATCACACCAATCCTCTTGTTTAGTGTTTCTGATAAGTTTATTCAACAAGTTTTACAAGCCAGGTAGTTTATCATAAGCAGGTAATTATAGCCAGGGTCTGGCTTGAGGTACAACTAGATAAAAGATAAGCCTAGAAAGTAATCATTGGGCATGGTCTGATATTAGGAAAGGATAGAGATAACCAAGGGCACTTTTTATTGTTTAATACCATAAGGCTTTGCAGGAGCTTTTTGTTTTTTTGCTGCAGAGTTTACTTAAGGCTGTTACTCTAGATTTGGCTTTCCTGGGCATTATTATAGCATTTTAGTTTAGAGCTGACTTTATGTCTCTAGATTGGTGATATGTCAGTGAGAAACACATCATAAAATATATTTGTGTGTTTGGGAAGTTAGATTGGACACAGTGGAGCGTGTGCCCACTAGCAGGGTACTTTAGCAGCCGCCGTGCTGGATCCCTGAGGTTTTCAAATGAAAAATAGAGAGAGTTAGGGTGGGTTCCAACCCCAGGCATCCTGCTGAGTTTTCTATTTAACCTGAGAGAATTGAGTAGGGGAGAGTTGAGGGTGCCGTGCTGACAGTTAACATCATCCTGGTTCAGGGTTGTCTGTCTTCCCCACAACTCCCTAAACCAGGGCCCTGGGATGCATTCATTCATTCAGTATATACTTGTGGAAGGCAGGCCCTGTGACCCAAGCCTCTTCGCTTCTTATGCAGAGCTATGCCCTTTCATTAGCCTGTAGGTTTTTGTCCCTTTCAGATACCTGAGAGTTGTGTCCGTCGAAGTGCCTGCAGTTGTAGTTTACAGGACGTGGTTTGGCGAGTGGCTTTCTTGCTGCAACGAAGTAGTTCACTCTGGCACCTGAGGACTGCTGCCTCTGACTAGGATTGCGGCCTGGATGTGCCACTCCTCCAGCCTCTTTCTCCCAGCAAACTCAGTTTTCACGGCTCTCTTTAGCTCAGAGTCCTCAGGCAGCAGGTGGTACTAGATGAAATGAACAGTCCCTGGGACTTTGTTACTGGCCCCAGAGAGCATAGCTATTGGGTATCGGTTGCCAAGGATGTGACCTCTACGTGTTGAAAGAGGATGCCAGTATCTAGAATTTCAGGTACTATGGCAGGTGGGGAAGGGGATCGAGGGATTGAGGGAAACTAAGCATTTTATACCGTGTTAGAAGGTGATGGAAATAGGCCATAACACATCCTGCTGTGGGTAAGGCTCCAAGTGGGTAGTTTTTTGTGAATTGAATGTTGCTAGAAATGGTTATCACATAGCAGGTGGTCAGGAGCTCAGACCTGGGAGTCATGCAGACCCGGACTCAAATCCTGACACCATCATTTAGTACTGGTGTGATTGGGGGGAAGGCCACTAATCTCTCTGCTGAAGCTCAGTTTCCTTACCTACAAAATGGAAAAATATTGGGCACATTTATAAGTTGTTAAGACTGAAGTCTGGCACACATCACAGGCCTAGAACAGCCCTTTCACCCAGGAGGGTTAACAGATGTTATCTGCTGTGGTCTTTTAATGGATTTTCCATATTGGTTAGGCCTGGATAAGACTTCCTTTCTCACATTTCCTCCTCTCTGAGCCTCCTTCCAGCACCCCCACAGAGAAAAACCACTTCAGAGGAGGAGAGTGGCAAGCTACAACTTTCTACGAAAACTATAGCTTAGAGCAAGTATACAGCTACTTCTCAGGACCCGTGTCTTCCACAAGTGTGAGGAAAGATGATACCTATTCTCTCCTTGAGGTACACAGTTACGTCTGTAAGGTAAATCAAGAAAGTCTCAATTCACATTTAATTCGACAAATGCTTGTGATAGGCACTGTGTTGGGCTGTAAGGAATACAAAGGAAAAAAGTCTGTTCTCATAAAGCTTCCGTGGTAGTAGAGGGGAAGGGTTGATATGGCAAGAAATAATAATAATCAGGAGCATCATCATAATAAAGATACCTATCATTTATTGAGACAGGAGTCTTATTATCTGTGAGACAGATATTATTTTCTCCATCATAGATATTATATAAAAAGGTAGGTGTCATAGTGGTGTAATTAACAAAGTACTTTGGAGGACAAAGGAGAAAGTTCTCTTACCAGATATACCTGTCAGATAGATGGTTTTCACTGGTGCTTTGAAAGAATCTTGGGAATCTTGAATGTGATTTATTTAATGGTGACAGTATACAAGGTTGTTTTTGGGTTCAACAATCTCTTGATCCCCTCCAGTCTGTTCTCAGTATTATAGAAATGAGGAAGAGGCAAAACTTAGAATTTTTTGATCAGCCAGCAAGAAATTTATTATCTTCCCTTTCTCAGTTCTTTGTTCATTTTAATTGCAAATGCATTCAAGGAAAATGTTTTACTGGCCTCCTTTGAAAGAATCTCATTTGGTCTAAAGACCACATTATCATCAATAATTTTTCTGATTTATATCTGTGTTTTCTGTTTCATAAGATTTATGGTGCTGATATTTTGTATTATTTAATTCGTAGCAAGTTTGACACACACACATACAAGCACAAACACTTGCCTCCAAATGGTAAGAGTGGCACTGTAAGTAAAATAACATAAACTAGTTCACCCTACTGGCATTATACTCAAATGCAGTATGCAGTACACAGTTTACCTGGTACCAAATTAGGATCAACTTTACTTCTCCCACACTGTTCCTCTTTTTTTTTTTTCCTCTTAAGTCATTTCTTGTTTTTTATTTTTTTGTTTGTTTGTTTTTGTTCTTTTTACCTAAACTTGGTAAAATTCTAATATTGTAGTGCTGTTCTTCCCACTTCCTCCCAAGTGACAATTGGGCAAACTCAGCCATCACTCTCCACCATGCTTTCTATTGAGATTGTTTCTAATGGACTGTCTTTCTAAAGTCTGAAGTGGTGTTTTTATCTTAGGAACCCTAAAGTTGACTGAATATTATAATGGGAAAGAGGACTCACATAAGGTTCTCTAAATATTTTGTTGTAAATATGAATTTTAATCTTTAATAATAATTTTAAGGGAAACATGTATTAACACAAGCTGCATAGAAAGTATGGATTGGTCTTTACAACCTATTATCTACTCTGTTCTGGTTTAAAGTAATCGTAGCACCGAGAAGTTCCAGCCAAACAGCACATCTTTGCATAGGCAGATGCCACCTGTCCTGCCTTTTCATTTACTTCTTCATTTGTTAATTTATTCAACAGATTGGCATTAGGGGCCTCACGTGTGTCAGGCAATGTGACCAGTACCAGTGTCTGTTATTCTAATACTAAATTTCTAGTAAAAGAAATCACTAGCTCTCAAAAGAAGGGAAGAAAAGAAGCAAATAAATTTGACATTGCATGGGCTACCCCCTTCCTGCTCCTGACAAACAAAAGATATGACTCATTTTAGGCCATCTCATTGTTGTTTCGCGTTAATATATTTTTTAACTTGTTCTTCATTTTAGAAGGTAGAAACCATTGTTCCTTGGAACCTCAGAGTTTATCTTAATTTTCTCTATGATGTTTCCAGTTCTCTTTTTTGCTCAGTGCTCAATGCTTAGTAGGTGTTCGATAAGTATTTGTTGAATTTTGCAAAAAGGAAGAAGAGAAAATAGAAAGGGATGGAAGGAGGGAAACAATTTAGGAATTTATCTATTAGGAATTAGCAACTTATCTGATTTGACATGTAACCTATCCCAAATGGGGCATAAGCCTGTCCCTCTTGTTCTTCTCTCCCTGCAATTCATTTTTTCTTCCTTAGATCAGATTATGGAATATGCCATCTTTCTCATTGGACAATCCATTTTAGGATTTATCGTGCACAACCTTGTATCTGTGCTTTCCCATTAGATAGTTTTCCACACTGGTGATGATTTTGTAGAAGTTTTAGCATCTTGTTGCTGCTTTGTGTTCATCCCTCACCCATTCTGCTGAATTAATATTACCCTGAGAGTTTCATTTTGTCTCAACACGGACTCCTCCTTCTTCCTCCACCAACATACTGGGAGAAATCCACCTTACTTTCTTTAAAGGATATAATTTATTTAGCACTTTCTTCCTACAAGACCTTGACCTGGGTTTACGAATTCATAGTAATTAGTTATACAATGCAATTAGTTACAAATTAGTTATAAAATACAAAGGTCCTCATGTTGTACAGTCAATGTAGAAAAATGGGATACAGGCATATAATGTAGCAAACATTGAGTGTTGAGCTGGTAAAATGGTAAAGAGAAATCAGTGTAACAGGAGGCTGGGGCATGAACTGGTGAGGGAGGCCAGTGTGGTTGGGATAGGCCTCTGGGGGATGGGGACCCTGAGCTGGGGGACTTAGGCATAGGGAGAGAAAGGGAGAGAGTGAACTAGTCCTGGCTCTGAGCCAGAAACATGAGTGGCCCTGGAAGAAAGGAGTGACACCTGAAGGTGGACAGGTAGAGGACCCGACACATTCCTGTGACTCACTGAATGTGTGCTAAGCACTTTGCACTTTATTCTCTTGGCTAGTGTTTCCAAAGAACTGTTTCTCCAGAACACTCGTTTTGCTGGCTGTATCGGATGTGTTTGGGTCTCCATTGTTGAAAAAATTGAGAAAAGCTGAGAGAAAGTTTAAAAAAAAATCTTTTTCTCTATTGTAGAAATAGGCTTTTAATATGCTAGTTGGCATATTTTAATATGCTAGTTGGCATATTGTTAATCCCTAAGAGTTTCCCAAAGTATTTTTGGTCGTGGCATACCTTGGGACACGGTTTTCTCTCTGTGGATCCTATTTTGGGAAAGGCTTTCTAAGCCATGTGTGGTTTCTGACTCAGAGGCGATATGAGTAAGTTGTTAGGTACATGCTTCTGAAAATGGTGCATAATGATGCACAGAGAAGGGGGTGCAGAACAGTCAGGAGATGCTAGCTTTACCCAGCAGGGCATGATGAAGGCCTGGATTGGGAGGGTGGCATGGGAATGGGAAGATGGATGGATTTCATGAATTGTTAGACTCTAAGAACCAACCCCACCATTCTTTCGTGAATGACCAGATAAAAAAAGAGTTGCCAAGATGGAAGAATCAAGAACGTTCCAAACTTTTGAGATACTTTTGTATAGGAGTCTCATGTAGCAAACTTCCCATAGATTTCTAAACTTCTGTATCTGCTATATGGCAGTCAAAAGCAGTGAGGTACTGCAGATATACTCCAAACCTAATGAAACAGGTGTGCCTTTGTAGGCACCAGCCTTTATTTTATTTATTTATTTTTTGGGGGGTGGGGTGGGGTGAGCTCTATAGTCCAAATGCTTTCCCAACAAAATGCACTTAAAACACAACCCAGATATTTCAAACAACATGCCAGCCATAATAGTACCATAAGTGACTCCGTGCTGTCATTAGAGCTCCCTGCACTAGATGCCTATGCCTAAGAAGTGCCTGCAGCAGAGAAAAGAAACTCTGTGCCCTTGCTGGGAATCTGGTCTCAGTCTGGCTAAAGTGTATCTTAGCCAGTTTTCCTCATCATGAATCACTTTTGGATAAGTATAGAGGTCACAGTATAGAGGTCACAGACTTGTTGCTGCCAGCTCTGTTGAATGTGTTCTTCCCTAGAGATGCAGAGATTACAGCACAGGATGTTGGGTCCATCATATGTTTACTTGGTCTCCAAGGACTGGTCTGAAGGCTTGTTTACCATCTTCATATTCTGCTTCATCTCCATGCTTGCAGTTATGCATCTGGCTCTCTGGTTGTCTATGCTCCCAGTCACATGATGATTTTTCTCTTCCTATGATGATTTTCTATGTTTGAAAAATGTTCTTAGCACTTTCCTTTCCAAAATAGGAAGCAAAGTAAAGCAATAGTGTAAATCAAACAGCTTTGCTGTTTTTTTGTTTAGAATTGTTCATCAGAGTAATTAGTCATCCTTAACCTCCAAGTTTTCATACATATTTGTGAATATAAATGAATTTAGCTGCTTAATAGCTCATTTATTCTTGATATTTACTTCTTTCCATTCCCACACCATTTACAACTCTATTTATATATTTGGTAGTTTGCAGATGAGTCAAAGTAGTTGTGGTCATTAGAGTAAATATTTCTGATTATTTTTCTCTTTAATTGTTTGGAATCCATAAAGTATCCAAATGAAAAAATTGTATTGTTTATTTGTAATTCACATGGTCTTGAAAGCCCCGAGTTGTATTTCAGTGGGCTTCTTGACAGATCTTTGTCCACTGATGTCTGTTAAATTAACTTACACTACGTGGACATAAATACCACTGTCCTTGATCATACTGATGACTTCAGACTGAGAAAATTCATGTTGATGGCTGAATTCTTCATTTGGCTGTCTACATTGGTTAAATTAGCCATATAATTGCCAAATCTCCCCTTTCCTTTTGTATGTAGTGATGGCGTGCTCTACTCTGATGAGGGTGGAGGGAAAAGCCAGGCCATTTGCTGTGTCCAGCACATTGTCTAGTAATCGATATTGTTTGCATGATTAGTGACTCAGAGGAAATGACCTTCTATTGCTCGCATGAACCTGAGAGAGGGGGCATGGAAAATGAGGGCAACAGAGAGAGCTCAGCTCAGAAGGAGACACCTATCAGGGCATGGTGGCCAATACATTGCCTCTAGTGGGCTAGATATAAGTGAGAATCTTTGCTTTTCTTTTGAAACTACAGGACATATTTTTCTTTCATTGCATTAATTGCAGAATTATCGCCAATAAATGTAAGATAATGCTGTGCCACTACTGGTTCATGTGGTCGCATTCATTTTCTAATTAAATGTTTACAATACACTCAAGATATTTTACATTTAGCTTTCTTCCCTTTTTTTTTAAACCACAAATTGAATATGCTCGTGAGAAATTGATGCTGCCTTTTTACATGTGGTTTTAAGAGGAGTTTTCAGAGGATTTTTATTTTGGTAATTTTTACCAAAATAAAAACATACATGAACAGTGTATTTTTCATATTCATCATAATTAAGCAATTGTAAAGGAGACCTTAATCACTCTATGGCTGCCTGTTATTTGGGGGACACAATTTTTCCCACATGGAGTTATTAATTTTAATGAAAGGTTTAATTTGGACACCTACTCATAGCTTTGATTTTATGTAATTAAGTTTAAGAAGAGTGAATAAGGTTGCCTTTCATTCAATGAACAAATGTGGACATGTCACATAAGTATAAGCATACACCTATAGTAAGATATTATGCTAGCACAGAGATTTATACCATTTCTTAGAAACCACAATTCAAAAGAAGATAGATTAGATTATGTTTTCAACTTTATATTTGGTTTGCATAAACATTTTATTATGGCATTAAGCTACGTTCTGTCTTTTTGTCTTAAATTAGCCATTGTTCCTTCCACTTTGAAAGAGAGACCACAATATTTAGTTTTTTCATAGGCTAGAAAATATATTTCTTCATATGCTTTGTGGCCTTTGGAAGATTATCATTTTAAATCTTTAAAAGAAAGCATGCTCCTTACCATCTGTCATTTCAGACTCAGAAGCTGGTAAATAATCTGTTAATTAATAAAACTTTATTTTTAATAGTATAAGCTTTATATACTTATCATCTCATTTGGATACTAGATTTTACTTCCAGTGAGAGACTGTTGTATAAATCGATGAGGCTGCCAATGACACTGCTTGGTTCCCAAAACAGAATAAAAGCTACTAAAAGGATACTGTGGAATGGCATTAGAGTACTATTTTAATGTACTGAGGTGCCACTGCCCACCCAAAGGGCAGATTTTCTCTTTATGAGAATTCTTATATCTCCTTTCATTTGATAAAACAGATACCTTCATATATTGCTTTCTTCCCAGTCTACACAACCAGTATCTGTTTTGTACCTCATCCTCTCGTGCCTGGAGGCCTTTCTCTAGGCCTGTGTCAGGACTGTGAGACTTCTTGAGACACATCTCCTAAGGCTATTGCTCACACCTTCTTTTCTTGCCCCAGGAACAAAACTCACATGAATCAGTGGGTCAACAGGATGGGGAATATGCCATTCGCTAGAAGCCAGAGGATATCTGCTTTTCACGGCTTGACCTCCAAAAATGTTCATAAAGAAGTGATGTGTTAAATATTTATCTTTAAGTTTATTGTATTTCTAATTTTTTTAAAAAAGTTTTGTTCTCAGGGCTCTGGAAACAAAATAGAATTCATATAAAAATTTATCCTGGAAGGAGGCAGGAAAATACAAATTGTTTGGGACTGAGAGCTTCTGTCATAATTATGATGTGGTGAAATCTCATATTACTTCATAACAGTGTTCGCATGTAGATGTTTTATATTTGCAAAAGTCTTTTGTAATGAACATTTCAGTTTGATCTCACAACAACCCCCAAAATCTAGGAAGGTCATTATGTTATTTTCATTTTTTTATAAAAAGAAACTTTTTTGGTAGTCTAATTGCTTGTTGAATTTCACTCAGCTAGTGTGAAACTCAGAACTAGAATTCAGGTTTCCAGTCTCCTCATTGAAAGCCCCTTTCAGTAAAGCCCATCACTTGCATTTATATTATTTAAAATAAGTGTTTAATTAATTGGCAGCACTTTTTTTTTAACTCAGTTCTCCAACTCTCTGTCAAAAACCAGTAATTCTGTGATATATTTTGCAAAAAAAAAAAAAAAAAAATTGGAACTTGGTTATTGAAAGAATGGGCTTTGTAGTCACAGCTGGCTTTCAAATCCATCTTTACCTGACCTTGGATAATGTACTTAATCTCACCTAACCTCAAGTTAAAAATGGTGTCCTGATGCCCGTCTGGAACTATGGTAGGGAAGATTAAATGAGACAATATATGTGAAAGGTGAGGCATGCAGCGAAGGTGCCGATGATGATTGCTTTCTCTCTCCTCATTGCTCTTGTTCTCTACTATTGTAAAATAAAAAAACCCCAAACCTAGGGTTTAAAACCACTACCATTGTACTATACCTCACAAATCTCTGAGGTGCCTGAGTTCAGCTGGGTGGTTCTTCTGTTCCTTACGATGTTGCTTGGGTCTGCAGTCACCTGAGGACTTGACTAGACTGTCCTACCCAAGATGGCTTATTCATGTGCCTGGTGCGTTGGTGGGAATGGCTGGAAGCCTGAGATTCTGGGATGGCTGGGTCTCTCTCTTTCTGTCCATGCAATCTCTCCACATGATCTCTCCATCTGGACTTCTTACATGGTCAGTAGAAGCTTCTAGAATGTCTTAAGGCTTAGTCCTAGAACTGGCACAGTTACTTCCACCAAATTCTATTGGTTATAGAGAATTACCAGGTCAGCTTGTTTTCAGTGTGGAAAGGGACTTCACAGGGCATCAATACCAGATGGTTTACTGGGGGCCATCTTTGGAGACCATCTATCCCAGTCATAAACATCTAGATGTTCTGAGGGAAATCTTTCCCAGGCTTTTGCATTGGGGCCATGAATGAGACAACTCCAATCCTCTGTCTGTGAGAGGAGGGTTTCTGCCCCTCTCTTGTCATATCCAAAGTTGATGGGAGGCTGAGCATCCTGGCTGCCCTCTTGAAAAAACATACAGGAGTCCAGCTTCCTTTCTCACCATGAGGCCATTGTGGTAGAGGAGCTCAGTGGTATAAGTCTGGCAAGGGTTCTTCAGTGGTTTTCTGATAATATATCTTCACATTCACATTTATAATTTTAAACTACTTTTCCTTATTTTTGGCCTATATTCCCATTTTACAGATAGAGAAACCAAGACTAGGTGTTTAAATAACCTTTCCAGTGGCAACAGTTGAAAAAGGTGGACCCCAAGTTCCAACCCAGGGCTTCTACATCTGAGATAGTTGCCTGCTGATCCTGATTTCATTCAAGGATAAATGTGATGAAATGATGGGGGAGGGTGGTGGTGCTGAGGGATTCTAATGAGTGGAGGATGTTGAAAGGATGTATAGGGTAATGGAGAGGGCACAGGCTTTTCGTTTGTTTTCTGATTCTGCCACTTTCTAGCTTTGTGAGCTCCATCTATTAACTTCTCCATTCTATACCCTTTGTTTGCTTTATTTGTGGGATATGCTGTCTCTTCTGTGGACTAGAGAAGAACAGTACTTGCTTTAACTGTTTCGTAGACCTGTCACCAGTGTTTAATGAAGTAAGCTTTGTAAAGGGTCCAGCCGCACACCTGGCATATAGTAGGCATCTAAGACATGTTACTTCTCCCCCTATATTTCTTTAAAAAACAAAACAAAACTGAGTTATATACTTTATTTATTTGTTTATTTATTTATTTTTAGGAGGTACCAGGGAACAAACCTTGGACCTGGTACATAGTAAGCAGGCACTCAACCACTTGAGCTACATCCACTCCCCATCCCTCTATATTTCTTATGTAATCTGCTTTTACAGGCACAGAACTGAGCATGGATTATATTTTGAAGTTCTTCGAGCATTCTCTGTGAACTTGGTGCCATCACAAGTGAGTGGAAAAATTGGGGCTTGCTTGCCTGGCATCCCACCAGGAACTCTGTTACAGTTGCCCACTTCAGAGAGAGGTGACTGTGGAAAGGTTGGTGTTCTTGCCCTGAAACACAGGACTTGTTGTTCATTAAGAGGACGGGTGACATGAGTGGACGCCTGTGTCCTGAAAGCAGCCTGCAAAGGCCTCGCCTCACACGCCACAGACGGGTCAGTCTGCTGACCCACCCCGGGCTTACCACCTGCGGAAGGTGGACTATAAAGGTTTGTGATTTACTATTGTAAACGGCTGCTTTAAAAGATTATTTGGCGCATTGGAGTGAATCCCACCAGCAGCAATAGGTCACCAGTCTCAAGTGGCAGGTGTAGTGATCTGGGAATTTAGAAGCTCTCTGGACTGTGTTCGTGGCTGGCTTGGAAGAGAAACTTTCTCTATTTGTATTTGGTATGTTCCTGAGGAGTCTGACTCTGGCCTCAGAAACCTCTGGTATGTAAAGGGGATCGCTGAGATCCTTCTTCCAGGGATGTAGAAACATCTTAGTGCACCTTCTTCTGCCTGAGTCGATGACAGGGGAGAAGAAATGTGCCGTAGGCAATTTAAAAATCAGTGTTTCACAGCAGCAGCACTCTGCTGGTCTGATTTGATAGTTCCTGGTGGTGCCCAGCGGGGGTGGGGTGGGGGAGCCTCAGCCAGTGACAGGACGTATGTGAGTTGTGATGCTCTTAGGAGCACGTGCTTTTGTGTGTTTGCGTGGCTGTAGACAGAAGTCTTGCCTTGTGGTGCGGAAGGAAACTCACAGAACCTCTCTTTTCTTTACCTGGGTACTAGGCAGGGTTACATCAAACCTGATGCGAGCAGATGAATTTATTTCTTCTTTCTACAGCCTTCTGGGGAAAGTTATTTTCTAGCTTTTCTGAGTAACTGTTATTGTCATGAACTCTTTCCTCATTGCTAATAATCATCTCTCCCATCTGAAAGCCAAGCTTCTGTTCTCTTGTTTGTTTAATCAGATGCCATCATCTCAACAAGGATGCTTCAGGTATTGGAAAGCATTATTAACTCTCTACAGCTACCTTTCTCCCGTGCTACACAGTCCCGTTTCTGATTTTGGAACTAAATAGCAGTAAAATAAGCTTTTCTTAAGGAAATTACAATAATATTTCACTGGGTTTTGGCCAAGACCAAACATTAAGAAAAGTCCTCACAGTTTTGGAGTCTAAGGACACAGTTTGACAGACCCACTCCAATAAACGAAATGCAGTTTCTAAGTCATGGGGGAGAAATATGCATTTGTGTCATGTCTGGTCCTCTTTGCTCATTAAAAAGAATACGCTTTTAAAAATAAAAGTTAAGTGCTTACTTTAGCAGCATATATACTAAAATTGGAACAAAACAGAGAAAATTAGCTCCAGCCCTGTGCAAGGATGACACACAAATTTGTGAAGTGTTCTATATTTTTTGGTATAGAGTTTCTATTTGGGGTGATGGAAACATTTTGATAATGGATGGGGGATGACGGTAGCACAACATTGTGAGTGTAATTAACATCACTGAACAGTATATTTGAATGTGGTTAAAATGTGAAGTTTTAGGTTGTATATATGTTACCAGAAAAAAAAAAAAAAAAACCCAAACAAATAAACAGGGAACTGTAAAACACAAACAGTGACTCCCTAATGTAAACTCTGGCCTGTAGTTAATATTATAATTATAATAATAGTTTCATCAATTGTAACAAAGGAACCATGCAAATGCAAAGTTTTGTAATAAGGAAAACCTTGTGTGTGTGTGTGTGGGGGGGGTTATATGGGAACTCTGTGCTTTTTGCATGAGTTTTCTGTAAATGTACAACTTGTCTCATTAAAAAAAATAAGTTAAAGTTCAGGTTTGTTTTTTTTTAATTTTTTAAGAAGATACTTAGATTACATAAATGTTACACAAAAGATATAGGGATTCCCATATGTCCCACTTCCCACACTTCCCATACCCTCCCACATAAACATCCTTTAGTAGTGTGGCACATTCATTGCAATTGATAAACGCATCCTGGGGCTTTGCCATTAAACATGGCCCACAGTGCACGTTCTAGTCTACACTCTCTCCCATGCAGTTCTGCATGGTATGTGATGATATAAAATGGCCTATATCTGTTATTGCAACATCACTCAGGACGATTCCCAAGTCCCAAAAAAGCCCCCATATTAAAACTGTTTTCCCTGTGGCAATGGATGTAGGCCATTTTAAATCAGCACACACCACTCAGAACTGAGTGGGAGAGAGTGTGGTCTACAGTGTGAACTGTGGTCTATGGTTGGTGGCAAGGCCCCAGGATGTGTAAGTTCATTGAGGTTGGTGGGCCACACTGTGGGAGATGTTTGTGTGGGATGTGGTGGGAGGTGTGAGAGGTGGGCAACATGGGAATCCCAGTGGGTTCCGTGTAATATTTTAGGTAATCTAAGCACCTCTTAAAATATATGTATATATATATATATATAAATAACATTTTTGTAAGCAAATACACATATATGCATATATATTTATATATCATTTTACAAATGTTTGTATGTATTGTGAGAATTTTGATTTTTACCCATAATAAAAAAAAAATAATAAATAAAATAAAATAAAATTAATAGACAACAACAACAACAACAACAAAAAAAAAAAAAAAAAAAAACTGTTTTCCCTTCTCCCTTCCCCTAGACCTCCAGTGGCCACTGGCTCCACATCAATGTTGTAATTTCTTCCATTGCTAGAATCACAATATGTCTATAGTAGAATACCAGTAAGTCCACTCTAGTCCATAGCTCTGCCCCCAATCCTGAGGATTCTGGGACGGTGACGTCCACTCCATCTCCAATTGAGAGGGGGCTTATATCCCATGGGGAAGATGGGTAGGGCTATCCTGCCTGCAGCTGCAGACTCTCTCCGTTCCCTAGGATGGCTGTTGTCCATCGTCATCTCCCCGCCAGTTGTCCTGGGTGAGTCCAATGAGCTGTTGAGTAGGTGTTGCAACTCTGCCGAGGTTCTGGGCCCAGCTGGCACATGGATAGCCCCAAAATTAGAGTCTCTGCATGTATGCCTACAAACTCCAGCACCAAATATAGGTTTAAATAGAAGGGACAGATGAGCCATGTGTAGGGAAGATATAACTGAGTCCAACTCTATTACTCTCAGGAGCACAAACTCCAAAGTAGGGTCCACTGACAAGGCACCAAACTCTGGAGCTATCCACCATGACCATAAGACTCCAGAGCCCTCAGGAGCCCCAGTATTTGGGGTAATATCCACTTTGGAAGTCTATGAGATCCTGCTGAGATGTGCGTAAGTGTTACCTCTGGAATGACCTCCTGACTCACTTTGAAGTCTCTTAGCCATATAAACTCATTTGTCTTCACCTTTTTCCCCTCTTATTTGAGGTCTTGTTCTCAAGTTTCTTTTTATACACTGATTTTATTTCCATTTTCTAAACCTCACATCTAAATTCTTATTGGGTCGCAAACTTCTGCTTTAGGCTAAAGTGTGGTATGGCACCTTGCACAAGTAGTGGATGATTTTACTGACTTTTGGGGCCCCTGCTGTGTGCTGGGTACTGTGTGGAGTGGGGTTGTCCCCCAAAGTCCCTGTGCCCAGTTAGATCAAGTCCATATCACCAAATAAGGCCAGCCCTTTCCTGTAGCTCCTGACCCCTCCTCGGGGGAGGGGTTCAGTGGGCCAAAACACACACATTTGTCTCTTTTCTGTGCCACTGCTCCCACTGTGACGGGCAGCAGATACTTGCTTCAAAGCCAAATGAAAATAAATCAGAGAATTTGTTTCCAATGTTGATTCTTTTCCATGGAGTAATAAAATAACAGGCAGAGGGATACCTGGGAGGAAGGAGCCTGCTTAGCCTGAAGAAGCTGCCCCCGAAGCAGATTGCTTTGCCATCTGTTTTGGGAAGTAATTTTGGTGGCTGGCTTACTATGCCTCATGTGGAGGTATGTGCCCAGGTTCACCTCTGCTCTGGGGCTGTGGACTCGGCCAAGGAAAACATCAGTCAATTCCTGTGGCGGACAACAAGAGTGGGACTGAGCACTCAGGAATCCAGGGGTCCAGCCTGAGGTGAATGGAAGATGGGGGAGGTGGCCCCCTGCCCCATGCCTGCTCCTTGGGCCTGGGTTGCTTTCTGGCCTGTCCCAGCCCAGTTCAAGGACCTGCAGGCCTGGCTTATCCTAGCAGGTCTGGCTGCACACGTCAGTTCTCCGTGGCTTTTTTTCTCTCCCTTGTCTCATTTCCTTGAGGCACTTCTCAGTGGTCAGTTCACTGACCAGATGAAATCGTTTCTGCTAAAAGTCTAGGGTGCAGCTGTGGGTTCCTATGTACCCCCCCTCCCAGGGAACCTTCGCACATTTTATCCAGACCTTGAAGCCTTGAACCCAGTGCTTTGCTTGAAATCAGGGGCCTGTTCCCTGATGTTGTCTCAGGAACCTGATATTGTTAGTTATCCAGACACATGCCTAATTAAATTCTTGCCCCTTAGACTGATGTGAAAAAAATGTCTTTGCTATAGCCTAGGAGTTCTGCCTGACTGGGCCCTGCCTTCTCCTCTGGTTCCCTTTTCACCTGTCTTCTGCCTCTGCGTGGAAAGCGTGTGGTTGCCCTGCCTCCCTCCCTTCTGCCAATGCCTCCTCGTCTCAGCCTAATGTCCCTTCATCTCTAGGCTAGGTCTGGTTTCTCTCCGGAACATGTGCACGCTGCTCTGTGCCCCACCGTACCGCGTGTCTTCTTTCTAGCTCTCGTCCCATTTGTATGCTTGTTGGATTCAGGTCAGGCTTTCTTGTTAGATTGGCAGCTTCCTCATCCTAGAGACTGTGTCTGTGTTGTTCATTACTGAGTCCTGAGCACAGGACAGGTACACTGGAGGTCCTCGATCAGTATTTACTGGGAAGGGGCGAGAGAGGGAAGGTGGAAGGCTGGGTCAGCTCAGCTGGGGATGAGGGAACCAGGGCAGTCTGTACATGTGTATTAGGGTCATACAGCTGCTGTGACAAAGACCACAAACTTAATGGCTGGAACAGCACTAATTTATTAACTTACTGTACGGGAGGTCAGAAGTCTGAAATGGATCTTAGAGTTTAAAATCAAGGTGTTAATAGGTCTTCTGCCTTCTTTTTGGAGGCTCTAGGGAGAATCGATTCTTGATTTTCCCCCCTTCTGGAGGCTGCCTGCTTTCCCTGGCTGAGGGTGCCCTTTCTGCAATGGCATCACTCTGACCTCTGCTTCCCTCCTCACAGCTCCTTCTCTGACTCTGGCTCTGCCTGCCTCCCTCTTATAATGACCCTTGTGATTACATTGGGCCCACCCAGGTAACACAGGATCTTCTCATCTCAACACGCTTAATCAAATTTTAAAGTACCTTTTGTCATGTAAGATAACATATTACAGATTCTGGGCATTTGAACGTGGGCATCTTTGGGAGCATTATTTTGCCACCTACAATGATGGACTAAATGGGTTTATGAAGGAATGAGGGTCTGTGATACAGGTTGTGGGCTGGGTGGGTAGGTGGGGGGAGAAATGACTAAAAGGAATACCCATGGTCTAGAACAAATGAATTTAGAGGTACGTCACTTGATCAACTCTGAGGATCTTTGCTGAGGAAGGAAAAAAATGGGAAATACTACAAACCAATCAAAGATATTGCCAATCAGCATCAATTAGGGAGGAGAGGATTATTGCTCTCAGAACTGAGAATCCATACATTGGAATTTAGGAAGGAATAAACAGGCTTTGTCAAGGACTGGGTTGGGTTTGTTGACCTGGTGGGAAACAAACCCGAGCAGTCAAAAGAAGATGTCTGCTCTGAGCTGGATCATTCTGAATCAAAGTCTCTGTGGTAAACCTGTAGATTATTCAACTGTATATAGAATAGAATTCTAAAACCAAAATGACCTTACACATCATCTAGTCTTGTCCCCACATTTCACAAATTGGGAAACTGAAACCTAGGAAGTTTAAATGCGTTGACTAAGGGCACATGGCAAATTGGTGTCAGAATTTGGATCGGAAATCAGGGCTTCTGGCCTCCAGTCTTGCCTTTTTGTCCAGTGTACCATGGGCCTCGTAGTTCCTCCCTGAGGTTTTTCTCATGTGTTGATGTCCCCTGTCCAGTTCAGTGCCTGTTGTGGAGCAAGTGCCCTGGAGAGGAGGCTGGGGCTTCCACAAGTCTACCACCTCTCTCTAAAAACAGCAGGTTGCCTTTGGTTTGATGGAGCCCTGGGTGATTTTATTGAGGATGAGATAGACAAAAGGGAACTTTCTGAGAAGAATAGGGCACGAGGTGGAACATGCAGAGCCCCTGTGGCGTTGAGTTTAGATTTGGGAATTGATAGATCAAATAAAGATAATATAGATTGACCCATTGTACTTAGTCAATGCAGTATTATAATTCCACCATCTTCTCAAAATGGCTGTGATGAAATCAAAACAGGCTTATGACTTGCTAATATGAAAGCAATGGCACGTTGAGAAGTTCGTTACCACTTTCCCCTTTTAGCATTGAGCCATTCTCTTCCTGGACAGTAACAGATCATTTTATCTCTGCTTTTGAAGACGAATTCCTAAACTGCTTTGAATACTTCATCAGTAATGTGATTGATCAATTAGTAAGTCATTGACACATGACCTTCTTGGCTGAGAAACTGCACATGCTGACAGAACTTTAAACTTTGCAACTCCCTTTTCCTAAAATAGTAACATATTTGAAAGTACTTCAGAGTAATTCTGGAACAAGTAACGTGACCCAAACATGAGTTAGTAGCTGCAGCCATAAATAGGATGTGATTAAAAAAAAAAAAAAAAAAAAAAACATAGAGTTTGCAGGGAAGGAGACCTTAGCAGCAGAAGTGAAATTATACTTGAGCCATTCTGTGCCTGCATGCTTCCTGGTTGCAGAAGGAATGAAGGCTATCGCTGCTTTCCCGATAAATTCCTGTAGGGAAATCATGGTTCCTCATGCATTTAAGTGGATCTTTATTCGTGGATATTGGCCCACACTAAATGCTTTGTGTAGCTGATCTGATGCTTTTACCATAGAAGACCTTGGGATGGTAGTAAATTGTCCTTTTAATTTAAAGTGACAAAGTGGGGACAAAGAGGGAAGCTGCTTATAAGATTTTAATTTAATGTTGCAAAATTTAAATGAGTTGGGAAAACTAATCTAAAGTCTTAAAAAAAATTACTCTATGTAAAAATCATTTTTAATAATTGTCTCCGTTTTTATATTAGCATCATTAAGGGAACTATCATAGAACAGCCATTAGCCTTCCTGAAGCTAGATTTGTTTAGTGAAAGGGATGTGGAAACATGGCTACTATCATGATAATTTAAAGAGAAGACAGTTGACAGTCCCATCCCGAATTGCCATTTACTTAACCTCCTTACTCCATAGGCAGGGCTGTGAATAATAGGTATTTTCAAATGGGTTTAAAAATACAAACAAATATTTCTTTAAGTTGTACCCTTAGAGTTAGTTACTCCTTCCTGGATGCTCAATTTCCCAGGGGTCCTACAATCCAGCACACCTTTCAATAACATCAAATGAAACGAGAATTTAACCATATCCTAGATGCAATTCTGTCCATCTGACTTACAAAGCAAATTTTGGGACTTTGAAAATAGAATTATTTATATCACATGTACTACTTAAAGTAATATTTGTCAAAAAAAAGCTTGAAAACCGGTTCTTCCAAAATGCTTCCGTAAAATTGTTTGCTTTTAAACCATGGAGGGTCTGGATGTCCTCTTAATACATATGCTTAACACCACCTGGCTACTCAGTCATTTCTTCTGCATCTCCTTGCCACTTATATTCTTTGGTACAGACTAAAGCCTTTCCTTGTTCAAATGCATTTTATGGAAGCCTTTTGGAGGAATCAATTTTCAAACTTTTTTGACAGCATACCGCAATAAGAAATACATTTTTTATTCTCATCCAGTACAACTATGCAGGCTTGCACGTATGTGCATGTGTACTATACACATGTATATTTGTATATGTCACAAAGCAAAAGTTTCATGACATGATGCTTATTATCATTATGTATGATAGATCACAGATGAAACGGAAGAAAGGTTACTGAGTCAGCCATTGCATATATTCCTCTCCTCGCCTTATGCCATCTCATCCACTGGTCCTGGCAGCTGACAGCAGCAGTATCGGATTTGACACATATATTCTTGTTAAGGCTCTGTGCAGTGTACTGTGATGCTTCCTACTCTGTCTTATTGGTTGCATCTTATTCAAGTGGTTTTTATTCCTCACCATTCAATGTTTGGAAAAAATGTTCCAGAAAATATCAATACATGTCGTTGAATGAGTAAATCTGTTTTTTTCAACAAGTATTTTCCTTGTCATGTTCTGTCCAGGAATGGATGATGACTTTTTCTTTACCACTGGAATCCAATTTGGTGTTCAGTGTTTTCTTCCCCAATGGCACTTCTTTGCCTCTCTCACCATGAGAGTTTAGTTTTCTGTGTTTGTAAAGTTTCCCATTACTCTTAAAATATTGGAACTTGCTAAGTGGATGCTGATTGGAACTAATTGTGATGTGATACCTGTTGACATTCCTGTTTTGCCTCTGTGAGCTCTGAGTTTAAAATTATATTGTACGTTCCTTGAAAATAGAGAATGCTCCTTAATTAATGTTTTGAAAGGTTTTTTTTGAAGTGTAGATTAAATCATAAATGTTAGCATGATTTTTCACAAAGTGAAAACATCCATGTAACCAGCACCCATATGAAAATAAAGAACCTCAGAATTGGCTTCATTGCCTGCTTCAGTCACTGTCAACCAACGGTAAATACTATCCCAGTTTCTATTCATATATGTTTTTTTCCATATATGAACTTTATACGGGTTGAATCGTATAATATCTATTTTTTGTTTTTTCTGGCTTTCACTCAACGTTATATGTGTGATATTTATCTATATTTGCAAGTACTTGTAAATTATTCATTCCCATTCCTATGTAATTTTCTATTATCTCAATACACCAAAATATATTTATCCAGTCAACTCTTGATAGGCATTTGGGTATATCCTAATGTGGTGCCATGAATCCTCTTGTACATATCTTCAGTAAACATTTTTATATATTTCTAATAACTGTATTTCTGGGAGTGGAATTGTTGGGTCTTGGGCATACATATGCCCAGCTTTAGTAGATACTGTCAAACAGTTTTCCAAAGTATCTGTACCAATTTACACTCCTAGCAGCAGCATATGAGAATTCCACTTGGCCTTTTCTGTCTGTTTTCACCTTAGCCA
Source organism: Tolypeutes matacus (assembly GCA_026826555.1). NCBI lineage: Eukaryota > Metazoa > Chordata > Mammalia > Cingulata > Chlamyphoridae > Tolypeutes > Tolypeutes matacus. Next base: position 46,119,392 of record JAKSZT010053928.1, read on the forward strand.
CTCTGGTGGGTAGTAGCAGCATCACATTTTTTTATTTGTACTTATTTGTTGAGAACCTTAAACCATAAGTTTATTTACCACTTGGGTATCCTCTTTGTGAAATGCCTGTTCAAGTTTTTTTTGCCCATGTTTCTATTGGATTCTCTCTCTCTTTTTTATTTGTAGAAGTCCTTTGTATATCCTGGATATGAGTCCTAAATTGATATAGTCATCACAAATATATTTTCCCATTCTGTGGCTTAGCTCTTTGCTTTCTTGAATGTGTGCTTTGAGGAAGAAAAATTCTAAATATTAATACAGTCCAATTCATCAAATTTTCCCTTTTATAAGTACCTTTTATAAGTACCTTTTAAGGAAACTTATCACTGTTCCAAAGTCACGAAGGTATAGGTTCTTATTTTGTTTATAGAAATTTTGTTTTGCCTTTTATATTTATATTTTTAGTCCACAAGAATTGATTTTTCATTATGGTATGAGTTGTGGATCAAGAGTCCTTTTATACCCTATGGATGTCCACCTGAACCAGAATCATTTGCTGAAAAGAGTGTCTTTCTCAAACGCTTATTGTGACTTTGTCATATATCAGTGATCATTGAAGTGCAAGTCTTTTTCTGGGCTCTAGATTTGTTCCATGGATCTGTTTCTTCTAGCTTCAAACACACTGTCTTAATTCTATATCTTTATAATAGTTCTTAATACCTAGTAGTGTAAGTCCTCTAGCTCTCTTGTTTTTCCTTGAGATCTTCTTTGGTATCATAGCCTTTAATTTTTTTATGTCATGCTATTGTTGCATAAAATAGGATTCTATAAACAGTATGCTGTCAATAAATTTTATTAGACTTATTAGAAATTAAAGGCAAAATTAAATACTGACAAAATCAATGAGAGAAATTCATGCCTGTTGGAAAAGATTTGTAATATGAAAATTTGGGGCCGTTGATGAGAGAAGGACATATATGGAGAAACATAGTGTGTGGATTTGAATGAGAAAAAAAAGTGACATTAGGTATGAGTCAAAGTGATATTTAGAGTAAAAAAAAAACAAAAAACAAACAAGAATAATATCTATGTTTATAAAATTGCATATCCAAAAATATTTAAATATAGTTGGTATAAAATGGCAAACCTCAAAAAATTAAGGGGTGAATACATGTAGAAATATACTTCTAGAGAAAGCTCCAGTTTGAATGAACTAGACGAAAATCCATTTAGAAAAAAGACTCAGATCATAGACTTGCTTTAGTTTTTGCCTGTCTACCATTTTCCTATTGAGGGATCCACAAAAGAAAAATCTTAAATAACAGGAAATTCTTGACCCTGAATTACCCCTAATAACCTATGGTGCAATGCAGCCACAAAGAAGAGAACACATGGGCCACTGACATTACTGTGTTGGAATTTACCTGTATCGTTACCTCAGGGTAGAGGCGAGATAGGGAAATTAAAGAAACAAACATTGTATTCTTGGACCATATCAGATAGGTTTGACAAGTGTTTTCTTCTCATTGTTTGTGCATTATGACTCCTTGCAGCCTTATTTAGAAACGCTTTCATGGGTTTTCTAATTTAAATCCATAGTATCAATCAAATATGATCACTTTAGCTTGCAAAACCTGAGCTAATGCCAGAGAGGGCTTAGATAAAGTTGAACACATTGAAAAATGAAGCTTCTAACCATGGAATCCATGAGGGTAAGAAATAGTTTTCTTTTATATGGTTTGTAGGAAAGAGGACCAACTGGCCTTTAGAAGATAGTTTCCATAGCTACTGGGCCAAATCCAAAGAAAGTGCTGTCACAACATTTTCTTCTTGCTACCCTTTACTGCTTTATGGTAGCTACCAAGGCAAGTATTTTTTCAGGAGCTAGTTATTCCATAGATGAAATGCTATGAAATGCTTCAAGCTGTTATCTTTTGAAGCAAAGAGCCCTTGTTGTGAGGATCTGATCCCACATTCAGGATTTGATCAGTGTTGCCTTTCGGATCAAAAAAGACTTGTAGGAAAACTTCTCTCCAGGTACAACTTTGTTGAACAGCTCCCCGCCCTCACCAACTGAAATTCTAGGGCTGCATTTAAATTATAGAAGAATCCAGGCTTTGCTGTTCCTTAATTTATTTATCTTTTTAGATAGGCATGAAGAACGATTACTTAAAGGACCCTAAAAATGATTACTTTTGGCCTTTCATTGTACTAAAGTAAGCCCAAAACACCATACACTTACGATGTAAAAGAAACATTATGATGACAGTTTTTTTTTTCTTTTGGGATATACACTATACGTGAGGTTTATCATGGTTTTCTGGTTTATAATCATTTAGCATTTGTACCAATGAGGTTCTAATCTTTTGTACACAGCACTCTATCATATAGGCCCTCTATAAAAAGCCTTCACAAGAATGACTTGCCAGGTGTAAGGTGGAGAAATAGATAGCCATTTCTGCTTTCGTGTTGATATTAAGTCTCTTAGTTTGGAATTGTGTACTACTTAAGTGTCTTTATTGTTTTTCAAACATGTTTTTCTATTCATTTATATTTCTTTGAAAGATGATAGCTCAAAGTTGACTTCTAGGTATGGCCACTATTGCATGCAATAGCAGTATTGTTTCCCAGGTATGCAAAGGGTTGCATTGAATTGGTTAAAGGGAGCATTTCCAGCAGCCACCCACCCCAGCCACCCCTAGAAATCCATGATCTAAGTAAGAAGTGGGAGCTAGTGCTGCAAATGCAGGTTTGAGACCAATCCCCTGTCCCCTCATTCTAATCAGCTTGCTCCTCTGAAGCCTCTTCTAAGAATTCTAGAACCACCGCTGAAAGTCTTTGGTGCTAATTGCATTTTGGAGCCAGTGCTTTTTTTAAAAAATATATACATTTATTTTTTTGGTGCAAGGCAGTCTCCCTTTCAGATTTGATCTTTTTGAATGCTCTATTGGATTTTCATTGTAAAAAAAAGAGAAAGATTTAAAGTATTTACCAAATCGATTCTGAAGGCTTTGGGCATTGAGCATTGTTTGTTTCCAGAAATTGGGTGAGTTATTCAAAATAGAGATTGAGCTGTTTTGTCTTAGTTTTTTTAAATTTTGATGTCCAAACTATTCCTGAATCTATATCACTCATTCTCATTCTGCAATTTATTCATCAGAGCATGAGCCTGAGGAAGGGCTATTGGAGGAAAACACATTCCTGGGAGTTCTGAAAGAAGGAGGTTCATTAGCCCCCTGCAGATTCGGGGGAGGAGCCGAAAGCTTTATGGCAGAGAGATAAAAATAGAAAAAATGGGCGAGGAGAAAAAAACATTTATTTACTCCTCAGAATGAGAGAGGAAAGGATCACCCTAGACAACCTTATCTCATGTCCATGAGAACTTCTATTAGAAATGAATGTAAGCCCTAAGATATGACTTGTTGCATCCATTTTCAAAGTAATAGATAAATGCTTGTGTTTCAAAATGCAAAGTGTATTTTGCAAGCATAATGTAAATAAATCTTCTTGGGAAGATCCAAGAGTCAGATGACAGAGCTGGAAATCACTTGTGATTTTGATACTGTTTGTAAAATATTCTAAGCTCCTCAGATAATGTATGAAAGGCTCCTATGTATTTACATTGGGACTGATATTTATTACTGCTTAGTAGACCACTGACTCTGAAATGAAACCTGAAAGCATTGGGGAGGAGAGTTCCCTGGCATTTTAAAGCAAACAAGCAAATAATTTCTGGAATGAGATTCCAGAAAATATCAATAGTTGTTTATACGCACAGCCTGGGAATGTTTTACAAAGCACAGCACATGGATTAACTCAAACATTTCACTTGCTCTCTCAAAGCCAGTTGTCTTGGCCTGCTGGTCCCAGGCTTCCCATAGAATGTGAAGCCTATGTAGAGGATTACATTCTAAAACAAGAAGATGGTAAGGTAAGAAAACTTATAAACTATGTCTAGATATAGCAAAATTTTAGAAGAATTATCTTTCTTTGAAGTTAGTGATGATGAGAGGGTAGATGCAAAGGAGCAAAAAGTAATGAAATGTTATTTTAAAAATAGGAAATAAGATTAATCTCCTCTTCTGAATGAAAATAAAGGCTGATAGCGGCCCTCCAGTGAGTGCCTTTAAATCACATCTTTAGGGCTTGTTAAAGATTTCACCTAGAATGTTACATGGAAGTGGTTGGCATAACTGCCATATGCTGGCTTGGGCCCAAGCCAGCAGAGCACACAGGGAGGCTTTTGCATCCCAGCCGTCCACTCCTGCCTGGCAAAAAGCACTTTTGTATGTGGTATAAGTGGGCAAGTTATTTATACACAATGGGAAGCTGAAATTTCATTTCCACGTGAAATTAGTGAATAATGGCTTTCAAGACTCACTGAATAAGCCATGCCTAAGACACAGTCAGCATTCTATGTCTGTGTATGGGACACCAGCCATCTGGATGAAACTGAGAAATAAATCAGTTATGCAGCCACGTTGGGGGAGTCAGAGATGAGGCGTGGCCAGTGCACAGTGGGGTTTGGAGACTGCTGGAGCTTTAGCTTTTCACCCAGGGCTTTGGTGTGGCCAAAGTTTATCACTCTGGGAGCCCCGTGATTCCTTGTCAAGTTTATACCAACCTAATTCAACATGGGACAAATGCTTTTGCCTTGATTTCCAATTGTAATGTGTTGTTCTTGGTGTACCTGCTTAGTTCATCTTAACAGCTCTATTTTATTTAACTGATTTTTGTTTGTTTGTTTGTTTGTTTGTTATTTTTACCATTTCTCAGCCTTCACCTGCACATTAATTTTGGATTTTAGGCTCCAAGCAAGTATAATCTCTATCTGCACGACTGAGTTCATAACTATAGAATGAACAGCCCTAGAATTAATAGATACTTTTTGATATGATGATTATAGTTCCCCTAACTTGTGATGAAAAGGCCTCCTTTTCTGCTAATTTAAAGATGAGTTGTTAAAAGTATGATTTGAGAAGGTAGATTTCAATTTTGGGTAGAGTGTGATTTTCAAAAAGTAACAGGATTGTTTATTTTTAGATAGTAAGATATTGGTAATTTGCCTGCGTATTATAATTACAGCTAAAAAGTGGCAGCGAAACAGAGAGAACCAGATGGAAACATCCCCTAGGTAAATTGGAACATTTGTTTTCAGAAATGGACTGGAGTGTAGAGAAGATGTGTAATTTTTTTTCATTTACACCTAATTTTGAGTAAAACACACAAAAAAATGTTGGCAAATCGGTGTTTCAGCTTTATTTACCTTGATGTGGTTTCCTTCAAGAACACCTTGGTATTTAGTACAGGAACAAGGTCTTAATGAAAGTTAGTGAACTTTAGAGGACATAAGTTAATGGTCTGTAAAATATTACTTTAGTTTAAGAATTTTGGGGGTAGGAAAAATCAGAATCCAGCTGGTGCACTCAGATGCTCTAATTTTCCTATAGTCTCTTGGTATAAAAGAAAAGGTTAAGAGTATTGAGGAAGAGAGGAGGTGTCAATAGGGTCTCCTTAATTTTCTAGAATTCCATGCTATAATATTTTATATAACATGTTATTAGAAATCAAGATGAGAATTACTTGTTTCATGCTTCTGTAATTTGTTGATTGAGATACTGCACTAAATATATGGCCCATCAGCTCCAGTTTGGCTATCCTTTACAATTTGAGCTATTCATTGAAATTATATTAATTGTAATGGGATTTGGCTTGTAACTTTATGGCATGAGTTATAGACATTAATTAATTTTGAGGCAGCTGCTCATTTAAAATTCTTTCTGGTAAACATAATAAGTGAACATATTTTGGAAGATGTCAGCACATGATGTATTAAATGGATTTGGATAAGTGCATTTGGTTAACATTTTTGATTGTCAGGTATAAAAAATTCATACTTAATGGAATCTGGTTTGATTGACTATATGATGATATTTTAAAACCTGTTTTTACACTATGAATGCTATATAAAACATAAAGCTCTAATGAAGGGATTGGGATTGGTTATTAACCTGGAGAAGAGAAGTTACATTACTTGGGAGCACATAGACTGATAGAGTTGGAAGAAAACTTAGAGATCCTTTTTTATGCATTCCTCTTGCATTGTAATGAGACAACTGACAACTGAGGCCCAGAGAGATTGTGATCTGCCTGAAACCTAACTGCTAATTGTTAGAACTGGAAACTGGAAGTGGGAGGTCGGTTTTCTGATACTTTAAATGCCCTTCAAAAAAAAAAAAAAAAAAACTAAATAACAACTCTTCAGCCCTATCTGTTGTCAAATATGTCTTCATGGTGCCGTGTCTAGGGAAGAATGAATTATGGTGAGAAGTTACAGCAGAAGTGTTTCATTTGGTAATAGGAAAGGATGTTTTGCCTTGTAGGGTACCCAGTTGGGGCTACCTAGAAAGATTTTGGAGTCCTTCTGGAAGTTGTTTAAGGAAAGACTTGACACGTGTAAATAGAGAATAGTAGAGATAGTGACCAGACCGAAGGAGAAAAGTTTGGAAAAGAACATTGCTTCACTTGCCGTCCCAGACCTGGGATTCATGACTGCTTCATGTGAGCTAGGTTTCAGTCTGATGTGATAATTTCTATAAAATTATCAGAAAATTCACTCTCCCTGAGACCTATGCTAAAAAAAAAAAAAAAAGACAAAAAGTTTCAAGGCTAGGCCCCTCCCACTCACTCTGGGGAGTAAGCCTGACCATCTCCTGAGTGCTGGGACTTTAATCTCCCTGCTGCAATCATCTGGCCCTGCATTCTGACCCTTAATTCCCACATTCTGCCCTCCACTTTCTGATTCCTGGGGCACCTCTTCAATTACTCATTGAGCTCCGTGGTTCCCTGGATCCATGGAGGTAAGACATTGTGTATAGTGGGCTTTGGGGTCAAACAGATCTGAGTCTCACCATTTCCAAGCCTTCCTTATGTATCTTTTTGGGTTCTTATAAGGAATACATGATATAGTACATATAAGACATCTGGATCTTTTGACACACAATGTTAAAACTAAAAGCGGTGATTATTTTTATTATAATAACAGATCCAACCTCACTCGACCCATCGTGTTTAATTTCTTACGTTGATCTTGATCTGGACGACGGGCCTAAGACTGGCCCTGGCAGCTCATTAGGCTGGCAGGGGAGAAATGTAAATAGATTTAAGTATATGCTGAAAGGGATAAAATGCAGAGCAAGAAGAAGAAGGGAATCTGTCTTTTTGCACAGGGATACAGACCACTCATGGCAAGGAGCTGCTGTTCTCTTCTACAAAACCTAAAGCCTGCTACAGCCAGTGAAAAAGAGATCATTACAGAATGTGAAATCCCAGGGATGTCTAGAGAGCCTAGCATTGCCGCCCTCAGAGGTCTTCCCAAAGAGTGGGCTCAGTGGCTATGGGCCTTGGCGATGGCCTAGCTTGGAGGCTGAGCTCTCGCAACTGATCCTATTTCTCTCCAGGAGCCTCACAGATGATCACTGAGATCCTAAACATGGGAAAGGCTATACAGTCACATCTTATTAGATTAAATATATATCTTCTATAAAGCACATACAGTATATATATACAAATTGTAACATATAAGCATATTATTTGCAGAAGGAAAGATAAGAGAAGGATAAAATAGTTGCTAATAAAATTTGTGTCACATTCCAGAGGGAAACTAAAGTGAGTAAACTTTGCATCATCTGAATAAGCCAATTAACCTCAAGATAATGGAAATCACGCTCTCTCTCTTAGGAGAGCATGTGGCAAGTTTTCATTGGCAAGAGTGGTGGGAGCTCCCCTGTTTACGCCCCTGCAGGCCAGAGGCACCGTGGACAGGATTCAGTAGCTCCACTTTCTGCTTAAATTGGCTACTTTAGGTCCATTGAGGTTGAGATGGGTAAAGTGACTAGCGGTGAGGATGAGAGGGGCTGGTTCAGCCAGTCTGAAATAGTGAGGTCTCCCCTGTACCTCCCACAGAATTCTAGTTTCATTGGTTCTCAAGTATTCCTACTAACTAGAGCTAAGCTGATAAAGTGGCCTCCAGGGAACGCTTATTTTAATGTCAACATGAGGCACCATTTTAAGGGTTATTTGCAAAGCCCCAGCTCCAGCTCAGTAACATTTTTCTTCCTTTGTGGTTACATGTTCAATTTGTGTACGTGTCTGTCTCACCTACCGGATTGTGAGCTTCAGAAAGGCTGACTCTATAGTTGTCTTCTGGAAATTTCGGTTGGCTGGCCCAGAGCAGAACTCAATAAAAGTGTGTGGAATTAATGAATATTGAAAGAAAAGATAAATAAGTCGTATATAAATAGATGCTTTCAAATTCTTGGAAAAAAATTTTAATGAATTCTTAGCACAGTGTTTTAAAACTTCAGCTGACTTTAATCTTTTTCTTCCTAAAATTTTTATAGAACAAAGATAAATATCTATCTAAAGCTATTGGTGGACTACACATTCTGAATTAGTGAAATCAGAATTATAGTACTCTTAACTCTATCAAGAAATATTGATGCTCAACTTTTACATAACGTAAAAAAAGATCTGTCTCTATTTAGGAATATCCTAATTTGGTTGTCATAATAATCAAGGAACAGCTTTTTTCCTAAGCAATACATTGATGTTTTCTAAAGGAAATTTTCTTGATTCATCCATCAGGAGCATTTCTTGTTGGGAGTTTCTGCTCTTATGTGAGTTTTGTGTTGTAACCCTGTTTGTTTCTATCAGGACAGCTTTGTAATTGAAACCTATAGCAGTAATAGACTTGTCACTGTTATGCTCCAGGTTGAATTGCCAATTTAACTGGGTTTGTTTGAAGGGTTTATGCATAAAAGCCTGTGATTTTCTAATTAGTAGAGTTGATAGCATATATTTTGAGTAAATTTTTTATTTTTAAAAAAGCTTTAGATTACATAAATGTTACAACAAAAATATAGGGGATTCCCAGATACCCCGCCCCTTCCCTCTCCCACACTTCCCCACATTAACAACATCTTTCATTAGTGTGGTACATTTGTTACAATTGATGAACACATATTGAAGCATTGCTACGAACCATGGTCTATAATTTATATTATACTTTACACTTTGTACCACATAATTTAAAGGTTTTGACAAAATGTGTAATGGCCTGTATCTGTCATTGCAATGATGTGCGGGACAATTCCAATGTCCCCAAATTACCCCATGTTACACCTACTCGTCCCTCTTCCTCCCCTCGGAACCTGTGGTGACTACTGCCTTTATATCAGTCATCCAAGTTCTTCCATTGCTGGAATAATCATAAGTCTACTTAAGTCCATATTTGCATTCCCTCCTCCTGTTTGTTCATTCCTCAATCTTGAGGATTTGGGGATGGTGATGCCCACTCTGTTTCTGATTGAGAGGGGTCTTAGATCCCATGGGGCAGATGGACAGAATTGTCTTATGATAGTATATTTTCTGAGGCTGTTAACCTGACCGAGATAGAACCCACATGCTTTTGGATTCATTATAAATGATGGCCATAATACTTCCCAGTTCTACTAATGGATTGACTTAAAGGATACATTTAAAAGCAGTTTCAGTTTCCCTATCGGCTTCTCTGAAATTAGTGGCTCTGAGTTTGGTACTTTTAATCAAGTGGTTTGCCAAACACTTAAGAGGACTCTGGTTTTGCTTTTAGGTAGGCACGGTTCCTTGCGTGCCTACTTATCCTGGCCATTTCAGCAGGTCATTAACCTGCATATTCTCGGAGCAGAAAAACAGATATTTTCCCCCAGTTTAAAGATAAGTTATTCAGACCAAGATGTTACATGATTTCAGTTCTGTGAGCACTGAACATCACCCAGAGTAAGACGTGGTCCATCACTCTAGATTTATGCCCCTGGTTGTCAATTTGATTAGTGGATTTAAGTCTCTATTCATACAAATGATAATTCAAGAATGTATTGCTTACTGTTCCTAAATATGTTTATTCCTTCATTTTTTTCCCTTTAAAATTTTAAAAAGCAAAGATACTCTTTAAAACTTGAAATAAGTATTTTATAAGTAAAAACTGATGCCCCAGACCTTTTCTTGCCAGCCTTGGGGCAAATTCCGTATCTCCTATAAGTATCAGGACCTGGAAAATTATAATGAATTCATACAGTTTAGCCTAACGCTAAGAGCAGAGAGTCAAAGGTAAAAGTGACAGGAACAAAACTGAAAGCAATCTTAGATTGTTGTTCCTGAGAGACAGCGTGTTCAAGAAGACAAAATGGTTAGTACTGGAATTAAACTCTGTACCTAAAGTCAGTGGATTTCTTATGGAGAATCAGGGCTGTAGAGACATAGACCTGCCATTTTTCAAGGTAGAACTGGCAGGGTCCAGAAAACTAGTGATTACATGGGTTTGGGTAAAATGTGAAGGTCCTAGTTTGTCTTTTGTGGACTCCAGAAAATTTTGTTCTTAACCTAACCCATTCCTTTGCCTGTGAATGCAGTGTAGATCTGATGTTTTGATGAGATTCAGTTAAGGTTCCTGGATTAGATCACTTGATTAGATCGCCTTTGATTGGACTCAGGTTGGGTCTCCATCCTCTTGCTGTGTCTTATATAAACTGAGAACTCACAGAGAGAATGGAAGCTGCCATTTTGATCTTGCCATATGATAGAAAGGAGAAAGCAGAGAGAGAGAGACTCTGGGATTGCCTATACCTGAAAAAAGACAGAGAAGCCCAGAGAGAGATGCCTGATTGCCCACAGCTGAGCTAAAGGAGAAAGTAGAGAAAGACTGGCAGACCCCCTACCTTGCCTTGCCACATCAAGTATCTGCCTTTGGTGAGAAAGTATCTCTGATGATGCCTTGATTTGCACATTTCACAGCCTTGGAACTGTAAGATATTGCCCTAATAAAATTCCCATTATAAAAGCCAACACATTTCTGATACTTTGTATCAGCAGCCCTGCGGCAAACAAAGACAGTGAATTAATAATATATTTTGTTTAACAACTGAGTTTATGAAGAAGTTAAATTAAAAACCCACAGATAATACTAGAGTTGATAGATGTGTGTCTAAGAGGCTTAAATCTTTGGGCTGTCCATGTGCTAGTTGGGCCCTAAATCTCAACAGAGTTGCAACATCTACTCTCCAGTTCATTAGACTCACCCAGGACAACTAACAAGGAGATGATGATGGACAATGACCATCCCAAGGATCAGAGAGCATCTGCAACTGCAGGCAAGGTAGTCCCATCCATCTAGAGTAGACTTACTGTTATTCTACTATAGACTTATTGTGATTCTAGCAATGGAAGAACTTTTATCATTGTTGTGGAGGCAGTGGCCACTGGAGGTTCTGAGGGGAGGGAGAGGGAAAAACAGGTGTAATATGGGGGCATTTTTGGGATATTAGAATTGTCCTGAATGATGTTGCAATGACAGATACAGGTCATTATATATCTTGTCATAACTTACAAAATTGTGTGGGTAAGAATGTAAACTATAATGTAAACTATAATCCACACTTAGTGGAAGTGCTCCAATATGAGTTAATTGTAACAAATGTACACACCAATGAAGGATATTGTTAATGTGGGAAGGTATGGGAGGGGAAGGGAGTAGGGCATATGGGAATCCCCTATATTTTTTTATTTAACATTTATGTAATCTAAATATCATTAAAAACAATAACAGCAAAAAAATCTATGGCTACGTGTTCACTTTGGCCTTGTTGCTTCTTTGCCCCATCCTACAAGGATGTCTGGGCATTCTGCCATGTCCTTCAGGTTATCTAAGTGTCTTATCTCAGTGCCTTCATATCTCTCAGGAACTGGAGTTCTATTCATGAACTTAAACTCTCAGTTGACCATCAGATTTGAATCCCCTTCACAGGACACCTCCCTTTCACAACATTCTTGACTTCCCGGGATCTGGACCTTGACCCATATCTTGTCATAATGTGCTTCTCTGAAGTGCCCACCTGACCCTTCTTCTCTGGATCTCTTGGTAGAGATGCCCATGACCGTCTCCTTCCTTGGGCCTGGGTTTGCTCCGAGGTCCTGGCCTCACCATGTTCTTGCTGCAAACATGGCTTTGCTCTTGAGATCATGGTTGCTTTGATCGAGTTTCAAAAACTGAGTCAAATTTCCATAATAGCCAACAACTAATTAGGCCCCCCAAAAATCCCCTCTGTAGGTAGGTAGATAGATGATATACAGTGCAGGGGTTAGGAGTGTGGGCTATTGAATTGGAAGATCTGATTCCTCATTTGTGAGGATTCCATAAGATAATGCATGTAGGAGCCCATAACACTTAGTAATGACGCTTAACACCTGCCATTTAGGAATGTCTCATTAAGTACTAACCAATTGTATCACAGAGCTTTTTACTCTTTCCAAACTCTAGCAAATTATCAACATAATATTTGAAATTTATACTCAATAGATTATTTATAAACTTGGACTTGTGAAAAATTCACTCTATTTTGATTTTTATTTAAATATAATGTACAGTCTCAGCAAAGTTATATTAATATGGGGCTGCTGGACACAATATGAAAATAACTTCATTTATAGATATTGATGCTATATTCATACTTGCAAAAATGGACACGGGTAAGATCAGGGACAAAGTAGTATAAGTTATCATTTTTGGAGGGCAGGAATTGTTTAAGTGTATGTGTGTGTTTTTCAAAACCCTGGGTCTTGCCATATTGATTTATATGTAATAGCCCAATGAACATAATGCTGAATGAAGAATTACAGGGAGGTGTATTGTCAGCCTTTCCTCTGGTTTATCCCTAAACTTTCTTCTTTTCTTTAACATTTTCCTCCCCCAATCACAAACTGACGTAGGCTAATTTTTATAGCACTGCAGGCTTCCCGGTGAGCAGTGCTTATCCGCTCTTGGACTCACATAACAGAAGAGCTGGTCAGTGGCTCCTTCTGCAAATGCTTATCTTGTTCACTGATGCCTTTGCCATTATTATTTTGCAAAAGCATTTCTTTTCAGTTGTGCACTCAGATTATATATAGGATATTTTTGCCATTGAGATATATTCTTATCAAGATGTTTTCCTTCTATTTTATAAATAATAGTACTATTAGACATAGGATGGAGCTCTCTTGTAGTCAGTGCCAAGGGAAATAATACAATAGGCGTGTGCGTTGGGGGTTAGCTAGATAGAACAGCTATCTTGTTTTCCATGCTTGCCATTAATCAGTGCTTGTATTCTCTTAAAATTTTCTTATCCATCTTTTGAGGGCTCGGTTTGTGAATTTTCCTTCCTTTCTTCCTTTTCTTTTTGTGACAGTGTTTCTGTTTCTTTAATTTTTCAAGGTGTCACATTCAACAGTCTTATTGTATAGCATTAAAGGCATTCTCTATTTGTGAGAGATGCGGTTTGTTCCTGGATTTTCTCTTCCTTTGGACTAACTAGGACATGGCTAGTTATTTTTGCCTTTGATCTTTTGAATGTGTTTCAGCTCCTAACTTTGTCTATCGTTAAATTTGTGTTTCTTTTAAATGGATTGAGCCTTTCTCCGAAGCAGCTATAGTGTCCTCCTTTAATGGAATTCTCATCTATGACAATCTGCCTTTATTGTGACTTTTGATTATTGCACCTTTCTTGAGATGGGTATCTGCAGAATCCTTTTCTCCTTGTTTTGTTTTCATTTTTGTCTTCTAGACATGAGTACTTAAGTGAAGGGCAAAGAAAATGCATAAGGCATTCGTGAACAAGAATGCCACTAACTACAAAACTCAGTTTTATTATCCAGTAAAAAAAAAAGTACAGCTTTTTTTTACCTATTTACTTTTAGGAGAGATGATTTTGCTAGAACCTATGCAAAACTTTTGGGAACATCTTTCTTCGGGACTTGGAAAATGGCTGGAATAAAATTAAAGGTAATAAATTCCTTAGCCATTTACATGTCCTATTTGTTTTCTTGTAAAATGTATTCATCTCTGGTAAATTTCTTTTAGAGAAGCAAAGTTAGAGATCATTGAAAGGATGAGTGTAGGTAATAACTTTTGCTTTTCTCTGCCATAACAACAATCAAAAGCAGCTGGGGCTACCTTTTGTATTTGTTTTGCTTTGCTGTATTTTCTGAAGATTGATCCTATCTATTGCCCCTTTCAGTTTTTGTTGGCTATGATAGCTGCTCTAATCTTTATTTTTTCAGAGCAAGTAGCTGGCGAGTTATTTATACAAGTCAGTTTCAAATAGAGCTTTCTGATGTAATGCGTAACTTGGTCTCTGTCTTGTGTCTTAATTCAGAAAAGCCCCGACGTTGACTGAGTCCTCACCACCTCCTTCCGGTGTGAGCTTAGTAAACCCAGGCTCTGGTACTGTCATCTTTCGTCATAGCCCTTTGGCTTTTGTGAAGGGACTAGATTAAAACCTGGTAAGGTGCTAAGTAGCATGGAGGGAATGAATGTGTTGATTGGTTATTTAGCCTGTTTTCCAGTCCATCCAGAAGAACCCATGTTTCCGTGTGTTTTCCTTTTAAACACAACCAGCCCTTGTAATAGAACTGGTTTGGTCCTGTGGATGATCACATTATTCCATTCAGGGTTTTACTCTTCAACTGATTTTTCTTTTTCTCAATAAAATGTACAACCTCTGCCTCATTTCCTCATATTGGTGTCAAAGATCTCTTTGGGCCCCTAGTTTAGTAGCTATGATTTCGAAGATGGTTTGGAGGGAGCCTTGCAATGTCAATCCCTTGGGTATCAGAGGTCTCAACACTTGCTTATTATAACATCTGGAGTAGCCATTAGCAGTTTCCTGAAACCCAGTTTTGTGGAACATTAATTGGCAAGATACTTTACCTTAAAAATGTACACATTAGCAAATTATTATTATTTTATTTATTTATTTATTTTTTATTACACATTAGCAAATTAAAGCCTATCAAAGCTCACGGAGCAGAGAAATTTGTCAAACTTATCTGTTCCTTTGCCCTTAAAAAACAGAGATAACAGCAAATAAATAGCTCACTAAAATTGTATTCCACAGAACATACTTTGGTAAAACCAGTGTTCAATATCATTTCAGAAAAGTTAACTAAGGGGACAGATGGACATGGGAAGGAATATTTTCATGGCCAAAGCAATTGATCACATCTTGTAGAAGTAAAACTATCTGGAACCTTTGGGTTGGCAATATCAAGGGCCTGAATTGTCAAAAAAATATCTGCGATTACGGGATTGGGAGAGAACATGGAAGAGAAGGAGAAGTTTGCAAAAAGCCCAGAGGACAACCAATACCAAACAGGAATTAAGTTGAGAGGATTTAAGGCCCAGGAATGCATTTAATTTGATCAATATTGGAAAATATTCTTCTGGTGTTCTTGTCTTATCTCTGCTTTGACTCTTTTTTTAAAAAGATTTATTTTATTTATTTCTCCCCACCCCCTCGTTGTTTGCACTTGCTGTGTGCTGAGTCTTTAGGAAAACAGGGAACTGAACCCTGGACCTCTTATGTGGGAGGGAGGCACCTAATCGCTTGAGCCACCTCCATTTACCTGCTTTGTTGTGTCTCTCATTATGATTTTCTTCTTGTGTCTATTGTTATGTCATCTTGTTGTATCAGCTTGTCATGCCTGCCCATTGCACCAGCTTGCTGTCTTCTTTATGAGGCACTGGGAACCAAACCACGGAACTCCTATGTGGTAGGCAGGAGCTCAGTCTCTTGAGCCACACCTGCTTCCCTACTCTTTTTTTTAATTGAGCAACTCTTTTTTTATTTTATTTTATTTTTAATTTTTAAAGAAGCTTTAGATTACGTAAATGTTACATCCAAAATGTAGAGGATTCCCATATATTCCACTCCTTCTTCCTCCCACACTTTCCCACACTAACAGCATCTTTCATTAGTGTGGTACATTTGTTACAATTGATGAGCACATATTGAAGCACTGTACTAGGCAAAGACTGTAGTTCACATTCTAGTTTACACTTTGCCCCGCACAATTTTATAGGTTTTGACAAAAGGTATAATTGCCTGTATCTGTAATTGCAATGTCATGCAGGACAATTCCAATGTCCCAAAGTATGCCCCCATGTTGCATCTATTCTTCCCCCTCCCTCCCCTCAGGACCTCTGGTGGCCACTGCCTTTATATCAATGATACAAGTTTTTCCATTGCTAGAATAATAATATATCTATTTTAGTCCATAGTTGCTTTCCACCCTTATGTTTGTTCATTCCTCAGTCTTGAGGATTTGGGGATGGTGATGCCTACCCTGTGTCCAATTGAGAGAGGCCTTAGATCCTATGGGGCAGATGGATGAAACTGTATTGTTTGCAGTTACAGACACTCTCTGCTTCCTGGGATGGGTGTTGTCCATCATCATCCTTTTGTTAGTTGTCCTGGGTGAGTCCAATGAACTGGTGAGTAGGTGTTGCAGCTCTGCTGAGATTCAGGGCTTAACCGGCATATGACAAGACCAAAGATTGTTTTCAGGTAAGTTTCTGGTTCACTAATACTTAGTCCCTGACATTAGTATATGAAAATAATTATAACAATTATTATCATAGTATCACATGCCAGCCACTGGTCCCCATGCTTTATGAAAATAACTCATTTAACTCCAACATCAACCCTAGAATCAGATCAGATATTGAAGAACAGAGAGTGCGTTAGTCAGGACAGGTGGTTATGTTATGGCAATCAACAGCCCCCAAATTTTGGTGTGCTATACCAACAATGGTATACTTCCTACTGAACTAGATGTCTGTGGTCAGTCTGCTGCTCTGCTCCAAGGCATCCTCATGCCAGAGCCCAGGCCACCCACTTTCTTTGACCACTGATGATGATAATAAGAGCAGAGATCATGGCAAATCTTGTCTTGGCTCTTAAAGTTTCCACCCAGAAGTTACACGTTTCTTTCTCTCCCATTTCATGGGCCAAAACAAGTCACTTACTAAGCCTGATGTAAGGTGTTATAGGGAAGTAAAATCCTCCCACAGGAAGGGCAGTGCGTATTTGGGAATAACGATACCCTCAAATGCAGAGAGGGTAACTTTTCCTAGGTCCATTAGCTGGTAAGTAGAAGAGCTGGGTTTCTGAGCCCAAGCAGCCTGGCTCCAGAGGCTGTTCTGTTAACCACAACTCTTATTCTTCCTCTCTAGTTGCCTGATTCCCAAGGGTAATTAAAATGGCTTTAAGAGCTTAACATGAAATTCCTATGGATATTTTAGTGCCTATTACTGAACAAAACAAGTCATAATTCCAGCTAGAATCATATTGATAGCCTAGCATAAAGGTTAAAAGTGGGAATTTTGGAGCTGAGAGTGCCTGGGTTCAAATCCTGACATCCTCACTTACTAGCTCTGAGACCTTGGGGAAGATACGTATCTCCCTCTGCCTCGGTTTCATTTTCTGTAAAATGAGGCTAATAATAGGGTCTTGCGGCTGGAATGAGGATTAAATGCGTTAATAACTAACTATGACATTCTCGGGATGTAATCAGCACTTGATGAGTTTACTTAATGTTATCTTCCTATATCTCAAATGTACCCAAAACGTGTTGAGTTGTTGAGAGGCTACCGCTCACCACTTCAACCGTGATCTCCTCCTTGGGGATGACGGTGTCCGCTCTCCTTCAGAATCAGGCTTCTTTTCTGCTCGCGGTCTGAAACTCTCACTGCTTGCCTTTTCCCTCTGCTGTTTTAGGATACAAAGGATGCCTTCATTTCTTCGTTTATTTTTTTCTCTCTCTCATTATATCAACAAAACAAATGATAATTATAAATGCTTAGATTCATTGATATATAAACGAAAATTTTACAATAACCTTTTTAACAGAATTTCTCTGCCTGGTTGTTGTTCCATTATTATTCTACAAAAATATCTGCTGTTTTTTTACATACCAGTTGCTTTCTGATTTTCAAAGACATGTTTATCCTCCTGAGACTATCCTAGATGGTAGTATATCTGAGAATTTTCCCCTCTCCTTAGGGTCTTACCTGGTATAATATATATTAAAGTATTTCATAGATTGGTTTCAGTTTATTTCTCATCACTTTCACATCATGCTCTTTGTTTCCTCATCCCTTTTATTCCACTTTTCCCTCCGAAGATGCCTGCTGCTGACTTTTTTGTTGCTTTTTAGCTACTCATCAGCTCAGATACAGATTGAGTATTATACATATTTAACTATCATTAGATTGTTTACAAAGAATATAGGGTAGCATGAGTTTTCTCTTTAGATTTTCTAAATTGGCCGTCTTTTAAAAGTGTCAGTGTCTTGTGAAATATTATTTTTGGTATTTTGGAAAGTTTCCTATTAATGATGAAAATGGCAGGAAAGAGAAGAGGAGGAAACTTCCTGATTTGTTTATGTGTCTCCTAATAATGTCCTCTCTCACTCTAATTTTATTGTGTGAACATGTCCACAGGGTTTCATAGTTGGTAACATTTCTAGTAATGTGCTCAATATAAATTGTTAAGTCATATTGACAGTGGAGGCATTGAGACAATATAAAGAAAGCAAGATATAGGCTCCAAGCTAGCCAAGCATGATGAGTGGAAACCTCAGATTGAAATGGATGCAAAAAATTATTTTGGCAAGTACAAAAACTAAGATATCTAGTTGTTTATTTTTGTTCTAGGTTCAAATAAGAATTAGGAAAGATATGAAAAGCATTTTCCAAAGAAAGGACCAGGCTTATGAAGCACAAATGATTGAGCCTCGGGGTAGACTCAAACAATTGTTTCCTTCTCTGAGAACAGCTCCCAACCCACAGGGGCAAAGGCATGTCTCTAACTGCTATGTGACCCTGTCCCCCAGGCATCACCCAAGCTATGCCAATGAACTTCCCACTCCAGGGAATTTAGAATGTGGGACTGATGGGAAGTAGAAACCAGGAGTTCCCTAGAGCTGAACAGGTACCATGGCAACACCTAGCGAGAATGTCTCTAAATCCGTACTGCAGAGGTCCCTGGCGGTGCCCTGGTTCCTGCCCTTCCTAGGGTTTGGTGGTTCAGTTCTTCCTGAAATACCATAAACCCTACAATGAAACACCCCATTTTCCTGGTCCTAGCCAAATTCTCTATTACTTGTGACCAGGAGAAACCTAACTCATGCAATCCATATGAAAAGATGAGGCAAGCAGAACCTAACCGGGTTATAAAAAGTGTTTTTGAAAAGAATTCTGAAAGGAAAATAATAAGGTTGGTTCTGATAGATTATGGACTCATGAAAATGATTTGGCAGATGATCAAAGTATCAAAATTACTCTTAACCAAATACTTTAGGGAAGGCTATTAAGTTGAATGATTAATAAAAATCAGTAAATTTTTACTGTGCCCGAGGCTTAATAATGGCTCATTTGGGTAGAGACCTAATTTAATGAGGGCCTGGTTATGGGTTGTGTCTATAGATAGAACAGTTACAAGGTGCAGGTCCACCCGAATCCTCCCCAGCAGCACGTGGCCAACATATGGACCCATAGTGAGGGGAAGAGGCAGAGAGGGTGTAAGTGTGTTTACAAACCATCCCCACTGCAGAAGTCCAACTAAGTCAACATTCTAATTAATACAGCCCCCAGGGCAATACCTTACCTTATCTTGTACTGGACATCATAGTAATCTTACTGAAAAGAATGTAAAGATGAAAGAACTAAATGTACGTAGCTGGCTAGGATCACATGCCCCTGTGGAGGTTTAAATAGGAATTATGCCATTTGAATCATTCATGTAGTTTTCTTAACTCTCTTGAGAAATGGGATATTAAAAAGGTGAGTTCCTTAGATTAAAAAAACAGACTCTGCAGTAAACAGTTTCTAGTTTTATTGCTATTAATTCCCCATATTTGGCTTCTGACTTTTTATGGCTCTTAACTTTTGTGATATGTAAATGCCATTTATTCCAAAAAGACATCCTTGATTGTCCTGCTCAGAAGTAAACCTATACTCTGGTGAAAATATATTGTATTGTGGAACACTTTATATTTTGCCAACCTATGTATATGTGTATATTTGTGTATAGAGAAGTGAATTATGTACAAACAGATGATAGATTAGATATTAAAATATAAGTACATGTGGATATAGACATATGATCTGTTTTCTGGGACAGAACACTCCCTGACTGGAGATTGAGTTGTGATCATCATTGTACATTCCACAGAGCCTAGCAAAGTGCCTCCGATATAGTAAACAGCATAATATCTGTGGAATGAATTGATGGCATTACCAGTCTACATAGAAGCCACCATTTTGTTGAGTGGAATTCACCCTTGTTTGTGTGATTCATTCCATGATTGAAGGAAGGAGGGTGTTACAGTGTAATCTTTGGTGTGTTAGTCCACCAAAGACTTCATTCATTATGCCTTTCAACTTCTTTCTTTTGAAACTCACAAGCCTTATTTTTCTGAGCCTAGACAGATGGCTTGAGTCTACTCACTGATACTACTTTGCAGCCTCTATCAAAATAGAGACAGAATGAGATTTCAGGGTCATTGACCATTGAAAGCCATGGAAATTAATTAGTTGCCACCCAAGGCCTGTTGTCATGCACCCTCATGGGTGTGTAATGCTTCTTAGGATAAGGTCTGCTTGTGTTTTAATTTCTTTAAGAATTTCCTGTCTGTATTAAGCTATATAGAGCTCATGATTTTTCATTGTTACCAAATTTGATGGGAAGAAAACTAGACATTATTTGTAAAATTCTGTTAATTTCCAAAGTGTTTCTTCATTCTTAATTGCCATACATAATATACACCTAGGTTTGTCTTTTTAGTGGGATTATAATATTAAAAAAAGAGGTAAGAGAAATATGGGGGGAAGGGGAGATATAAAAACAGAGAGAATTCCAAGCTTAGAAAACATGGAAACATAAGGAATCTTAGATCAGAAATCTGTTTTTTCCAGAAGTGAAAATTAACTTTAAGAAATCAAGTGGTTCTGCAATGATTCATAAAAGATATATCTCCAGGGGATCTCTTGAGAAGAACTTGAACTGATGTCCTATCAAGGAAGAAGTTATTGCAAGAGTTCAGACTAGAAATTCCTATATTAAAGTTGGTAGAGTTTTTTGCTCTATGTATTTTAGAAATACATTAGGTAAGAGAGTTTTGGGATTTTACTCTGCCCCAAAGAGAGAAGGGAGCAATGGGACACTGTAATTCAGTATTGGGTTAATTAAAGTTAGAAGAGCCTGGTCTTACCAAAAGTTTTGGGATGAAAGCATGTACCATGCTAGTGAAAGACAACACTTTCAAGTGGAAAAAAAAATGGAGAAAACCCGGGAAGACAAGTTCATTCCTTCATTGGTTTAATTTTTTATTAACATGAGTATTTGGTGCATCTAAAATGTACAAAATGCTACATGTCTGACTGCTTACATGAAGTTTATGTGGTTTTATCTCCACATTTGGTAAGTCCTGGAGCCTGCACTAACCTTTGACTCTGAACATAGGTGAAAGAAGCTTGTAGTTTCTCCTCCCCCTCAGCCTCTAGTCTGTGAAACTGTTTTTCCCTGAAGCAAAGCCTCTCATCCACTGAGGATGTGTGTATGCATTGGAAACAGAAAGATCACACAGCACCAGCCCTCTAGGATCTTACAAACTAGTACGCAGAGTAGACTGCAGGAGTGACTATCTGGCTGAATCACGGAACAGCTAAGTGAAGATGGGGATGTAATTTGAGCTACTGTTCTTGATCATGGAAGAACATTCAGAGTAGAATAATTGTGAGGTATTTATATTGGAGAAGGATTTGGATAGCTCCTTTTTATTAAAATTTTAAGGAGCTTCAGATAGCTCAATAAGGATAGCATCTGGGGGGAGGCATTACAATTAGGGTTGTTTTTATGAATTATCCCTGTATTCCATCACACCAAATTCTTTTAAAAAGTATCTGTGTTTTTCTTTTTCTGTTCCTTAATCAGCATAGCACAACATAATAAACTCCCTCACCAAAATCAGTGGGGTATATGTGTCAGCCCTGTCGAGTTTCCTGCTGTTAGTTATTGCGGCAAATAATCCTGTGAAGGCCAACAATTCAGAAAGATTCCTCTATAAGTATGTAGAAAGAGACTAATTATTAGTGTTTTAAAGTTTTGGGGTAAACACTGGCATTATGTATTAGAAAAAGTTGATAAGGAAATTTCCTTCAACTCAGTTGTGGTTGAAGCTTCTCTAAAATCTGCCCTCACCCTGAATATCTGAAGGGATGAGTAATTAAATGATCTGCTTTGGACAGACTAATTAATTTAACCATTACTCAAGGACTGCTGCCACCCGTCTCTCCATCTGCCCACTTGACAGGTGCACCTGGCAATTGGCATTGTCGTGTCCCCGGCGGCAGTGACTCCCTGGGATGCTTGAGTGTGTGGAGAGAATGGTCCTGGGCTTCCTTGTGGAAACAGACTTGTTCTCCTAACATGTACCCTGCTCACTGCCATGCTCTTATTAGAAATGCAGAAGCATGATGATTTATTGAACCTTTTTACCAAGACTTTAGAGTGTGACTCTCTGCTCCAAGGTATGAAAGGACAGTAATCATCCCTCTAGTTTCATGTAAGGCATTTGGTGATACCATGGTAGGGGAAAAATACTATGGGGACGTCAACTGTAACAAAACATTTGCCTGAGCTTAGGTTGATATTTGGAGTTTGAGTCATATTTTTCTTCTACTCTGCCAGAAATATGGGTTAATAGTACTTGGAATTTAGTGGTTTTCCCATCTATTCACATGAAAATGGCTAGATTGCATTTCATCCTTGGAGATTCTCATCATTTCTTATATATTTTGTGATTACTTCCCCAAGAGTAGAGACAGTGGTGGCAAGTGATTATAGATAAAGAGACAAATGGTCTAGCAAATGTGACTTTAACTAAATCTATATTTGTGGCTGTTTTAAAAATTTGTAAAAATATAAATGGCCATGTTTAAATGTATGAGCAGTAGGATGATGAGCATGTTTTCCAGCTTTCCTGAGCTTCAAGTATCCCTGTGGAAGGTCAGTATTACTGCATACCAACAGTGCTCAAACCATGGACCAGGGGCCCTTTGGGGCCCTGTGACCTTTTTGGGGATCCATCTTAGTTTTCATAAGAATTAAGATGTTATTTGCCTTCTTCACTCTCATCATCTCACAAGCATAGAGTGGAGGTTTCCCGAGGCTCCCTGACATTGCTATTGCAGATGTTGTTTTATAAGCCAGATCTCATAGAGATTTGCAAACATGTAAAACAATGCCACTATTCTTACTATTTTTTTAAATTTTGGATTCTATATATTTTTTATAAGTATGTGTTTATGTTAACATGTAAAAAGAATTATTATTTGTGAGTGAATTAATTTATATTTTAAAAATCCAAGTTTGAGTTTCAAATATAGTAAATATCAACAGATACAGCCTCCATAAATGAAAGCTCTTTAGGGTCCTCACTGATTTATCAGAGTGTAAATCCAAAAAAGTTTGAAAACTATTACTGTATGTCATGATGATGATAATACGTATTTCATGGGATTGTTTGAAGCTTAAATAGTTCATATAATGTATTTGGGATAGTGCCTGGCACTTATTAACTATTCAATGCTAGCCATTACTGTTATCTTTCTAAACTGAAGATATGGTGATATGATGTATTGGAATGGAAAAGGTTGGGAGTTTAGTTAAGTTTCTCACAAAGAACTGATCTGGAATATAATCATGGCACCAAAGAGGCACAACTTGGAGCTGAGCTGTATATAGTCCAATGTCGTCTGTTACGTGATCGGACCATCTAACAGAAATGCCTCATAATTAAAATATCTGTGGAACCAGCCTTATTCTCTTATGTGACTTGTTGCTAAAAAGTATGAAATTAAAACAAAAACAAAACAAACCAAAAAAACTTGATCTAAAAAATACCAGAATGTACCTTCCCATTTAAAGGCAGTTGAATCTCAATCTTTTAATAAAATTATTGCCTATCTTATTCATTTTAAAATCCAGCTTTGAACATAATTTGTTAAAATGTTCATTTTATCTTGTGACAATCGATTTGCTTAGGTCTGATCTCTGTCAGACTCTGAGCTCTCTGATTGGAACCATCATATTTACCTTTATTTCCTAGTGCCTAGAACTGTGTCAGGACTACAGTAAACTCACAATAGTGTTGAATACATGAGACTTTTCATCATCACTGGATAGCTTCATTTAACAAATAATTAAATGTTCTGAGTAAATTAAAATCTGTATATTATATGATACATAAATAACTGAGTTTTAAATATTTTAGAATATTGGAGCTTAACCTAAAAATCAAAATTAACATGGACTTAGAGTTTTGGGGGAGTACACAGGACTCTGATACCACAGTGTTTTTACCACAGTAAACAGAATTGCCTTTGTATTTGTGACATGCTTATGTTGTATTTTTTAATATATAGATGACCATACTTAGTTGTTATGCTTTATTTACCTAGAAAAGTCAAGTAGAGATCATACAAACTAGCCGTTTCATTAAAACATGAGGCGTATTTAATATATTGCCAGCTTGCTGGATGTGAGGTACAGTTGAACTTTTAGAGCCTCACCTTTCATGTGCAATGCATGTGTAGAGTAGTTGCAGTCAACTAGACTTAGAATGAGTAGAAATAATTCTCCACACTTACACTGAGTTTTCCATGCTGGGTGTTGTTTTCCCTCAGGGCACCCCCCCTGGGGGTGACCATCTGCGGGGCAGAGAGCTGGGCACACAGTGGCTCTATTCTCAGGATGGTGGCTGTCCTGGGCTTCCTTGTGGGTATAATGCAGCATTGATTTGTCCACAGACAGGCCTGCCTTCCACACCCATGCAACAGATGGCTCTGCAGCACCCCGAGGTCTGAACCCTCTACACATCCCAAACTGAATATATTCTCCCCTTGCCTGCTGCTTTCTCCTTGGGGAATGCATTTTAGCCTTGCTCCACTCTTCTAGATTTTACCAATGCCAACATCCTGTTGGTTTCAATGGGGACTATCCTTCAGTGGGCTTAACTGGGAGATGTAGCACGGATATACGGAAACACCTAAAAATGTTTTTTGCCATTATTTTATTTTTCATTTTTCAGTTGAGATTGTCTGGGCTCATATTGAGAAACTTGAGGAACTGGGACTAATTCTCCATTTGAGTATAAAATTCAACAAGAGAGAGAAGTGCTGTTCCATCCCTCTTGGAGGGAAAGATTCTGCATTTAATGAAAAGAGGTGATCTCTTTTGTTCCTATAAATTCTTCATGTATTCATCTTTTACCCCCATTCTTCTGTAAATAAGGGTCTTCAGCTCTTGATAAAAAATTCTTGGGCGTTTGTTTTGCAATCATAAAGTCAATACCCCCCCTTTATTACGAGCTACTTGGCTTTGCCATAACACAAAACAAAGCAGTGATTGCAAAAGCCCAGTTGTCTGTTTCCAGCAGATGAACTACAGCCTTTAAATAGAAGGAAGAGTGTATGTTTATGTAGGGTTTTTAATTTGCTTTGGGAAATATGCAAGTCAAGTATTCTTTCTTTATTTTTTACACAAAGCTGTTTTTAAGAACCTTGAATTTGCATGAAAAAGACACTGGTCTCAGTTGGCTTTCACACACATATTGGGACCATGGGGGTGTCAATAAATAGTTTGCCAGGGGACAACTGAACCCAAGAGCAATTGAGACAGACCCATTTATTTTTAATACTTTGATTGATCTGATCATTTGAGCCCAGAAATGTTAACACCTAGAAATCCTGAATATTTTATCATAGATGTGTTCACCCATTCATCAACTTCATCACTTCCTTGGTGTTAACAAAGACTGACAACTCTCCTTTCATATAAAAATAAAATATAATTCCTTCTGAAAAAACTGCCTCTGCTGACATGAAATGCACACACACAGAAAACCAAGGACTTAAAATTTTTGAAAGATAGGAATTATGATAGGAAGAATCCCTTTTTTGTTTTTTAGCCTTGAAACCTTTTAAAAGGAAATGACTCAGAAGCCTGAGAAATAAAATAGCTCAAAGTTGGAGTGTCCTTGCTGCAGCGGGCTCAACTGGCACTCTCTTACCCACCCACCCCACAGAGGACCCTGGGCTGTTACTTGGAACCCTGAGAGGTCCCTGCTCCATGACATTATATGTTGCTTTTCCTCCCTAAAGGGTTAAAATAATGGCGGAATATGGTCGCAAAGGGACATTTGTATTTACTCTTGCAAATTCTCCTTCTTCACTAACTAGAAATTCTGAGGCAGGGGCACTCCCAAATAACTAGAGTTAAGCAATTTTCCAATTTGTGGATGAGGTCTAGGGAGCAGGGCTAGGTTTGGGGCTTGTCTTTCCCATGACCCAGACTCCTCTGAAGTTCTCCATGTTTGCGTCACACATTTCCACATGGCTGTTTGAAACCGGGCCTATCTCTGTTCATGTCGTAGTGTGTTACAAACAAATTGATGTTTCCAGATTCTATATATTTTACTCTGTTTCACAAGATCAAATGGCCACTTCAATAGTGACACCTTCATGTTAGTTCATTCTTTTTTGATAGTCTAAAAATATAAAGTATGGTCAGGGGAAAATAATTTGTGTTTTATTAATATTTTCTTTTTTAAACACCATGGAATGGCTAAAACCATTAAAGTTTTCTTTCAAATTGAATTTAGTAAGATTTAACAAGCACCTATACAATGTTAGAATGAGTAATAGTTGTAAAGGCAATCTCTTTTAAGGATAAAATAGTGAATTTCTTAACCTATCTACCATATTAGGATTCTTTTTTTTTTTTTTTTTTTTTAAGCAGGGTGATGTGATTTGATAGACGCTTGCTTCCCAGAACTATCTCCTTAATGCTAAACTACTCTTGTGAATCATTGGCATATATATCAAATCTTTCTCTGGAGATTTGGCGATCAGAAATGATAATTGGAGGAAAATTTCCAGAATATCTTTCTATTCCAAGTGCTTTCCTAGATTCTAGTTGAAGTTCTCACAATGTCATCCTGGGACACTGGGTGTTCCCTAAGACCCATTCAGGGGATCTGCAAATTCAAAACTATTTTCATAATAGCACTGAGAACGATATCTGCATTAACATTCACATTCTTTCATGAGGGTACAGTGGACTTTTCTAGAAACCAGCACAACAGATGCTCTGTATACAGCCATAACAGATTGAGTGCAGAAGTGACATGAAGCTTCAACTCTACAACTGTCTTCTAATAAGCCAGATTTTAAAGATATTTGGATGTGGCCAAGCACTGTTCAGTGCTTTTGATTAGCAAATGCACATCGCTGAGTCTTGGCTCTCAGTTATGGTTTCAACACGCCCCAGACAAAAGCAGCAGGCAGCCTTGGTTTCAACAACCCCTTGTACAGGGGTGAAGTCAGTTGAGACTTAAAGGCACAGTATACCTTAGGACTGTGGGGAGAAGTTTGCTGAAAAGTACCATTAATTCAGGAAGCCATCAAAGAGAAGTTTGGTGTCTTTCCAAGTCTCTTCCCTAGGGCACTTTGGAACCAATCTGCACCCCCTTTGTGGGTTCCTGACCCTGATTTGACTGGGAAATATGGGAAAAGAATAAGTTGAAACAAGTGTCAAAGAAAAGCCTTAGCTGAGAGGCAATGAACAAAAAAACTAGAGGCAAAAGAGAGAAACTGACATCCAGAGTAAACTCATCTTGATAATGAGATGCCTAGACACCAGCAAAAAATTACAAGCCATACTAAAAACCAGGAAAATATAGCCCAGTCCAAGGAACAAATTAAAACTCCAGAGGAGGCATAGTATGTGGAACAACTAATCAAAGATATTCAAACAAATCTCATAAATCAAGGAGATAAAGGAAAATGTGGCTAAAGAGAGAAAGGATATTAAGAAAACACAGTGTGAACACAAAGAAGAATTTGAAAATATAAAAAGAAACATGACAGACATGATGGGAATGAAAGACACAAAAGAAGAGATTAAAAATACACTAGAGGCATACAACAGCAGATTTGAACAGGCAGAAGAAAGAATCAGCGAGATAGAAAACATGACAGCTGAACAGATAGAGAAAAGAATGGGAAAAATTTATCAGAGTCTCAGAGGTTTGAGTGACCACACAAAGCAAACAAATATACTCACCATGGATATCCCAGAAGGAAAAGAGAAGGGAAAAGCAGCAGAAAGAATATTTAAGGAAATAATGGCCCCAAATTTCCCAACTCTTATAAAGGACACACATAAGACATGTTCAAGAGGCAGAACCTACTCCAAACGGAATAAATCCTAATAGACCTCTCCGAGACACATACCAATCTGAATGTCAAATGCCAATGATAAGGAGATAATCCTGAAAGAAGCAAGAGAAAGTGATTTGTTACATACAAGGGGAATGCTATAAGGTTAAGTGCCAATAGCTCATCAGTAACCAAGGAGGTGAGAAGGGAGTGGTATGATATATTTAAGATAATGAAAGAGAAAATTGCCAGCACTAAATTCTTTACCAGGCAAAACTGCCCTTCAAAAATGAAGGAGAGTTTAAAATTTTTACAGATAAACAGAAACCGAGAGAGTTTGTTAACAAGAGTCCTGCCTTTCAATACTAAAGGGAATTCTGCAGGCTGAAAGGAAAAGACAGGAGAGAGAGTTTAGAGGAGAGTGTAGAAGTGAAGGTCTAACTCTTAGAGTTAAAATCTAGAATATAGGTTAACAAGAGATAAAATGAGAGTAGAGAATGAGGAGCTGATGCTTAATTTGTGCAGAATTTTTAATCAGGTTGATTGTAAATGTTTGGAAATGGATAGAGGTGATGGGGGCACATTATTGTGAGTGGAATTAACAGCACTGAATTATGTATGTGA
Source organism: Tolypeutes matacus (assembly GCA_026826555.1). Classification (NCBI taxonomy): domain Eukaryota; kingdom Metazoa; phylum Chordata; class Mammalia; order Cingulata; family Chlamyphoridae; genus Tolypeutes; species Tolypeutes matacus. The sequence continues at coordinate 46,148,130 of JAKSZT010053928.1, forward strand.
TTGTGGTTGAAAGGGGAAGTTTCAGGTCATGTATATCACTAGAAGGAAAGCTAGGGGATGAAACATGGGACTTTATAACATAAGGAACCCTGTTCTTGACAATGACTGTGGTTATTAGTACAAATATAAGGATATTCTTCCATGACTTAGAACAAATGAATGTTACCATTACAAGGTGTTAATAATAGGTTGGTAAATGGGAAAAATATATCTAATGCAAACTATGGACTATAGTTAACAAAAATATGTTAACATTCTTTCATCAGTTGTAACAAAGGTATCACACCAATACCAAGTGTCAATAATAGGGGGTATAAGGTCTATGGAGTTTTTCTTTTTGGAGCAATGAAAATGTTCTGAAATTGTGGTGATGACTGCACAACTCTGATTATACTGAGAGCCTTTCTGTGCACTTTGGATGGATTATGTAGTGTGCAAATAAAACTGCTTTTCAAAAAAAATTCTGCTGCACTAGGCAAGTTGGTATGAATTCTGTGACTATTTCCTCATTCAGCAAACCCCAGTTATTTACCTCCTAATAAGTAACCCTTAGTAGGTATTATACATATGAACTAAATATGTTGCAGGAAATGAGCAGTTCCAGTGAAGTGTTAACTATACCAAGACTGATCAACTTCAAAAAAGTAGCATCCCACATTTTTGACTGCCACTTTTGTGGCCAGAGAGGAATTTATAATCTTATTTAGAGGAAACAAAATCCTGACTAAACAACTAAGGAAATACAAGACAGTATATGTAATGTTGTTTAGACTAGAAGTTAAATGCCTCCATATTTCAGTAAATAGAGAAAGCAGCATGGAAAACAAGTTTAGGTATTGCTATATTAACTTGATTATTATCATTAGCAGCATGGTAGCTTCTGGGTTCCTGGCAATGTTGTATATTTACTATTTCTTTTCTTTTTTTTTTTTTCTATATACTTTATGCTTCACTAAAAAAGGTAAACAAAACCCTAAACTAAAAATGTCATGGTAAAATGTTTAAAAGTGTCTATAGTATGTACTTGTACATGATTTATCCAAAGGTGCTTTTATGATTTGTGGTTAATTCTTATTTTCATTCATTTACCAAGGATTTTCTGCAGGTTCTTTTTTTTTTTTTAGGACCATGAGTCTGAATCACTTGTTGCTGAATTTTCAGTTTGTGGAAATAATAGTTATAATATTATTATGTTTTTTTATTAAAAATAGAAGGAAGTGAGCCAACCTGTTGTTATAAAAATAAATATTTTTGGAAAGGTTCTTCATCAGAGTAATACATGTATATAGTTTGTACTCCCCTCCCACTCTCCTCCTTCCAGGTCTTGTTGTCCTGACATGACCCCTTTCCATTCTTTTAGCTTTATCTTCTGATATTTTCACCCATGTGTCGAAATAATATGTCCTTCTACTTCTGTAGTTATATGGACATTATATAATCTTAGGTAATATAATGTCTCTATATAGATTATATATATGTTAATATATTAGATATATTAATATATAATATTATACATTGTATGTGGTCCTCCATTATGGAAGAAAAGGATTTAGCACTCTTAAATCACCTGTCTTCCTGCTCTTCCCCTTCTTCCCATTGTTTTCATTATTATAAATTAAGTCAGATAACTCATAAAATAAAATTGTAAAACTAGGTAAAATATCATTCAGAGTGAATCTAGTAGAATTCCTGAATTATATATCTTGAATAACTGCTTTTGCCTGGTGTTAATAATTGCTATTTTCCTCTGTTGGCTTAGATTTTCATGTTCCAATCCCTCCTCCTTAACAAACTATCCGCTGAAGCTCTTCGCAGTGTTTGTAAACACATAGGAGTTTTATTTTGATTCAACTTTTTATTAATGCTTGGACATATCCTTCTAAGACTTTCTATCCTCTTGCTGAAACCAGGACTGTTTGTTCTCTGGATTCTCACATAGCTGTTGTCGCGTGTCTTTTTTTTTTTTTTTTTTAAGCGACAATAACAACACAGTATCTTTTTAATTTGAGATCCTTGTTTCCTCACACTCAAGCCTTCCTCTTCATTTGGTTTGGTGGAGTTATATAGACCAGTGAGAGAGTAGCTTGAAAACATGATTTTTGGATTAAATTGCCTTACTGAAAATGTATTTTTGAATTTGTTCTGCTCACACCTGATAATAGGTTGGCTTGTTATAGAATTCTGAGTGGAAGTTCAAGGCTTCATTGTGATATTTTTGTTTGTTTGTTCCCCTTTACTGGAGGTTTCTAGGGTTTTTCCTCTTTATTTTTAGCATGCTAAAAATTCATGATGATATGACCTACAGTGGATTTATTTTTTATTCATCTTCCTGGGCATTTGGTGAACCCTTTCAATCTAAAAACTTATGTTTATCAGTTCCAGGATATTGTAATTATTTCTTAGAAAATTTTATCTATTCTGTAGATCCTCTCATTTTCTGATATATAAATATAAATATAAATATAAAAAATATATATATATATTCTTTCTCCTATTTGGAAGCCTTTTTTTTCTTATTTTCTGGGGTTTTATTTTGTTTTTCAAACCATTAATTGATTTTTGAAAAATAATTACCACTTTAAAAATTTCTTAAATTACTTTAATTGCCAAGAGCTCTTTAATGTTCTTTGTGTATATAATGTCATGTTCTTGCATCATGAATGAAATAACTTCTCTTCTCTCAATTATAGTTTTATTATTATTATTTTAAAATTTTCCTTCTTGTGTTTCTCTGAATACCCTTTTCTTGTTTCTTTCCTGGTCCATGCTTCAAATGTTGAAAATTCTCCAAAAATGCGTGGAGAGTCTCAACTCCCAGCTCATACATAAGAGCTTGTCCCTACATGTAGACTGGAGTGCTGTGTGCACAGGCAGCACTTCTTGATGGGGTGGAGATTTGTTATTTCATTGGGGGGACCCTCACACTTTCAACATACGCAGGTCTTTTCTCTTGAGCAGGTTTCTCAGAAGACAGTCCTTTGACCTGTTCAAGGGTCTATAAGCCTGCTGACCCAGTCCTGGGAGCGAGACGGAGAAAGAGCTAGTGATTTTCTCGTTTAGTACATATTCTCATGCTCCCCCTGATGTCAGTGCAGCATCTTGCCCCAGTCCTCAGCTGTATCTGCTTCCTCCAGCTTCTAGATCTTTTGAGGACTTGCTGGCTTCTCTGTGAAGTCCATTCTCTGCAGGCTTGGGTTTCAGTTTTCTGTGCTCTTAGTTACCATGGGGGAAGACAACTTTCTGTCTTCTAAATATTGTTATTTCTTATCCACTGTCTTCCTTTCATCTCCTCTCTTTCTGTCTTCGCTTTTAGTGGAAATATGATATCCATACAAAAAATAGTACCTATGATAAACATACAGTTTGATAAGTGTTTACAACATGAATAATACACCATTGTAATCAGCATTCAGATCAGGAAACACACCATTCCCAGCCCCTCAGTAGCCCCCTCCTGCCTCTTATGGACTCAACCCTACCCAAGTAACAACTACCTGACTTCAAACAGCATACCTTAGGTGGGCATGTTTTTCCCCAGCATTCTGTTAGGAAAATTGCACATATATAGAAAAGTAGAAGGAATTCTGCAATTAACCTCTACCACTAAAGCTTTGCTCTATTTGCTTTTTCACATATCTGTCCATCTCTCCATCTATCAATCTCTCTTCCGCTTTGATGCATATCAAACAACGTTTCACACATCAGTGTACTGCCCTAAACACTTCAGCATGTGTATCATTAACTAAAGTTCAATATTTACAGTTTTTTTTTTTTTTTTTGGCAAGAGGTCAGTATTAATGACATAAAACAAAGTGCCTAAAATTTAAGTGTACATTTGCTGAGTTTTGACAAATGCTTATAGCATTGTAACCTAAACCTCTGTAGAGGTATAGAATGTTACCATCACCCCAGAAAGTTCCCTAATGCCACGTCTTAGTCAACCCTGCTTTTTTCCCTACCAGACGAAATCCCTTTATTGATTTTTTTCACCATGGATTAGTTTTGTGTGTTACTGTATTTTACTTAAGTGGAATAATACATTTTTTGTTAAAGCTTCCTTCACCCAATGTTTTTGGGATTCATCCATGTTATTGCATGTATCTCTAGTTTGTTCCTTGTCATTCTTAAGAGGTATACCATTGCTTGTTTATTCATTCACCTTAGATGGACAACTTGACCATCTCTGGTTTCTGGCTATTATGAATAAAGGTACAATGAATGTTCTTGTGAAGTTCTTTTTGTAGACATATGCTTTTGTTTCTCTTGGGTAAATACCTAGGAGAAGAATTCCTGGGTCATAAGGTTGGGTAGATGTTTGTTTTATAAGAACAGGCAAAACCTTTTCCCAAAACGATTGTCCCATTTTACACTCCCACTAACAGTATGTGAGAGTTCCGATTTCTGTACATCCTTGCCAACTTTGGTGTTGTCTTTTTAATTTTAGTCATTCTAGTGAGCATGCTGTGGTATCTCATTGCGGTTTTTAATTTTGTCTTTCCTTGGTGACTAATGAGTAGAGCAACCCTTTCATGTACTCATTGGCAGTTTGTATATCTTCCTTTTTATGAAGTGCCTATTCAAATCTGTTGCTCATTCCTTTATTGGATTTTTGTCTTTTTATTATTGAATTGTAGGGGTTCTTGATACATCTTGGATACCATTTTTTTGCCCGAGATATGCTGTGCGAATATTCTATCCCATTTTGTGGCTTGCCTATTCACTTTGTTAATGGTGTGTTTTAATGAGCAGAGGCTTTTTATTCTGATGAAGTCATCAATTATTTTTTCTTTTATGGTTATTGCGTTCTCTGACCTATTTGAGAAATCTTTGCTTTTTCTCACACCATAACGTACCATCCTTTGTTTTTTCTAGAAGCTTTATAGTTTTGGCTTAACATTTAGGTCTCTGATGCATTTCAAATTAATTTTGTGTGTGTAGTATGAAATAGAGGTTGTGATTCATTTGTTTTCCAAAAGGATAGCCTGTTGTAACAGCACTATTTGTTGAGAATATTTTTCTTTCCAAACTGGATTGTTTTGACTCTGTCAGAAATCAAATAACTATTTGTCAGAAGTCAAATATCTGTTCCGTTGATCTATTTGTTGACCCTTATTCCAGAACCACATAGTCTTTTATTCAAGTAAATCCTGAATTCAGGAATTCAGGTGGTGTAAGTCCTCCAACTTTGTTCTTCTTTGCCAATATTATTTTATGTATTGTAAGTCTTTTGTATTTCTACATGCATTTTAGAAGCAACTTGTTAATTTTTACAAAAAACTTGGTGGATTCACCTGAACAACATTAAGCCTTACAATCCATTAGTGTGGTATATCTTGCTGTTTGTTTAGATCTTTTATTGTTTTGAGCAGTGTTTTGTAGTTTTCAGTGTAGCAGTCTTACAAGACTTTGTTAATAATTTTATTCCTTAAGTATTTTTTGTTTGAAACTATTGTAAATGGAATTTTAAAAAATTCATTTTCCAATTGTTTTAGCTAGTATATAAAATACCATTGATTTTTTTCATATGTCGATCTTGTGTCCTATGACTTTGCTAAATTTTCTTAGTTGTACAGTTGCTTTTAAATTCCTTAGCCATTTTCTAGGTAAACAATTATGTCATCTGTGAATAGAGAGAATTTTACTTCTTTTTTGATCTTTGTGGGTTTTTTTTCTTTGCCTTATTGAGCTGGGTAGGGATTTTGCTTGTTTTTGTACTTTATATATAATGGAATCATAAATTATATACTCTTTTGCATTTTACTTCTTTCACTCAACAGTATGTTCATGATATCTTATATAGTTTTGTGATTAGGTGTAGATTACTCATCTTCATTGCTTTATAGTATTCCAGTGTATGACAATGCCAAAGCTCATTTATTCATTCTACTATTAATGGGTATTTGTATTTTCAGTGTAAGACTGTTACAAATAGTGCTTCTGTGAACATACCAGTATACATCTTTTGGTGAGCACATAAACTGTTGGTTTTCTACCTCGGAGTGAAAATTCTGGTCATAGAGGACAGGGTGAGCTCTTCTGTTTTCTTGGTCCTCATGAGTATTTACCATTCTTATCCTTTACTGCATTTTTAACAGTTTTTGGAGTGAGCAGAGATAAATGCATGTGTTAATTCTTCTCTTTCAATTCTTGACTTTTTATTTGCCCTTTTATCTGCTTATCAGGACTGGGGTCAGAGAACATGTGTGGACTCTGCTTTGCTTACCTCAGAAAGAGACACATGAGTTTCATCTCTTTCTGATTTCTTTCTGTCTCACAAGATACATACACATATCCTGAGCCAGACTCCCAAAACTTTTATCCCTCAGAAGTCTTCTGGTTCCAGTTTCACTTTTTCTAGTCTGTGTCTTTGGGTATTTATTCAAATTGAGCTATTCCTACCAAAATGCTTCTCAGCCTTAACCAAACTAAAAGACCTATCTTCATAGCAGTCAAGGCATTTCAAAGACCCACACTGTCAGGAGGGAAGAAATCCTGTCACTCAGATGAGAATCAGGCCACTTCCTCTCCTCCTATGTAATGGACGTCTACGGGAGGAAATTTCTCTTAAATAGTTTAGCATCTTCATAGTAGTAGAAGGATTGTAAGGGGAAATCTGCTAAAATTAACATTTGGGAATCTGTGGAAGAGTTCATTTATTCCCTAGTTCTTCCATCATCTATTTTAAGAATAATTGAAAAGATGTCCAAATTTCAGTTATCTATCTCTTTACAAAAGTATTTATTCTTAAAATACTTGGTAAATATGGAAATTTTGAAAGTGGATTCAGAATTTCAATTAAAGGGATAGAAAAAAATAGAAATAAAGAATCTGATTTTTAAATCTATCTTTTCTTTTATCCTAGACCATGAAAAATGATATGAGGAATTTTTATTTGGGCTTTGGAGTAAGGGAAACCTAAAGTTTGATCCTAACATTAATATATACCAGCTGGGGGCTTAGTCAAGTTACTTAGGCTCTCTAGACCTCAGTTTCTACATCTGTAAAATGGGAATCATAAAGCATCCTTGTAGAGCTGCCATCAGGCTCATTTGGGAACAGGTCAGATGCCCAGCACAGTGTGTCTTATGTGGCAAGGCTGCACAAATTTTGCTGTTATTATTTTAAGGATGGTACAGCATTTTGCTTTGTTTTTCCTAATTTGGTGTGGGCATGGAAAGCAACAAAAGACATAAAAATAATGAAAAATACAGTGGCAGAGTTAATACAGAAAGGAAAACTGAACTCTGCTAGCCATGGAAAAATGTTTTTATAAATGATATGTGTTCATGAACTTAAAAGTGAAGCTTTTACTCAGCATTTAACATTGATTGGGCTATTGTAAAAAATCCAGGGCAGAGTCTCTTTGGAGTCACTGGATGGAAACAATGCACTAATGACTGATCACTTTAAATATTTATAGAAAGTATAGTCAAGGAAGTGAGCTCAACCAAGGAAGGAGTTCCTCTCGAGACCTCAAAAGAATGCTTCAAAGCTTATACCAGTGTCGCCTTTACGCTGAGAAGAATGATCAATTGACCATGTGCTTTTGTTTCTCCAGGGAGAAGTTGGCTGTGGCCCGACTGCAACGGGAAGTTACCCAAAGAAGAAATGAGGGCGTCATGGTAAGTGCTGGCTGGTCTCCCCTGATCCTGAACCCGCCCTTCCAAGGTCCCTGGCCTGAAAAGCATTTTGTTTCATTAAGAATATGTAAGGAAAATAGTTTTTTGCAGCAAACTTCATGATGCTTTGGCAGCTAATGTATTTAGAGTGTAGTATTTGCTTTATTTTCAAAGGTTTATTGGTTACCCAGGCTTCCAGCTGTAAGCATAATGTTCATAACTGAGCAATCTTAGATTTTTGGATATGGGCAGTTTAAAGATCATACGTGCCTCTCTGTTCCAGGAATTTAAAAAACAATCTAGAAGAATACGGAAATGCTTGCTAATGTGATTGTCTTTTATCCTTTCCTTCTCTCCTGCTATTTGCAGTATATTTCTCCCTGTCCTTTCATGCCTGTACCATTTAGAAAACTGATGTTTCCTTGCGTTTCGAATTGTACTAAAAATCAATATGGCTGTTTTGGTTCATAGCGACTTCATTTTATAGACTGTCTTTGCCAAAGTGTCTGCCTGTGTGCTACTATAACACTGGGAATGACTGTCTGGGGACCCAGGGAATGTACATGTGTGGATTAACTGCTGCTGCTACCTCTGACAAGAAAATATAGATCCAGATATTTTTTCCACTTATGACAAAACAGAGGGACATGCACAATTTTTCAGAAGTATTAGATTTTTGAAAAAAGGAGAGGTGACACATTTTCAGACCCGGAAGACTGTTTCCATCTGATTTCCTGAGAATTAATTGACAATGCATGCACTGAAAAGCGTAAGAAATTTGTAAATTACATTGGCCTCGCACTTCTCTCAGCATGGAGAGGCAAGGTCTGGAGCAAGAGGCCAGACGTTGGGTGGTGCCTGGCAGTTCAGTGGCCCTGAAGTGCTAACATACTTGAGGAAGGTGTTGGCATTGTTTGCCCTGCTCCATGCTAGAACAATATGAAGCAACTACTCCCAAACATCCTTGAGCAATGAAATGGGAACAAGTTGGAGAAAATGAAGTTTGAGTGGAATGGCGACCTGAAAAATTTTTACTGCACTGCAAAATGTAGTGGACTATCTCGTGTAACGTTTCATTCTTTCGTTTAGGGCTAGATTGAGTTTACTACTTCATCAGCTATACTCAAATGTGAGGGAATTATGTGAATTTTTAGACTTTATTTCATCTTTAAAATGAGGAGATTGGAATTCCATCATTCCCATAGGTTAGTAGAACATGCTACTAAACATTGGTTCATGTAAAGTTATCTTTGTGATGCAGAACTTTCCCAGATAATAACTAAATGCCATTTAAGTTATAGTAAGATCAGTCCTGAGGAGAATGTATCTTTCTCCTTCTGACATTGAGTGCATCTGAGTTGACATTATTTTAGACAGATACTTGTGCCTTAACTTTTTAAAAAATTTATTGACGTATATCACTCATACATGAACATACATAAACAATAAGTATATAGCAATAGTTGTGAACTTACAGAACAAACATACATAACATCATACAGGGCTCTCATACCTCACCCTACCACCAATACCTTGCATTGTTGTTAAACATTTTTAACTAATGATTAAAGAGCATCCTCAAAATATTACTACTAACAAAAGTATTTTCCCCTAACCCACCCTATTATTATTATTATTATTATTATTATTATTATTATTATTATATCATTTATACGTGAACATACATAAACAATAAGTGTATAGTAAAAGTTGTGAACTTACAAAGCAAACATTCATAACATCATACAGGGGTCCCCTACATCAACCCTCCACCAACACCTTGCATTGTGGTGAGACATTTGTTCAAATTATGAAAGAATATTGTCAAAATCTTACTATTAATTATAGTCCTTATCTTACATTGGGTGTATTTTTCCCCCAACCCACCCTATTATTATTTCTAAATATATTTTTATGACAGAAGTTGTAAACTTACAAAACAATCATGCACATGTGCAGAATTCCCAAACAACACCCCAATATCAACACATCACACCGTGGTGGAGCATTTGTTACAGATTATGAGATAATATCATCAGATTATTACCAGGTCCATAGCGTACATTTGGCACACATTTTCCATACTCCCCCATTATCAACACAGACTCTCTTCCAGGCCTCTCTCTCCTGTCTTTTCTTTTCAGGCTGTAGCTCATCCTTCAGTATTTCCTGAAAAGCAAGTCTCTTGGTTACAAACTCTCTCAGTTTCTGTTTATCTGTGAATATTATAAACTCACCCTCATTTTTGAAAGACAATGTTGCTGGATATAAGATTCTTGGCTGGAAGTTTTTCTCTTGCAGCATCTTAAATATATCATACCACTGCCTTCTTGATTCCTTGGTTTCTGGTGAGAAATCAGCACTTAATCTTATTGGGTATCTCTTAAATGTTATACATTGCTTTTCTCTTGCTACTCTCAGAATTCTCTCTTTGTCTTTAACATTTCACATTCTGATTAGTGTGTGTCCCAGAGTTGGTATATTCAGATTTTTTTTTTTGGATGGGAGTATGTCATGCTTCTTGGACATGGATATCTATATCCTTCAACAGGGTTGGGAAATTTTCTACCATTATTTCTTCAAATATTTCTTCTGCCACTTTTCCCTTCTTTTCTTCTTCTGGGACACCCATGACACATATGTTTGCATGTTTCTTACTGTCATTTATTTCCCTGGGACCTTGTTCAAGTTTTTTCCAATCTTTTCTTCATCTGTTCTTTTGTATGTTCACTTTCAGAGGCCATTTCTTCAAGCTCACCAATCCTTTCTTCTACTTCCTCAAATTTGCTATTATATGATTCCAGTGTGTTTTTAGTTTCATTTATTGCACCTTTCATTCCCATAAGATCTGCTATTTTTCTATGTATGCTTTCAAATTCTTTGTGCTCATCCAATGCCATCTTAATATCCTTAATTTCTTTAGCCATCTCGTTGAATTTATTAAGGAGATTTGTTTGAACATCTATGATTAGGTGTCTCAAATCCTTTATGTTATCTGGAGGCTTATCTTGTGCCTTTAACTGGGCCATATCTTCCTGTTTCTTGGTGTGGATTGTAATTTTTTATGTACCTTGGCATCTGGCTTACTAGAGTATTTATTCTGGGTGCAGTTTTCTCTTTAGTTTAGGGCTTGCTGCCCTTTCTCCCTTGCTGGTTGTGTCATAAGATCCAAGGATGTAGTTGGCGCTATACACTTTGGACCCTCAAGCTGCCCTCATTGCCCCAAAGACCAGTGAAGCTTCTCCCAACTTTCTCCTTTGCCAGGGGTAGAGACAGAGCCACAGCTGTGTGAAATAATCCAACTCATGCAGGCCAGACTGTAGTTGCCCAGAGAGCCTGATGAAGCTTCACACCCCTTTCTTCCTTGCCTGGGGCACAGATGGAGCTGCAGGTGTGGGCAGCAATCTATGCAATGCAGGTCCAAGATGACCACAGTTGTCCGGGTAGACTTCTGATTATTCAGTCTGAGTCAGCCAAATGTACCTGCAGTTACCTGGATAGGCTGGTACAGGGCCTGCCAGCTTCCTCCCTGCTAGAGGTGGGCCTGAAGCCTAGGCCAGGACTACAGGCCAATCTGGGTGAAAGAAACCAGTCTCTACCATCACTGTGATTTTCAGTCAGCCTGGCTTCCCCTCATACGGGAGCAGAGTCTAAATGGCGACTACTGGATTCTTTCCGACTTGGACGGATTCAAACTTTAGCTGTTCTTAGGATTATACTTTAGCCCGCCAAATTTACTAATCAGTTGCTGAAGTTGGTGCCCAACCATCTCGTCCTCCCCCGTTTTTTGGAAGTGGAGCTTCCAATTCCAGCTGCAGAATAGCTCCTGAGGCAGCTTGTGCCTCCTGTGGAGAATGGGCATCAGCCTCCATTGCGTGGAGTACTCTACTTACGAATCTTTTCTGCAGATGGGCAGTCTCCTCCTTCCATGCTTTCAAAGATATTGCAGGATGCACTTCTGGTCTCCTGGAGCCCCCAAACTAGTGCTTTAGATAGCTCTGGGTGATTACTAACTGCCCTGTAGAAGGAGCTGATTCTAGGAGCTCTTTACTCTGCCTCCATCTTGCTGGCTGTCCACTGTGCCTTAACTTTTACAAAAACAAACCCTCCTTTTAAAATCTTATAGAAGTAATTGTTTAGTGTAGAAAAAAAAATACCCCGACAAGGCAGACAAGCAAAACAGATTATGCTGGTTGCTTAAAAAAATAACTCTGGAAAAGTTACCGATGTTTTGTTACCCTTATTTTAATGACAGCACTGAAATTTTCATTTATTGATTGATTTAACAAATATTCATTGAGCACCTACTTTGTGCCCTTCTCTATTCTAGGCTCTGGGGAAACATCAGTAAAGAAAACAAGTCAATATCCAAGAGCTTATGTTCTAGTGGCTGGTGTGACATGCATTTAACATAATTAAAAAGTTAGGTGCTGAAAGGTGCTATGAGAAAATAAAAGAACATGGTAAGGGGAACTGGGAATTCTTTGGATGTTATAGGTTGAATTTGTGCCCCCGAAAAGACAGATTCAACTCCAAACCCTCAATGCATGGGCATGCTCTTATTTGGAAATACTGTGTCTGAAGATGTTATTATGATTATGAGGCCAAACTGGAGTACAGTGGGCCCTGATCCAAAATGACTGGTGTCCTTATCAGTAGGGGAGAAGCAGACACAGACAGAAGGACAGACCCTGGGGGTGAATGACCCAAGGACTGCCAGCAAACCACCAGAAGCTAGGAAAAGGCAAGGGAGGATTCTGCCTTACAAATTTCAGACTTCTGGTCTCCAGGACGATGAGACAATATATTTCTGTTGTTTTAATCACCCCGTTTGGTTTTTATAGCAGCCGCAGGAAGCTAAGACAAGGCACAGGGAGGGTTACCATTTATAAAGAGCGTTCAATCACCACAAAGGGAACACTGGAACAAAACTGGAAGTTGGTGAAAGCGTGAACCTGAGGACATCTGGGGGAGGAGCATTCCAGACTCCCGGCAAAGGCTGGGAGTGGCTGAGGAATGGCATGTAGACAAGTTTGGTTGAAGTGGAGTGAGAAGAGGGTCAAGAGTAGGTCAAACCAGAGAAGTGATGGAGGGTTAGAGCGGTGGGTCCCTGGCTCATGTCTCACTTTGAGGAAGGCAGTGATGACATGCTGTGATTTGATACTATTCATATTACTGTTATTCCCTCCGCACCATAATTTATCAAATCTCAAATCCTAAGAGATGCCATAACCCTGATTTTCATTAATTCCCTTTGTTTTATTTATTTATTTTTTTCTCTTAACCTTTACTCTTTCCTTACTTGGCCTAACCCCTGTGAGTTTTCTACTCAATTATATGCTTCATCTTTTCTGCTCTAAGAATTCATTCATTTCTGAAGTCCTGCTTCCTTCACTGTCTAAATCCTTCAGTATCCCAAAATCATACAGTTCTATTCATCCTCTAAATGTAATTCTTACTAGCCTAGAACTTTTGTCATATCTATAGGAGAAATGGAAAGTAGTTCATCAGAACCAGGCCAGCTTATATTTGTGAAGACTCCTGCTTATAGCATTCTGCCTTTTTTTATCCATGTAAAAGGAAAAATGATATGGAAGAAATTATGCAGGAAATCTTTTCAAAAAACACATTTAATTAAATGGAGACAAACCATTATTGTAAAATAATCAAGAAACCCTTGATAATCAAAGTCTTTAGTGTAGGCAAAAAAAAAAAAATGCCCTTATTTTTACATTTGGTTGTATATAATAAATCTCTTCATTTATTATGCGTCTTCAGATAGCATCAAGGCACCATTTTGTTAGCTTTATTTTTTGAGTAAGTCTTTTATTTTGGAATAATTTCAGATGCACAGAAAAGTTGCAAACCTGCATAGGCCTCACCCAGGCTTCCCCTGGTGTTAACATCTTACATAAGTATGATGCACCTCTCAAATCAAACAGATTAACTTTCCATAGTAGTATTACCTAAACTCCAGACTTTATTAGATTCTCACCAGTTTTTCTAGTAATGTCCTTTTTCTGTTCCTGGATCCAATCTAGGATCACATGAGATTTATTTTGAATGACTAGCTTGAGTACATATGTAGAAGTAGAAAGAACCCAAGCTTGGGAGTTAGGGAGGTCTGGTTCAAATTCCAACTCCACCAATAATTAGTGATGTGGCCTTGGACACATTGTTTTACCAGGTTTTGTCAATTTGGTCTGCTCTTTCCTTCTCTTAATTCAGTTCTTTATTTTGGGAAAGCTTTCTTGTAGCATTATCTGTTGCTTTACATCTGTTTCATTTGTTCTTAATCTCTTCTAGGAAATAATTTTCTCCATTGTTTTTCAAACATACCCTTTATTATTTGTCACAAGCTGCTCTAAGAGTATGGTTCTCTTCATTCTGAGAGACTAATTCATCCTGTCCTCCAAATCATTGACTCAGTTTACTGCAGGGTCTATTCTGTCCTTAAGGCTTCTAATGTCATTTTAGATTCTGTTCTGTGTAAAAAGGCCCATCCATCAGTAAGAGTATAATGATAATTCTCATTAATTTCTGGAATTTTATAGTTTATATTACTCTATTTGTAAATCTTTATAAGTGGAATTGTGGAATTATTTTGGTGTGAGGTAGGAATTTTTTAAAAAAGCCTTCCAAAATTGATTGCTAAGTTTTCCCTCATCAGTAGAATAGCCTAAACTTTACTGTCATCCTTATCATATCCCAAATGTCCATTTCAACTTGTGTCTGTTACTGATTGCTTCTACTTTTTAAATTAATTTTTGTCTCTTCTTGCACTATTCTCATTTGTAATTATTAGAGCTTTATAGTTTATTTAGTATTTTGTTAGCTGATTTTGATTATACTTTTCCTCTAAATGTGTAAAGACAACTTTATTTATGGAATAGCAATAGGAGTTCATGGGTTAACTATATCTCAATTAAAGAAGATAGGAAAATGTATTTTCATATGTATTTAGGACACAGCCAGAATATCTCAGAAAGACAATATCAAAATGAAATGAGTAATGGTTTAAGTATATTTGCTATTTTCTTACACATAAATTAATAAATTTTTTAAGATTATCCACCACTGTTGGTTTCTCTTTCTTTAATCAAAGAGACATTAATATCTACAGAACACTAATAGTCTATTAAGCACCATTTTTAAAATGCCTGCATCAAGTATGCAAAACTCTCGACACCATGTGGTTCTTTCTTTAACACTTTGGGTATAGATGGTGTCCACAGTGTGGATATCTAACTACGGCTCCGATACTGGTCTTTGCTGGGTTGGCTGATAAATACTTGGACAAAAATATGTTGAAGAAACTTCACCCCTGTGGTTTATATCTCTTCATGGTTTCTACTGGGTCTCTTTCCAAAACAGGGTTTTCTCCTCTCTTAATTTCTGCATTGCGCTTAAATGATTACTCCTTTTTCTGTATTTAACTTGTTCCCTGCCCTTCATAGCATGTGAGTTTACTTTTCATCTTAGTAATCTGCAGAAAAGCAAAGGTTTCTTTTTTTGCTAAAGGGACATATGTTAAAAAAGGAACAACATACATGACCCAGATGATGTCACCTTGGTAAAATGTTAGGACTTTGCCTAGTAGGTCCTTCTTTCCACTCCTGAATAAGCCGTCTGGTCTCTGGTGGACAAAAGCCAGCCCAGAAAGGAAATTTGGAGTTTGGAAACTGTCTTAGTTTGCCAGAGCTGCTATGATAAATACCATTTCATGGGTTGGCTTAAATAACAGGAATTTATTGGCTTACGGTTTTGAGGCGAGAAGAAGTCCAAAATCAAGATATTGGTAAGGTTTGCATTTTTATGGCATCGGTAGCTTTCTGGTGATAGCTACTGGCAATCCTTGGGGTTCCGTGGCTTGTATCTCTATTCCTATCATATAGGGACATTTCCAGCTTCTGTGACTTCCTAGTTCTCTTTATAAGGTAGCTAGTAATCAGGATTAAGTCTCACCCTCCTTCAGTTGGGCCACACCCTCACTAAAATGAACATCTTCAAGAGGTCCTAGTTATAATAAGTTCACACATTCAGGGACATGGGTTAAGATTAGTAACATGCATTTATTGAGGTACATAACCTAACCTACAACAGAAACCTAGGAGTGAGGAGGCAGAGAGCTATTGTCCTTAACCTTGCCAATTCCCACCATTCTCTTCCTTTGGTTCTTCTCTTGGTTTTGGTAGAATTAGAAGGCAGTTATTCACAGTAGCTCAGTGGCAATACACTGATCTTCTAACTGCTAGTAGTCCAGGAAGTGGGTTAGCATGGGATCTAAGGTGAATTAAGATTTTTTTCCCCTGGGTTTTCAGCAACATGAAAACCTTGGACTCAGCTGCTTGTGCCAAAGACATGGACTGATGTCACACAGTCTCTGCAATTGAGTTTAAAGTATCGTCCTAAGTATCACCACCCAGATATGCATCTGGGACAACATATTTTTCACACAGTTGATATCATGACTGAACATGATATCCCTGGAACATGTTTGGCAAAAGAACTAGGACTGTTGTTCTGTCTTTTGAAGGTCAACTTAACAAGTGAGAAAGGCAAGTAGACATGGCATTCTAAGAGTTCTGTATATGTGCTAAACATTGGAAATAGGCCCTGCATATATTTAATTCTTTTGTTTATTTAACAAATATTTTTAAAATTCTACTCTGGAGGTACCATATGTCCAAGAGAGAACAAAATAAAGTATTTGCTTTCATGAAATATATAATATGATATGCCTTATAGAAAAGCATTGGCATACTTTTCATAATCCCTGACTATAAGTTAGTAATAGCAAGATCAATAACAGCTAAAAAGTTGCATAATTTGAAAATTAGAGTATCTTAAAGTAATTCATTGTTTAACAAAGAAATTATAAAGGAAATTTAAAATATTTAATCTGAAATGACAATGAAAACACTATATGTTCACAAACTTGTGAGATGCAATCAAATTAATACTTATAATTAAATGCATAGTTTTCAATGCATATAATAGATAGGAAAAGGAGTGATTTAGAATTGGTTCAGCATCCACCTCAAGCAAAAATAAAGAACTATGGAACATGCCTAAAGAAATAGGGGGAAGAAATAATAAAATAATAATAATAAAAAAAAACAGAAGCTCATGGAGTACAAAATGAAGAAAATAGAAAATTTTCAGCAAAACCAATCTATCCTCATCCACTCAGAAATTATGAGAAAACTGGACGTATGAATACTGTATATTTGATGATATTAAGGAATTGTTTAGGTGGGATCTTGGTATGATATTTAAGTGTTTTAAAAAGTCCTTATTGTTTGGAGATATATACAGAAATAGTTACCAATGAAATGCTGTGATGTCTGAGATACATTCAAAAATAATACTGGAGGAGGGAAATAGGTAAAGATTTGGATAAAACAAAATTGATTATATTTTATAACTACCAGGGTTAATGGTTTATTATTATACTTTTCTTACTATTTTTGTAAATGTTAACATTTTTTCATGATTAAAAAAGTGGTTTTTTTTTTTTTTCTCCCCAAAACATCTACCCCTCTATACAACTACCAGGCTTTGGTGGTATTATAAAGGAATTCTACCAAACCATGAAGGAGATCTTCACTGCTTTATACTAATTGGTCCAGGGAAAAAAATGAAGGAAATTGCCCATCTTACATTTTAAATAAACTTTTGATTTTATAACAGTTTTAGATTTACAGAAAAATTGCAAAAATCATACAGAAAGTTTCCAAATACCCCATACCAGTTTCCTCTATTATTAGCATCTTACATTAGTGTGGTACATTTGTTAAAATTAATGAATTACTAGTGATGCATTAATATTAACTCAAGTCAATACGTTATTGTTTCATTAGGTTTTTTACCCAAATATCCTTTTTCTGTCCCAAGATCCCATCTAGGATAACATCCCTTAGGCTCATCTTGGCTGTGATAATTTCTCAAGCTTTCTTGTGTTTGAGGACCTTGAAAGTTTTGTAGGGGTACTGGTAAGGTATTTTGTAGGATGTCTCTCAATTGAGATGTATCTGATGTTTTATGTCATGATAGTCTTGGGTTATGAACTTGGGAGAGGAAGACTACGGAGATAAAGTGCCTTTTTCATCTCATCGTGTCAAGGCTACAGCCACAGGACTTAACACCGTTGATGTTACTCTTGATCACCTGGCTGAGATAGCATTTGTCAGCTTTCTCCACTATTACTCTATTTCTCCCCATTCGGGATTGTACTCTTTGGAGGGAAATCACTATTTGTAGCTCACAGTTAAAGAACAGGGAATTATACTCCACCTCCCTGAGACTGAAATATCTCCGTAAATTATTTGGAATTCTTCTGCAAGGGAGTTTGTCTCTTCTCCCGTACTTCTTTATTCAGTCGTTTATTTTGATCATTATGGACTCCTGGATAATTATCTGTACTTTATTTTATTTATTATACTACTTTATTTTGTTGCTCAGATTATTCCAGTGTTGGCCACTGTTAGTTCTTTCAGCTGGCCCTTGGAGTCCTTTTGCATACCCCATCATTTTGTGTGTATATGTGTGTGTGTTAAGCAATTCCTTGATTTCTGGCAGTGAAAGTTGCCTCAGGCTCATCTTGTATATTTCTTGTATATTTCCTTCACCCGGTCCTAAAATCAGACATTTTTCCAAGGAGCCCTGTTTCCTTTTATTGGATAATGATATTAAAAACCAAGATTGGGGTGCTAGGTGCTAACTCACTTCTATGAGACTTAAGTGGTATTTATTCAAGTAATGCAATAATTGCTTAACATTAGAAAAATCCATTAATGTAATTGACAACTGTAACAGATTAAACAGACAAAACAAAATATTTTATCTCAGTAGATACAGAATAAAACATTTGTTAAAATTCAAAACCAGTTCATAGAATTTTAAAAAATAATTATAGTCAACCAAGAATAAGAGGAAATTTTCTTCAATTGGTAAACGGTGACACTTAACACTTTCAGTAAACCTTATCCTCATTGGTGAAAAATAGTATTTCTTTTAAAATCCATAACCAGACTAATCCTGGTCTGCTTCTATCTGTCACTGCTTCTATTCATTGTTGCACTTCTTATCAAACCTAGCACAGGAAAACAAGGCAGGTAAGTGGTATAAAGATTGAGGGAAGGGGAAAATGAAGCATAATTTATATTTTTTGCAAATGATATGTTTATCTAAAAAGGAACTCTTAAGGATTCTTTAGGAGATTTCTGGATATAAAGAGATAAAAATCAATAGAATTCCTACATAGCAATCATAAACCTATGCAAGTATAACTTTATTAGATAGTATTTACATTGTCAAAAAGGCATATCGGAATAAATCTAATACGAGATGTGTGAGATATTAGTGGAGAAAATTATTCAAGGCTATTGTGTTAGTTTCCAAGGGCTGCTGTAATAAATTACTATACTCTGGGTAGCTTAAAAGAATGGAAGTGTGTTCTCTCACAGTTTTGGAGGCCAGAAGCCAAAGTCAAGGTGTCTATAGATCCATGTTCCCTCTGAAAGTGCTAGGGAAAAATCCATCCTTACCTTATCTGGCTTCTAGTTTTTGTCAGCAATCCTTGGCTTTGGCTTATAGATGCAGCACTGCCTTAGTGTTCACATGGCATTCTTCCTGTGTGTCTGTGTGTCTCTATTTTATCTTACAAGAACAACAGGGGATTAGGGCCACCCTAATCAAGTATTGCTTCATCTTAACTAATGACATCTATGAAGACCCTATTTCCAAATTAGGTCACATTCTAAGTAAAAGTCACATTCTGAGTCACATTCCAGGTAGGCATGGATTTGGGGGACTGGGCACTATTTAATACAAGGCAGGTATATACGGAGAGCAAAAATAAGTGGGGATGTATGTCATACTCATGGATGGGAAGACTCATTATTATAAAGATATCAATATACTCCAAAGTGACTTATGCTTTCACTGCATGGGTGCGAACCCATGGTAAATAGGACCTTTTGAAGATGTTATTATTAGTTAAGGTGTGGCCAAATTGAATCGTCTGGGTCTTAATCCATGTTACTGGAGGCCTTATAAGGAGAGGAAACTTGGACATAGTCAGTACAAACCAGGCAGTGGAAGAAGCCAGACTAAGTAGAAGCTGGAAGAAGCCATGGGAGGAGACCATGTGACAGAGGCAGAGTTGCAAGCCAATGAACCCCAAGGACTGCAGCAAGCCATCTCTAGAATGCTACAGACACCAGAAGAAAGTTTGCCCTTGCCGACATCTTGATTTAGGGCATGTAGCCTTCATGACTATAAGCCAATAAATTCTTTTTAAGCCAGCCCATTGTGTGGTATTTGTCATAATAGCTTTGGCAAACGAAGGCAGGAAACTATACAGAAGTAGAATTACAAATCAATGAGAAAAGAACAGACAATTCAAAAAGGCTGTGGTGACAATTTATATAGTAAATGATACAATTTCATTTCTGCCAAACACCATGCACAAAAGTAAATTTTGGACGAATCAAGGACCTAAAAATCAAAAGCAAAGTTTTAAATATTAGAAGTAAATGTGAGAGAATGTCTTTGCAATATTGAGACAGGGAAGAATTTTGTTAAGGAAAAAAAGGGGGAAAGAAGACAAAATATACAACCCATAAAGGACAAAATATACAATCCATAAAGGCAAAGATTAATAAATCTGAATATATTAGAAATAAAAACCTCTGTTTAAAAAAAAATGAAATTAACAAACTTGAAAAGTAAGCCACTGAATGACAGAAGAGGTTTTTAAGGTAAACCGATAGGGAAGCATCATGACCAGTAAATGTTGAAAATTTATTGTTCAGAAAACTGCAGATAATAAAGCACAGATGAGATACCATCCCTTGCCTTTGTCACTTTGGCTAATTTCTTTTTTTTCACTTTTTAAAAATATATATTTTTATTACAGAAGTTGTAAACAAACAAAACCATGCACATGTGTAGAATTTCCATACAATACCCCTTCACCATCATATGTTGTAGAATATTTGTTACAAATTATGAGATAATATCATCAGACTATTACCACTTACTATGGTCTATAACGTACATTTGGTATATTTTTTTCTATACCCCCTATTATTAACACAGTACATCTTTGGCATTGATGCAAAAATATTACAGTATTGCTATTAACTATAGTCCATAGATTACATTAATTGTATTTTACCCATGCTTCTCCACATTCCCACCACTGCAAGAGTGACATATATCTGTTCTAGTTGACAGAAGGACATTCTTGCACACAATTCTCATCCACTTCTGGGTTCACTATGTTATTGATTACCTAGATTATTCTCTAGCTTTCTTTCAACTGACATTTACATCCCTACACTAACCTTTTTAGCCACAAGCCCATTTATAAACCAGCTGCTACTCACTATAATGTGTTACCAACAACTCTATCCATTTCCACCATTTATAATCAAGTTAATTAAAACTTCTACATACATTAAATATCAGTACTCCTTCAACAGCACTCCTCTTATCTCCAAATAACCTATACTCTAGGTTTTAACTTGACACATTTATGTTTTGTATTTAGTTCATATTAGTGAGACCATGAAATATTTGCCCTTTTGTGTCTGGCTTACTTCACTCAGCATAATGCCTTCAGGATTCATCCATGTTATCATATGTGTCCCAATTTCATTTCTTCTTACTGCAGCATAGTATTCCATCATATGCATATACCAAATTCTGTTTATCCGTTCATTGGTTGAACTTGGGTTGTTTCTATCTTTTGGCAATTGCAAATAACGCCACTATGAACATCGCTGTATGGATGTCTGTTCGTGTGATAGTTTTCATTTCTTCCGGATATATCCCAGTAGAGGAATTGCTGGATCATATGGCAGTTCTATATTTAGCTTCCTGAGGCACCGCCAAACTATCTTTCACAGAGGCTTCACCATTTTACAATCCCACCAACAGTGAAGGAGTGTTCCTATTTCTCCACATCCTCTCCAGCACTTAATGTTTTCTGTTTTCTTAATAATGGCCATTCTAGGCAGTGTGAGATGATATCTCATTATTGTTTTGATTTGCATTTCCCTGGTAGTTAGTGATATTGAACATTTTTTCATGTGGTTTTTTGGCCATTTGTGTTTCCTCTTTGGAGAAATGTCTATTTAAGTCTTTTGCCTATTTTAAAATTTGATTGCTTGTTCTTTTATTGTTGAGTTGTATGATCTCTTTCTATAGAATGGAAATCAAACCCTTTTCAGAAATGTGGTTTCCAAATATTTTCTCCCATTGAGTGGCCTGCCTTTTCACCTTCTTGACGAAGTCTTTTGAATCACAGAAGTGTTTAAGTTTGAGGAGGTCCCATTTATCCATGTTTTCTTTCCTTGCTTGTGCTTTCAGTGCAAGGTTTAAGAATGCACCACATATTACTAGGTCTTGAAGATGTTTTCCTACATTTTCTTCTAGGAGCTTTTCTATTTAGGTCTT
This sequence comes from Tolypeutes matacus, assembly GCA_026826555.1. Taxonomy (NCBI): domain Eukaryota; kingdom Metazoa; phylum Chordata; class Mammalia; order Cingulata; family Chlamyphoridae; genus Tolypeutes; species Tolypeutes matacus. The sequence continues at coordinate 46,170,215 of JAKSZT010053928.1, forward strand.
TGATCCATTTTGAGTTCATTTTTGTATAAGGCATGATATAGGGGTCCGCTTTCTTTCTTTTGGCTGTGGATATCCAGTTCTCCCAGCACCATTTGTTGTATAGACTGCTCTTACCCAGCTAAGTGGATTTGACAGCCTTGTAAAAAAAATCACTTGATCATAGATGTGAGGGACTGTTTCTGAACCATCAATTCAGTTCCATTGGTCTATGTGTCTATCTTTCTACCAGTACCATGCTATTTTTACCACTGTGGCTAGATAATATGATTTAAAGTCTGGAAGTGAAAGTCCTTGAATTTTGCTTTTCTTTTTTAAGATGTTTCTGACTGTTTGGACCCCTTACCCTTCCAAATAAATTTGATAATTGTGTTTTCCATTTTTAAAAATGCTGTTGGAATTTTTATTGGAATTGTAGTGAATTTGTGTATCAATTTGGGTAGAACTGACATCTTAATAATATTTAATCTTCCAATTCATGAGCATGGAATGTTCTTCCAATTATTTAGCTCTTTTTAAATTTCTTTCAGCAATGCATTGTAGTTTTCTGAATAGAATTGCTTTACATCCTTGATTAAGTTTATTCCTAGATATTTGATTCTTTTAGTCCCTATTGTAAATGGAAGTTTTTTCGGACTTCCTCCTCAGATTGCACATTACTAGTATATAGAAACACCGCTGAATTTTGCATATTTATCTTGTATCCTGGCATGCTACTGAAATTGTTTATTAGCTCTAGCAGCTTTGTTGTAGTTTTTTTTAGACTTTCTAGATATAGGAGCATATCATCTTCAAATAGCTTAATATTTATTTCTTTGTTTCTAATTTTGTATGACTTTTGATTTCCAACTTTATTCCATTATGACCAGAGAAAGTGCTTTTTTATAATTTTGATCTTGTTGAATTTATTGATATCTGCTTTGTAACCCAACATATGGTCTATCTTGGAGAGAGATCCATGAGCACTTGAGAAGAATGTATGTCCTGTTGTTTAGGGGTGCACTGTTCTATATATGTGTATTAGGTTTAGTCCGTTCATCATATTATTCAAGCTCTCTGTTTCTTTATTGACCTTCAGCCCAGATGTTCTATCCAATGCTGAGAGTGGTATATTGAAGTCTCCAAATATTATTGTAGAGGTATCTGTTTTTCCCTTCAGTTTGCCAGTGTTTCCCTCATGTATCTTGGGACATTCTGGCTAGGTGCATATATATTTATGATTGTTATTTCTTCCTGGAGAATTGACTCTCTTATTAATATATAATGTTATTCCTGGTATCTAATAAAGAGTTTTGCTTTTCAAGTCTATTTCACCTGATATAAGTATAGCTACTTGAGCATTTTTATTTTATTTTATTGCTTACTGTATGCATGGAATATCTTTTTAACGGCCTTTCACTTTCAGTCTCTTAGTATTATTGGATCTAAGGTGAGTCTTTTTTAGACAGCATATAGATGGCTCATATTTTCTTATCCATTCCACCAATCTGTGTCTTTTGATTGGTGAGTTTAGTCCATTAGCATTCAATGTTATTACTGTTAAAGGTACTTCTTATTTCATCAATTTTCACTATTTTTGCACTTTTAGTTACTTTTACTGATATAATCTTCATTTCTAGATTCTCTTTCAAGCCTCTCTCTCCTGTCTTTTCTTTTCAGGCTGCAGCACTCACTTTAGTATTTCCTGCAAAGCTGGTAACTTAGTTTGTAACTTAGTTACAAACTCTCACAGCTTTTGCTTATCTGAATATTCTAAACTCACTCTCATTTTAGGAAGACAATCTTGCCAGATATAAGATTCTTAGCTGGCAGTTTTTCTCTTGCAGTATCTTAAATATATCATACCACTGCCTTCTTGCGTCTATGGTTTCTGATGAGAAATTGGCACTTAATCTTATTGGGTATCCCTTATATGCATCTCTTTACTCTTGCTGCTTTCAGCATTCTTTGTCTTTGGCATTTGACATTCTGATTAGTGTGTATCTTGGAGTTGCCTGCTGTTGCCCAAACAGGCTGAGGAAGCACCATCCCCGTCCTATCCTATGGGTGGAGTGTGGAGGTGGAGATGGAATCGAAGGCACTCAGCAAACCAGTTCATGTGAGCCAAAATCACCTGTAGTTGCCCTGAGCAGCTGAGGAAACACTTTTCTCCTTCTATCTTATTGGAGGGCTGGGATGGAGCTGTAGATGTCCAGGTATCCAGTCTGTGCAGGCCTAAAGCACCTGCAGTTGATCAGAGAGCCTGAAGAAACACCAGCCTCCTCCTATCCTATGAAGGGAGAGGGGTGGAGATGGAATCGAAGACACTCAACAATCCAGTTTGTGTGGACCAAAAGCTCCTGCAGTTGCCCAGAGAGGCCAAGGAATCACAGCTCCTCTTCTATACTATTGGGATATAAGGATGGAGCCCCAGGTGTTCAACCAGTTAGTCTATGCAAGCACCTGCAGTTACCCAGAGAGGCTGGTGCAGGTCCCTCCAGCTTCCTCCCTGCTGGAAGTGGGGCTGGAGCCTTGTCTAGGGCTGCTGTCTGATCTGGGTGGAAAGAAGCCAGGCCCTACCATCACTGTGATTTTCAGTCAGCCCTGCTTCTGCTAGGGGCAGACTTAAAATGGCAGCTACCAGCCTCTTTCTGAGGGTTCAAACTTTAGCTGTTCTTAGGATTATACTTTAGCCAGCTGAATTTACTAATTAGTAGCTGAAGGCAGTGGCCAACCATCTCTTCCTCCCCCATCTTTGGGAAATGGAGTTTCCAACTCCAGCCATGGAATAGCTCCCAAGGCAGCTTGCACTTCCAGTGGAGGATGGGCAACAGCTTCTTTGGCATGGAGAGCTCTGTTCATGAATCCTCACTGCAGATGAGCAGTCTTCTCCTTCCATACTTTCAAGGATGTTGCAGGATGCTCTTCTGGTCTCTTGAGCCCCCAAGCAGGTGCTTTAGATAGCTCTGGGTGATTACTAACTGCCCTTTAGGATGAGCTGTCTCTTGGAGCTCTTTACTCAGCTGCCATCTTGCCCTTCCCTGGCTAATTTTTAAAAGTCTTAGAATACCAGTAGCCAAAGTTATATAGAAACTGAAACTCTTCTATGTTGCTGGTGGGAGTGTACCTGATATAGACAATTGGAAATACGTTTTGCATTTCCTAGTAACGTTGAAGATGAAATGCAGCCTGTACATAGCAATTCCATTTATGTTTCTATCCTAGAGAAACTCTATACTCAAAAGGAGTCCTATAAAGATATACACATTGGCACTGTCTCTAATAATGAAAAATCTGAAACAATCTCAAGGCCCCTGAATAGAGGAAGGTGAATTAACCAATTTATTCAAACAGTAAAATACTACCCAGCAGTTAAAATAAACTAGGTCTGCATGCATCCATATGGTGGACAAATCTCAAAAATACAATATTAATTGTTGAAACATAAATAGCAAACAATCTTAAGAAGCATGTGAATAAGTCACACCAAATTTAGGATACCTCTGGGGAGGAGAGAAAAGGTCTTTAGTTGTATCCATTTATTTAATATTGTTAATGAAGCAAATCCCATAAAATGACAATTCTGCATGAAGGTAGGTGGTCTCATTATTTTCTGAAATACTATTTTCTGAATTTTTGTGAACTATTTCATTATTAAAAATGTTAAGTGAATTTAAATAAAAATGTTGAAATAAAAAAATAAAACCATAATATAAAACAACTATTGTAATATAACCATAGCCATAATATAAAATATGTAATAATATAATCATAATCATAATATAATATATATTATATTAAAACCATAACAGGAGAGAAGTTACAGAAATTAGAAAACAATGTTAGATTGCCTAGAGGAAAATACTAGGAACTATAGAATATGTTATTTTTATGATCATAACATAGTTAAGGCATGACTAAGCATGACATTAGGGCCATAAATTCTGAAAGTAAAAGATGTCAAATAGACGTTGTAAAAAGCAATAACTTCTGTGGAACAAAAATTTACATGAACAGAGTAAATAAACACCCTTTTTATTGCAACAGATATGACAAATGTAAAGTCATAGAATTCTAGGACTTTGCAGAGAAGCCCTCAGTTTCATCCATGTTTTCTGTGTCTCAGACTTCTTTTTTTTAAATTCATACATAAATATACATTAAACAATAAGTGTATAGTAATAGTTGTGAACTTACAAAACAAATATACATAACATCATATGGCTCTTATACCTCATCCTACCACCAATACCTTGCATTGTTGTGAAACATTTTTAACTAATGATGAAAGAGAATCCTCAAAATATTACTACTAACCAAATATCTTATATTTGATGTATTTCCCCCAACCCCCCCTATTATTATTTTTTTATATCTTTTATCCATGAACATACATAAACAATAAGTGTATATTAAAAGTTGTGAACTTACAAAGCGAACATGCATAACATTATACTGGCATCCCATACATCAATCCACCACCAACACCTTGCATTGTTGTGAGATATTTGTTACAAATTGTGAAAGAATATCGCCAAAATCTTACTACTAAATATATCTTACATTTGGTGTATTTTCCCCCCAACCCACTTTATTATTATTTTTAAAATATATTTTTTATTACAGAAGCTGTGAAACCAAAAAACAATCATGCACATGTGCAGAACTCACACACAACACCCCTCCATCAACACACCACACTGTGGCGGACCATTTGCACGGACTACGAGATAACATCATCAGACTATCACCACCAACCATGGTCCACAGTGTACACCTGGCACACTCTCTCCACACTCCCCCACTATCAACACAGCACATCACTGGCATAGATGCATGAATACCACAGCATTGCTGCTAATCACAGTCCACAGGTTACTCCAGTTGCATTTTTCCCATGCTTCTCCACACTCCCACCACTCTACAACAATGATGCACATCTGCTCCAGCCCACAAAGGACACTCCCGCATCTGCACCATCAACCACAACCCCCACAATCTCTAGGTCCACCACTCCACCCAGTCCCTAGATTACTCTCCCTCAATTGACATCCACATCCCCATACTACCCCTTCCAGCCACAATCCCATCCACAAACCAGCTGTCACTCACCACAATGTGCTACCACCAACTCCACACATCTCCATACCTCCAGCGTAAAGCCAACCAAAACTTCTTCATAGACTAAGCATCAGCAGTCCACCCCAGTCCTCCCCTCATCTCCTTTAAGAATCCACCATCTAATATTGTTAATTGTCCCACATCTTTAAAATTTTATTCATTTTTTTCTTCCTTTGTACAGATTGGATAATTTCTAGTGATTTATCTTCAAGTTCACTGATTCTTCCTTCAATCATCTCCATTCTGTTATTTAGTCAATTAAGTCAATATTTTATTTTGTTTTAAAGTTCTAACATTTTTCATTGTTTCTTCTTTATATCTTTTATTTTCCACTGAGACTTTTCTTTCTTCCTCTATAATTTCTATTTTAAAATTTATTTTGATAATTCTGCATCTGTGTCATCTAAGGGTTGATGTCTGTTCTTTTTTTTTTTTTTTTTTCCTTGTGAATTGATATTTCCCCAGTTATTTGTATTGTGAGTAATTTTGGGCTGCATTCTGGACATTTTGAATATTATGTCATGTGATACTTGCTGTAGCTTAAATTCTAAGGAGAACATTGTTTTTTGTTTTATTTTGTTTCATCTGGCAGTCAACCAGTTTGGTTCAGCCTCAAGTTTTGACCTGTCTTTTGGTTGCTGTGGTTTCAGTGTCAGTTCAGTTTTGGAAGTGTTTATAGTGCTATTCAGATTTTTACCATATGTGTGCTAACCAGAGGCCAGTTTCTGACCTTAGCTCTTGTCTTTTTTTGTAGCTCAGTCCTCACAGCTTGTGGAGTGCTGTTTATGGTCAGCCTCACATATGGGCAGAAGTAAGCATAGAGTCCTTACAAAACTTCATAGGATTGCTAGTTTGTTCTTTCTACTTTATGTGATTTCTCTGACATTTTTTACCTCCCTGGCGCCTCTCTTCTTGATCATCCAGCCAGAAAATTGAGGCCTTAGGTTCCCTGCTCTTCTGTGCACTTCCCACAATTATATCTGAGTCTGGAATTAAGCAGTCAGAAGACAGAAGAAAAAATAGGAATTTGCTTCTTACCGTTATGATTGTAGCTAGTCTTGGCAGCAAGAAGGTCCCATTGTCTCCGTGGTTTAGGTACTTAACCATTCATCTGGGTGCCTTCACTCTGCTGCCATAATCAGTGCAGAATTCCTGTAGCTGGAAAAAGGAAGAAGAGAAAATAGGAAAAACAAAATATTGGATTTGTCACACTCTATCTGATCCTTCTGGGCCTTTTTACTGCTACTTGGACCACCAGAAAGATAAGGTTTCTCTTGGAGCTTTTTCTGTCCACAGCTGGTTTGAATATGTGAACTTTGGACCATTTTTTAGACCAGGCCAGGCAATACCAGAGAGGAAAAAAATAGTAAACTCATCACTAGTTCAGTGGAACTTCTAATTATTGTCTCTTTCTCCCATACAACTGCTCCCATTCACTTTCCAAGGTTCTTAGATAGCTGCTTTATTCATTCTGTCCAAATTTGTAATTGCATTCAGTGGGAGATACTGAGTTGACTGTTGTTACTCCATTTTACCCCAAACCGTAAACATCAAAATGACTTTTAGGCCAGCATTAGGACCTTCCCATCAGCAGTGCTTGGAATCTGAGCATTATGTAGACCATGGAAATTTCCTTTGCTTTGCTCCAAGTGCTAATTTTTGGAACCGTGGGCAATCAAAATACTGGCAGGCAGCATTTTTAGTAATTGGGGCATTCTCTTTCCTCCCTTGCCCTGCTCCCAGCTTTCTCTGCCCTATGTTCTCTTTCTCCACACTGCTATTCTGCCCCCAGCCTTATAAGCCTGCAGCAGTATATTTAGTGAAAGCCTGGAGTTCCTGTGAAGGGTTTCTCTCAATTCTCTTGCTTTGTCCTCAGCTTTAATAAATCTTATACATGTGTTTCTCAGGGGAGTCCTCTCTCAGTTCTCTTTTATCCTGTCCCAGCAGTAAGCAGTCCCTGCCTAATATTCACTGAGAGTCCAGAGTGCTTCAGGGGTTTCCTCTGACTTGCCCTTAGCTTTCACCTGTGTCTGTGGTTCACACTTTGGGAAGAGGAGGGGTTCTATCTCTGCTCTCTTGTTCTGACCCTGTACTTCCAGTTCAAGATCCATTGAAAGGTCCTGGCAAAAGTTGGCAGGTGGTGAGGTCTCTTTGTGATTGGGGATCCTAGGATTGTAAACCAACATACCAGCATCCTGGATCTTTAAACATTTGTGAAAAGTGTATCCGTTTTCTCCTTATTCCCATCAATGGCAGCTTTCTCCTCCATTCATTGCCTGGTTACATAGGATGAAATCTGCCATGGGTCTCTTCTTTCCCTGGAGGGTCTCATCAGCATCAGGATTTCAGTTCATTTATGTTTCTTAATGTCTTTAGTTCTCTGGTGGGTTTTTAAAATCTATAATTTTTTAATCCATCAGGTTTGTTCTCAATGTTATGGTAGGAGCAGCACTCTCTTGAGACTTTCTACATCTTCACCTAATTTGATATTTTTCAATATTTGTGCAGTTGGTCTAGCACTGTTTGTTGAATTTTCCTTTCTGCTCTGAATTACCTTGGCACATTTGTCAAAAATTCTTCTCCAGTTTATTATTACAATACAGTTTCAAAATTTCTGATTTTACTATTCCAAGGAGCTTATGAAAGATGCCACGATGAGGCCTCCTTTCAAGTATAATTATCTTGGGTTTCCCACACTGGTTAATTCCCTCCCTACCCTCAACATTCTCAATGGTCTGGTCAAGGAAAAGAGTCCCTTGAGTATTTATGGAGAATTTTCATCTGAAGCCTCTTGCTAATGATTGATAATAGTTTAAATAGTGAAACAAAATGAAGTAAGAAAAAAGAGTGACAAATTTGGGCCTGAGTTTACACTTATTCTGAATAGCCTTCTGTTATCAAGTAACCTGTGCTCTAAGTCATTTGTGTTCCATCCACTCTCTGGACATCCTGGGAAGGTGTTCAGTGGATTCCTACAACTTTGTGTCAGATGATAACCACTGCATCATAGTATTTTGACAGTAGGACTTTTTAGAAGAACCTAAATTTTGAGCTCTTAACCTCAGTTTGTCCTGGATTTCTACTCATCTGATCAATTGTGTTATCCTGGTATTCAGCACGAAAATAGAGCATGAGGTAGTAAGCGGGACTGATTTTTTACTGTTAATCATTACTTCTGAAATTATCTTTTAGCTCCTAGTATCTGGAGTATATGGTGTATGGTATGAAAAACAATGGTTCAAATAAATTTGAGAAACTCAGTATCTTGTATCCCTATGTTTGAGGTTCACCCTAAATATAATTATATTAAAAACTCTGAGTAGTCTTACTGAATAGATAACTAAGTTTATTTAACTCAGTGCTAAACTCAATTGAAATAGATTATTTTTTCAGACATACCTATTAACAACCAGTTGTCTAGTAACTGTCTATATCTCAGTGATTTCTTTTATCTAATAAGATATTTCTCTCTTAATAATTATCTGGGTTTGTGCATGCAAGGATATGAATGTATTCTTTTCCTTTTTAATTCTCTTTAGATCACTAGCACCAATATTTAGTAATATATTTGGTAATATAAAACATATTGTAGTCATATATTTAGTAATAGATGTAAAAATGAGCAAGACTCGTGTGAGAATGAGAGACTAAGAAAAGTTGTATAATCAGCAGAAATAGGGAACATAGGAAGATGACTAACAGGGCACTTAGAAATGTAGGAGAGAAGTTAACCTGGCAGTCCTAGAAATAGCAGTCTTAACATTGGTATCAAGTTGCACTTGCTGAGTATGAGATCACAAAGAGGGACAGAATATACTGTATGCAAGACAGAATAAGAAGTCGGGAAGCCAGGAGACTGACTTGCAGGTCCTGATGCTAAAAATTGTCCTACACTATATGTGGACTAAGATGCATTTCAAAGGCTTTGTGGTGGAGAAAGATGTTTGTTCAATCACTGGATAAAATATTAATTCTATTAACATGACAACTTTATGTTTGCTGACCCCGCACTTTGTTGCTTGATGATGTGTAACCTGACATAATAGTTTATTATATTAGAAATATACATTAGAAATAACCAATATGGAATGCTTTAAAATTTGTTACTTGGATGACTTATACCGACTGCTTCTGTTTCTTTCCAGGCTTTTGCAGTTTTCTGTGCCTCTCTCACCACTTTATTAAATCTGTTCTTGCAAGGGCTCTCTGGTGGTCTCTTCATCAGGATGGCTCTCTTTCATTCACCCTCCCCTGAGCATCACTTCCATTCTTGCTCAAGGCACCTACCCATGAATTTCCTTAAAACCAAACTTTTACCCCTTCCATTCCATCCCACATTTTGTCACTTTTAGATTAATCTTCCTAGAGTTTACTTTGTTTTGTTATTCCCTCACTCGTAAGCCTTTAGTGATACTGATGAATATAGGGATTGCTTGAAGGTCCTTAGCCTGACATCCGAACTTCTCACCTGTCTGTCTGATGTTGCACGTCAACTGTCCTCACCTTCCTAAATGACTGCCACAACCGTTTGTCAACCCTTTACAAATGTATTTTTAGTGCCCCCTCTAGTGCTCATTAGGGAAAAAGAAAGCCTCAGAAAATCATACCTTTTTCTTTTACCTGAATGCATTCTAGTGAGAGCACCTATAATGAACATTTGTACAATTATGGTTGCAATTTAAAAACAGTGAATTCAATGTTAGGTTGCCCTTAGCAACTATAACCCAAACACCAACCCACTTTTTAAGTAGACCATCTTGACATGCTTAATTTTCTACTAAAATATATTGGTATTTTATAGAAACTGTCTTTTTAAACATAATTTGGAATTATATCAGAAATTTTCTTTTATGTCCAATGACAAAAAATGTATCAAAGGAACACAGAGACTACAATTCATGAACACAATTTTCTTCACTTGTTTAGATCTTTTCACCTGTTTTTTTTTTTTGTGTGTGTGCTTTTTAGCATAGAAGTTTTGTACATATTTTGTTAGAGTTATACCTAAGTATTTTAGTTTATTGAGCAATTGTAAAATATTCTGTATTTTTAATTTCAGTGTCTCTATGTTCGTTGCTAGTGTATAGAACTACAATTGATTTATGTATATTTATCTTATAGCCTGGGACCTTGCTGAACTCACTTGTTAGATAGATCCAGGAGAGGTTTTTTGTTTGTTTGTTTGTTTTGGTACATTACTTGAGATTTATGCATAGATGAAAATGTCTTCTACAACTAAAGACAGTTTTATTTCTTCCTCTCCAGTTTTCCCTTCTTACCTTATTGTACTGACTAAATTTCTAGCCCTGTGCAGAATAAGACTGGGAAGAATGGACTTCCTAGCCCTGTACCCAGGTTTGGGAGGAAAGCATTCAGTCTTTCACCACTGGGTATAATGTTAGCTATAGCTTTTTGTTGATGCTCTTTATCAAGTTAAGGGATTTCCTTTCTCTTTCTATTTTCTGTGAGGTTTTTTTTTTTTTTATCATGAATTTGTATTGAATTTTGTCAAATGATCTTTCTGCATGGATTGGTAATATCTTGCAGTTTTTCTTCTTTAGCCTGTTGATAAGATAGAGAATACTGATTTTCAGTCTTACATACCTGGGATAAACCCTTCTGGGTCATGGTATATAATTCTTTTTATCTATTGCTGAATTCTGTTTGCTAGTATATTGGTTTTTTTGTTTTGTTTTTTTATTAAAGATTTATTTTATTTATTTCCCCACCCGACCCCCTTGTTTTTGTGCTCGCTGTATATTCTCTGTGTCTTTTTCTATGTTTGCTTGTCTTCTCTTTAGGCAGCACCAGGAACCAATCCTGGGACTTTCTGGAGTGGGAGAGAGGCTCTCAATCTCTTGCACCACTTCAGCTCCCTGGTCTGCTGCATCTCTTATTGTCTCTCCTCTGTGTCTCTTTTTATTGTGTCATCTTGCTGCACTGGCTCACCATGCGGGCCAGCACTCCTGCACAGACCAGCACTCCATGTGGGCCAGTCCTCTGCATGGGTCAGCTCACTGTGCTGGCCAGCTTGCCTTTCACCAGGAGGCCCCGGGAATCGAACCCTGGACCTTCTTTATAGTAGAAAGGAGCCCAATCACTTGAACCACATCCATTTCCCTGCTAGTATATTAGTAATGATTTTTTACGTATATGCTCGTGAGGGATATTGATCTGTGGTTTTCTATTTTTCTGTACTCTGTTTTTTGTGTTAGCGTTATACTAGCCTCATGAAACGAATTGGTAAGTGTTCCTTCTGTTCTATTTTCTGGAAGAGATTGTGTAGAACTGGTGCTAATTCTTTTTAAAAATTTGGTAGAATTTTTCAGTGAAATTATCTATACTTAGAGATTTCTATTTTTGGAAAATTTTAAATTATGTATTCCTTGTCTGTAATAGTTATAGGGCTCTTCAAATCATTTCATACCGGGTGAGTTATGATTATTTGTGTTTTTCAAGGAAATACTCCATTTTATCTAAGTTGCCAAATTTATGTGAGTAGAGTTCATAGTATTCCCTTATCATTTTGATGTCTGAAGGGTCTGTAGTGATATACCCTGTTTCATAACTAATATTGGTTATTTGTGTCTTCTTTCTCTTTTTCTTTGCATTCTTGCTAGATCTTGTTAATTTTATTTATTTTTTTCAAGAACTAGCTCTTTGTTTCATGAATATTCTCTATTTTTCTGTTTTTAATTTTATTAATTTCTGTTCTTGTTTTTATTAGTTCCTTTCTTCTGCTTGATTTGAGTTTATTTTGTTCTTTTTATATGTTCTTGAGGTAGATGCTTAGATTACTGATTTGAGGTTTTCCCTCTAATATATGAACTTAGTGCTATAAATTTCCCTCAAAGCATTGCTTTAGCTGTGTTCTGCAAATTTTGATATATTGTCTTTTCAACCAGGTTATTGTATTTTTTTATTTCACTTGAGACTACTTCTTTGATTCATGGCTTATTTAGAAGTATCTTATTTAGTTTCCAAAAATTTAGAAAGTTTATATTATTTTTCCTTTCTTGATTTCTAGTTTGATTACATTTTGATTGGAGAAGACACTGTAAAATTTCAATTCTTAAATTTGCTGAGGTTTGTTTTGTGGTTTAGGAAATGGTCTATCTTATTATATATTTCATGGGCACTTGAAAAAAATGTGTATTCTATGGTTGATGGGCAAGGTATTCTATAAATGTCAGTTCGATCCTGTTGGTTGATGATGATGTTGAATTCTTCTATTCTTCTTTGATGAGGTTGAATTCTGACTTTCTGTATAGTTGGTTTGTCGATTGTTGAGAGAGTGAATGTTTAAGTCTTCAATTATAATTGTGATTTTGAATATTTTTCCTTTCATTTCTATCCATTTTTGCCTCATATATTTTGCAGCCCTATTATTTGATGCATATACATTTAGGGTTGTTATATCTTCTTGGTAGAGTGATTCCTTTATCTTTATATAATGTTTCCCTCTAATTGGTAATTTTCTTTTCTGTTAAGTCTATTTTATCTGATATTAATATAGCAAATACCACTTTATTTCGATTAATATTTACATTGTTATCTTTTTCCATCCCTTTACTTTCCACCTACCTATATTGTTATATTTGAAATGAATTTCTTGTAGACAGCTAATAGCATATAGTTAAGTAATGCTTTTAACCAACTCTGCCAGTCTCTGCTTTTTATTTGGCGTGTTTAGGCCATTATAACATTTACATTTAATGGAATTATTGATGTTTTAGGGCTTAAATCTGCCATTTTACCTTTTGCTTTTTGTTCTTTTCATTTTTCATTTCTGTGTTTCTTTTTTCTGACTTTCTGTGGGTAACAGGTTTTAGAATTCCATTTTTATTTATTTATAGTGTTTTAAGTATATATCTTTATAGTTTTTCTAGTAGTTCCTCTAAGTATTACATTTTATATATTCATATATTTACATTTGTATACAGGCAAACCTCATTTTATTGGCTTTACTTTATTGAGTTTTGCAGATTTTTTTTTTTTAACAAATTGAAAGTTAGTGGCAACTTTGTATCAAGTTAGTCTGTTGGCACCATTTTTCCAACAGCATGTACTCACTTCTTGTCTCTATGTCACATTTTAATTAAGGTATGTACATTGTAACTTTAGACATAATGCTATTTCACACATAATAGACTACACTATAGCATAAATATAACCTTTATATGCACTGGGAAACCAAAACATTCATGTGACTAGTTTTATTGTGATATTTGCTTTATTGCAGTGGTCTGGATCTGAACCTACAATATTTCCAAAGTATAACTCTATACTGTTGGCTACTACTGTCATCATTTTACCAGTTCAAGTGAAGAGTAAAAATTTTAGCTCCCTTTTTATCCCTTTACCTTCTTTGATTTTTAATATAAATGCCTTAAATATTTCCTCCATATACACTTAGAACCACATCACACTGTTAGAATTTTTGTTTCAACTATCAACATAATTTAGAAAACTCAAGAGGAGAAGGAAAGCCTATTATAGTTATTTATATTTTTGCTTACCATATTCTTTCTTTCTGATAGTCCAAGTTTCTTGTTTATCATTTGCTTGCTGTTTAGAGATCTTTCCTTAGCCATTCTTTTAGGGTAGGTCTATTGGAAGGAAATTGTCTTAAGTTTTCCTTCAGCTGAGAATGTTTTGATTTCTCTTTCATACCTGAAATGATTTTTTGGCTGAATATAATGTTCTGGGTGGACACTTCTTTTCTTTTAGCACTTGAAAGACATTGTGCTTTTTCCTTTTATCTTACATAGTTTCTGGATGAGAAATCTGTTGCCACTCAAATTGCTTTACCCCATGGGTATAATATCATTTCTTTCACTGCTTTCAAGATTTTTTTCTTTGTCTTTTGTTTTGAAATGTTGGCTATGATGTGCCTTGGTATAGTTTTCTTTGGGTTTATCAATTTAGATTTCACTCAGTTTCTTGAATATTTAGATGTATATATTTTTCCATGTTTGAGAAGTTTTTACCTATTATTTCTTTGAGTACTTTTTTCAGCCTCACTCTCTTTCTTTCCTCCTTTTGGAAGTCATGCCATGAATGTTAGATCTTTTGTTATAGTCCCACAGATCCTTGAGTCTTTCTAATTTTTTCCAATCTATTTTATCTTTGTTGTTCTGATCGTGAATTTTCTATTGTTTTATCTACAAGTTAACAAATTCTCTGCCCCATTTTGCTGTTGAGCCTAGCCATTGACTTTTTAATTTTGGTTATGACACTTTTCAGTATGCAGTTTTCCATTTGTTTCTTTATGTCTTCTATTTCTTTGTTGAGACAAATTTTCAGGATTTTAGCTGTAATAGTAGGAGGAATAGGGAAAAGTATGTCTTATCTATCTTCACAGAAATAGAAGTCTTTCTGTTTATGTTGTTATTATTACTGATGGCAAACAGTATTTTAGCCTGAGAAGTAATGATGTGCACTGTGGATATCACTGATGATTTGTCTGTTCATTCATTCAACAAATGTTTACTGAATGCCTGCTAGGGAATATCACTACATTAGGCTCGGTAACTGCAGGAATCAACAGAATGGGCATAGCCCATTTTGTGGAGTTTATATTATGTCATGGAAAAGAAAAGCCAGGAAATTGCCACATAAACCAGTGAATAAACATAATGAATTCAGAGAATTTAAGCAATATCAAGACAATGAAACAGGACATGGTTGTAAGCAGTTTCTTGGGTAAGGCGATGTGCTGCTCTCTAGGTGGGTCTCTCTGTGGATGTGATATTTGAGCTGGGCCCTGAGTGATGAAAAGGAGGTAATGTGCTAAGATAGGGGAGAAGGATGATAGTGAGGGAGGGAAAGATAAGGGCAATTGCCCTGAGCTGAGCTGGGGAATATTTTGTTATATTAGAGATGAGGAAAGAAGGCAAGGGCTGACTAAGTCTTCGTGAGTGGTAGGAGTATAGAAGGGTGATGACACTGGAGACTAGGCAGTCTTTAGTCTAAGTTTGATGAGACATCACTGGGAGATTTTAATCAGGGCAGTGACATGATGTTTTTTGTATGAAAATAATCACTATTTTGTGAGAAGACCAAGTTGGAGGTAGGTAGACTGAAGTGGAAGCAGGGAGACCACTAAGTTGGCTGTTGCTACTCTGGCCAGTAGAAGGTAGAGGCTTGGTTCATTGTGATAGCAGGCAAAGGAAAAGCCAATTCTTTTTTTTTTTTTTTTTTTTTTTTTTTTTTTTTAGATTGGTAGAGCTCTAATGGGTTTTATTTGCATAGCTTTGTTTTCATAGCACAATAATAAAATTGAAGTAGCTATTGTGTAGGAATGTTTCTAATGTTTTTATTTTTTTTTCATTTTAAAAACAATTTATTGAAGTATGTCATTCATACATGAACATAAATGAACAATAAGTGTTTAGTAAACATTGTGAACTTACAAAACAAATATGCATAACATCAGACAGGGCTCCCACTCATCACCCCACCACAATATTTTGCATTGTTATGAAACATTTGTTAACAAATTATGAAACAGCATCGTCAAGGTATTACTACTAACTATAGTCCATATCTTACTTCCCTCTACATTTTTTAAAAGATTTATTAATTTACTTACTTACTTTTATCCATTTTTACCGGGGGGCGGCCCCCGGGGCCCGTTTTTGCTGTCTTTGTGTCCATTCGCTGGGCAATTCTCTGTGTCTGTTTCCTGCCCTCTCTTCTCATCCTTCTCCTCCAGTCTTCACTGGGATTCGATCCTTGGAACCTCCACTGTGGGAGAGAGGCATCCTACCATCTGCACCACCTTAGTTCCTGTTTTTTCAGCACATCCCATCTTGGCTCTCCCTTGTGTCACTCTTGTTGCGTGGCTTGGCAGGTCCTGTGAAAACCCAATTCTAGCTGATTGGTTAGGTGCAGTAGTGAATAAGAGGTTTTTGATATGGGAAACCGAGTGGATAATAATGCTATTCATTTGAGTGAAGAAGACTGGTGGATAAACAAATTGTAGCAGGGGCCAGGGAAAGATGGGGAGTAGACAGTTGGAGAATAAGAGTTCTGTTTTGAGCAGTGGAGCTGTCCATTAAGCAGTTGGAGATGCAGTTCTGTGACCTGGCGTGGCGTTCAGTGTTGTGATACAAACTCAGGCTCTGTCAGTGTCCAGATAGCATTTATACCCATGGAACTGAATGAGATACTCTAGGGAGAGAGTGTAGCTAGAGATGACGAGAACAGTGAGGAAGGGGTCCTGGTGGAACCGTCAACTTTTAGGTTTTGTACAGAGCAGGAGGAGCCAGTCCAGGAGACTGACATCAAGGTCAATGGATGGCAAGGTCAAAGGATGCTAAGGTCAAAGAACACCAAGGTCAAAGGACACCAAGGTCAAAGGAAAGTCAGCAGAGTATGCGTCATTGAAGCCAAGAGAAGAAATGTTTTTCAGGTGGTAGGAGAGGTCTTCTTAGTCAAGTAGTGTTGCTAGGAGGTCTAGGAGAGAAGAGGCCCCATGAGGGAACACTGGGTTTGGCAGGGTTAGGTTGTGAATGACTGTGACAAAAGCAGTTTTGATTGAAATAGTGAGAGCTGGAGTTATGGCATTGGCTAGAAAAATAACAGGCATAGAAATGGGATCCCAATTATAGACTGCTCTTTTGCAAAGTTTTAATATGAAGAGAGTCCCAGTGTTGGGGTGATAGCTGGAGGGGAGAGTGGGATCAAGGAGTTTTCTCTTTTTATTATTAGTAAAGTTATTTCAACTTCAAAAAATAAAATAGCAGACAAAGGACTGCTTAACAAATTATGGAAGCATTACTTTAAAAAATTCTGTCCAGGCACAATT
Source organism: Tolypeutes matacus (assembly GCA_026826555.1). Classification (NCBI taxonomy): domain Eukaryota; kingdom Metazoa; phylum Chordata; class Mammalia; order Cingulata; family Chlamyphoridae; genus Tolypeutes; species Tolypeutes matacus. The sequence goes on from JAKSZT010053928.1 coordinate 46,187,124, forward strand.
AGCTTAGCTTTTTGAAAAAAAAAACACAAAAAACAAAAACAGAAACAAAACATGACTTGCACTAGTGCCCATTTGCCTCCTGAGATCCCTGTGGTTGAAGAGGTTGAGTGAAGCTGAGGGAGCCACATGGAGCAACTTGGGTAATGCCTGCTGGATCCCACTCCCTCCCTCTCACTTTGCTCTCCACAGTTCTGTCCAGAGGGGTCTAGAATAGGGACTGTGAATAATTCCCTGTTTTTTGGCACCCAGTGTTCCTTTCTTCTTTTTCTTTTCTTTGCTTACCATGGCAATAAACTCTGCAGGGCCTTACGTCATTGCTAGTTGAACCAAACACTGTGATGGTGGGTAGATGGGAAACACTTACTTTATGGAAGTTTTTTGTATCATATGTAGAGGGATAAAAACCTCCTGTGACTCTAAAATTCTTAGAGTTTGAACCTGTTATTTCTAAACTACAATTATTTGAAACCTGGAATAGTTTAAATCCACAGTAACTTGAGATATGATATTTATTCTAGGATTTTTTGTTTCATATTTTAAAACTACAGATTCTGTAATTCCTTTTGTTTTTTTTTATATTAATGTTTTCAGCTCAAAGAGGAATTAATTGTAGAGAATTATGAATATAAACTTAAATACTTAAATATATTTGCTTCTAGCATGTGAACCTCAGACCCTTCTGTTTGGGGAAGAGAGTGGTCTGGACAGGCTGATTGGACAAAGAAATTAGTGCAAAGAGGCCTATTGCAAAGAGACTGTATCCCATAGTTAAATGAGGCATTATTTGTAGGTAAAAAAATGAGTACATTTTCCCTTATAATATGCATTCATGATTTTCATATATAGATGTTATTTTGACAAATAAAATTCAAAATCATTTGAAAGTGGTTCCATAGTTGCTTTTGCTCATCAGGTGTTTTCTATTCAAAGGATACCAAAGAAACAAAACTATCACATGAAAATGTTTAATGTTTGTTGTTACAAATCATTGTTATACAATATTAGAGTTGATTAAAAAATGCAAATGCCCTGTTTTCCTAAAGAAGTATGAAAGTCTTTCCATCCAAAGACCACGACATGTGTGAGTATAGCCCTTAAACAAGTGTGTTTTTAAAAGGGCACGATTTAAAATGTTCTTATGAATGGTTTGGGGTGCATAAAAAAAGTAGTTCCATCTGTTACTTTCTATCCCTTAACAAAAGAAAAAAAAGAGATCCTTTTCATCAATGTCCTTTTAATTCCTTGACTTGGTATAAAATAAATCACAGTGTTACGTTATGGCAATTCATTTATAGAGGCTAAAAAATGATAGGATGTGGCTTTTCATGGCAACATGGGTTTCACCTGCTGACCGCCTGGGACTTTGATTTGGGTTTATCTGTTTAGATTTCACCCCGTTACCTGCTGTGGCTTAAGTGATGCAAAATAATTATTGGGGCTTCCTTGTTACAGTGGCCTATTCCACACCTGCACCCTTTTGTTGGGAGCCCAACAGGGATACTGGTTGGGAGGTCTCCACTGAATAGAGCCCTCCCCCTCCAGTAGTCCTCCTATACAAATTGATTTATGGATGCATCAGGCTCTTTGTTAGCTTATAAACCCCTAATTAATTTAAAGCCCTCTGTAGAGAAATTAAACTCCTAGTTAAGATTTCTAACAGGCTCACATGGTGCTGATTCTGGGGAAGCAAGTCCTAATAATGGATTTACCATGGTCAGGGCCATTGGCACTTCACAATGAGGGTTGGTAGATGGAGCTTAGATTCTACCCTCAAATAAAGAATGGGCTGTCAGGGAATCATTCTGTTGTTGCCCCTGACGCAATTAGGATTATCGTTTGAGTTCTAGTTTCCCATCTGTGGGATGAGAGAGGGAGAGGTGGACAGAGGCAGAGACAGAGCAGAGCAGACGGGGTAAAGGCAAGAGGAAATTGGTTTGGATTGCATAATGCTCCAACCAAGTGTGACTTCAAGTTATCTACTAGTACTAAAATATTACTGCTAGTTATAGTTTCTGGAGTTTGCAATGGTCTAGGAAAGAGTAGACAAATCAAGGCAATTCTCAGAATCTTCTAAGCATACACAGTTGGGAAGGCTGAGTATTTGACATAACCGCCAAAATATCTGTTATTGTGAACAAGAATAAATCCCAAATGGATTAGGGACCTAAATGTAATAAATGAAACTATATATATAGTAGAAGAAAACATAGATGAATCTCTCTTTAACCTTGGTATAGAGAAAGACTTACTAATTATGTTTCAAAATTCAGATGCCATATAAGACTGATAAATATCACTATAAAAAATAAAGTGTTTGCATGGCAAAACACCATAAACTAAGCCAAATGACCACTGACAAATTGGCACAAAATATATGTAGCATATTACACAGCAAAGGCCTAATATCCCTGACATATAAAAGAGTCCTTAAAAATTGAGGGTTAAAGAAACAAAAAACCCAGTAGAAAAAAATGGGAAAAAGACACAGACAGTTCACAAAAATGATATAACAATGACCCTTCTAACATATGAAAAATGTTCAAACTCATTCATGATTAGAGAAATACAAATTTAGATATCAGAGATACCATTTCTTACCCAGAAGATGGGCAAGAATTAGAAACTATCATAGCACATGAATATATATATATATAACACATAAAGATAGATGGAAGGGTAAATGAACGGATGGATAGAGAGATAGATGCAGAAACATAGATCTGTGTGTATGTGCCAGTTTACTATATAGACATATATTTCCTACCTCTATCCACTGAGAGTGCTTAAAGAAATGGCCTTCCAGAAGCAAGGAGCACAATTAGAACCCAGATCTTAGTTTCTAAATACCCTTTTCCAATGAAATGAACTAGGCTCTTTGGAAAAGTGGTTGATTGCAGGGTTGGGGCAAGGAAAATACAAGGTGAACCTAGAGTATTTTGTTGTGACAGAAAGTAAGGAAATGCCCCAAAATTGAGGAGTTCTTGAAAGAACACAGGTGTCAACCTGAATGAGCTCCTAATGGCCAAAGCTATAACAATTTGAGCAACAAAATAAATAATGTAAATAAATGTTTATATTGGATTTTAACCCATAGAAGAAAATTAATTCCCACGAGTCCATGCTGATGGATGCTAAAATTTATGGGTGGAAGTTTGAGGAGACAGGACTTACCTAGTCTCAAATTATGTCCCACAAAATGTATATTAAATACAAAAATATGATGGTAACATACAGTTACTATCAGTAAGTGCTAAATGTATCCTTAACAAGTAGAGAAACTGGGCAGATACCCTTCCCCCATGAGATGAAACATCACTAGTAAGAAGACATATAGCCATCGTGACATGATGTGCAGAGGACACTTTTTTTGCATGATCTACTAACCTAAAATGCATAAGCTCATTCCAGTGATGAGAAAACATCAGGCAAATCCAAAAAATAACTGATCATAGTTTTTTATGAGTATCCAGGTCATGAAAATCAAGGAAAGATTGAGGAATTCTTACAGATTGGAAGAGTCTAAGGAGAAATAACAGAAAGTGTAGTATGGGATCTCAGATAGGATCTTGGAACAGAGAGATGGATATTAATGGTCAAACTGATGAAATTCAAGTACACTCTTATGTTTAGTTAATTGTAATATGTCAGTGGTGATTGCTTTTTTAGCAGGGAAAAAAACGGGTAGTACATATTTTACTATCTTTTCTCCATTTTCTTTATCTCTCTCCTGATTTCCAAGTTTCTGGTGTATCTGTCATGTATGCTTCTGCTGATCTCCAAATTTCAGGTAAATCTGATATTTGATCTGATAAATTTGGACATGTATGATGTTCAGTATATCTATATCCATATCCTTTCTTCCATCTCCTGCTGGAGTTGCAATGTGGTTCTTCATATGGAAGAACAGAAAAAAGTTACCTTTAGTCAAATTGTCCTTGGCAATTACCCATCCACAAATGCTGCCGTTCCCAAACCTGGAGCATTTGTCCAGTCTTCACTGGGGGGCAGGGGAAGGGAAGGGGCTCTTCAGAGACCAAAGCAATTGACAGCTGTGTCTTCCCCGTGTCCTCTGCCCTGGGGAGGCAGCCCTCAGTCCTCAAAACTTGCAACTCCTGCTTGGCAGCACAGTGTGTTGCCTCCAGTCCTGAAACCCTTTCATAGAGATATGATAAATCTGGGCTGTAGCCTCCAGCAAGTGGCAGGATTTGTGATGCGGAAACATTGGGGTCATTCAGGAGTGAATATAATTTAGCAATCAATGAAGTGTTAAGAGACAAAAATGTGGGAGTATAAATGGGCTCTTCTGTTTGGAGTGTCAGGGTGAATTTTTTTTTTTTGTTTTGTTTTGTTTTGTTGTTAACCATTTCTTAGGCATCTCCAGTGCTCAGGCGATTTGGATTGATTTAGGAAGAAGCATATGTGCACCACGAATGCATAGTTTTGTTTGCTGTTGAAATTCATTTATGCGTAAATATTTGGTACGACTCTTTTAAGGTTGTCAATGTTTTTGGCTTAGAGATGAATAATTACATAGTTTGGGCTCAAGACTTTATTTCTAACAAAGTAAATACTTTTTCTCAAAATGTCCCTTTTTATGTGATGGAAGGTACTTCTAATATTTGCTTAAAAATTAAGTAGTCAAATGGGCCTTTTGGCATGTTATAGTCACTTGATCCCCTGAAGAATTCTGTTAATGGCATTTTTTCAAAGCAGTACTTGGCTTTTCTTTCAGTCCCTACATCCACTTACAGGCTTATAGCATGGCTTCTTTTTAAAGAATTCCAGGGATCAAAAGACCATTTCTTAGTAATTAAAGAAAAACTTAGTTATCGTAACCCCAAATGCCCTCTTTAAAAACATAGCCCTTGGTAAATTTCTTTGTTAGTGTCTCATTTTTCTCTCTTCCAAATCAGGGCTATTTTGTCTTTCCCTCTCTTAGCATTGCATGTCCATTTTGGCTTTCTTCACCAGGTTGGCCTTAGTGGCAGAATGCAAGAACCATGGTGGAACTGCTGTGGCCTTGTTCACTTGAAAGGGTGTTGTGTTGTCAAATATTTCTGGAGCGGGGAGATGGGCAGAGCCCCTGCTCTGCTTTTCAGATGATTTTATTATGAGTCAGGCTTTCCACCAGAAGAGGGAGCCACATTCATTAAAATAGCATCCACAACCCACGTTGAATTCTTTCTATTCTCATCAAGCTCGAGATGGAAGGCTTGTGGCATTAGGCTCTGAGCAGAATAGAACAAGACTTCTCCGTCGGGGTGGGAGGGAGATCAGCTTGCAGGCAAGCAGCAGAGGCTGATGGCTAGGGGATATTTTCAGTACTTAATGAGAAGACACATCCTAATGCTTTTTTTCCCTAATAAAATAACAGAAGCAAATAAATTTGCTTGGGTCTTTAACAAAACATGGAATGGCCTACTCTTCTTTATCATTTCACAGAAACAACAGTATCCTAAAACCTTTTTCTCCTGTTGAAGGATTGATTTCACAGTATGAAAAAGAGGTTATTGTGTTTATATTATGGTTGGAGAAATGCAATTAAAAGTACCTTGCCTCAAAATATTCCCTTTCTCTCTCCACCTATCTGCTCAAGTGTCTAAAATTCCAGCATGAGAAATTAATTCATTTGGATTACTATGTTTTGCTTCAGAAATTCTTAAATTGTAAGTGTCCCCAGCATGGTGATATATTAAACTACCAGGAGACATTTAACTATGTATACTAGATTAGTTCATTAGACCTAGCAAGTCACCAGAATGACTACACAGGGAGATGGTTTGGATTTGAGGAGGGCTTGAGAGAGGTTATTCTTATTAGGGCATGCCTCTGTGGGTAGATCCACAGGCTACGTTGATAACGTTCTCAGGACCCAAAGGAAAGTCTAAATAAAGTAGAACCCCAGCAAGGATGAAGCTCAAAGGCAAGAATTCAGATGGCTTTGGAATATTCACAATTGCCCCGAATGGCTTCATGTCAACAGCCTCCCCAGAACAGGATGTGCACATTCCTGTTGTTGGCAGAACGTGGATGGAATTTCTGGTTAGCATGGGGCAGCACCTATTCGTTCTTCATTTACCTTCCTTTTACAAGAATATGAACACAGTGTTGAATAAGAAAGTCACAAAATAGAGGTGTTACCAAAAGCCACCTGGCAGACTGCCGACTCCTTACTGTGGCAGCCATGTCAAAGAATTTGCCGGTATTTCTAAACTCTGCAAAGTTCACTTCATATCGGAGTAGTTTTCCTACTACTCAAACGCAAGCCTATTTTCTAACGGGGAAACATGGATTTTCACAGCTCTAGGTAGCACCCTCCTGGGAAGCTGGCCTGACCTGTGAGTGTGAGTGGTTGGGGCTGGCCACACAGCTAATAACTGTGAGTGGGCTCTGTTTTAATGTAAAACCACTGGGTTCTGCGGTCCTGATCAACTCTCAATGGAAGTGCCTGCAGGCAGCATGTGAAGTCTTTCTTGCTGCTCCCAGCATTCCTGGGTTACTGTTGTCACAAAAGGGAAGCTGGGTGTAACCCCTGATAAAAGATGTCAGAGGCACTCTATGAGAGGAAAGGATATATGAGAGGACAGGATGTATACCATCTTCCTGTTTGTAGATAAAGCACCATGATTCCCTGGGTGAGCCTTCTTGTAAGGCAAACAGATGCTCCACTTTGTGCAATTGGACCTAATTGGGAAAGAGAAATTTCCATCTTGATTAGTGGGAGTGAGATGTATTGTAGCACATTATGTTGGAAGTTTCAAGATCAGGGTTGTACTGGAATTTGAGAAACCGAGCTGTGAACAGCTACAGCTTGTGATCTGCTGCTCTCCCGTTTACTGCAGTGAACTTTGGCCTTTCAAGTTGCAGATATTAGAGAAAATTGCTCAGAGGTGTTTGGAAGACATTGTTCAGACTTTATGATATTTACTCTATTATACATATACATGTGTATTCACGGTTACTGATAAATGCTGGTATATTTTCCATGTATAGTCATCTTTTTTCTGGGATTCTGGGTTCAGGTCTAGGTGCTACAACTTTAAAAGGTTATTGATTGAGAACGGAAAGGAGAACGACTTGAGTACCCCTTCTCTCACAAGCAGCCGATCTATCTGCCGAGCAGAGTTTGGAGATAAAACACTGTCCATTGCAAAGAGGACATTCCGGGGCTAATGCAACTCTTCTACCACGCATTTAGGAATGCACTCTTTATATGAGCTGTGGTTTCTGTCTCTTTGCCCTGAAAGCCACACCATTTACATAAAGAACAAATGTGACCCGACAAAGTGGAAGAAAATGGCTCTGAGTGAATGTTAAGTATGGATAATATAAAATGTGTATAACACGTCTCAATTTTTTCCTCCTGGAGAGAAAGACAGGGGAGCTTCTAGTATCAAAGTTCCACTTAGGAGTGGGTGAGTTTACAGCAAACTGGACTCAGTACCTCTCTTTTGACTCAAATGAGGAAGTGGGCTCTTCAGAAAACCAATGGGAGAAGCAGAGGAAGTTAGCCAGGCTGTGGGAAGGACCCATTTTATTGACTCTATGTTGTAAAACATCTCTTCCACGAGTCATTGCCCAAATAACTCCTTTGGTTTTAGGAGTGCCTATAGTGGAAGATACCCCATGGATGGTACAGAACTCTCTCTCAAATATGTACAAGAAGTGATCATTATGCAAAATGTGGGTTGGGGCCTGTAACATGGTAATATGGCACTGTGGTAGATAATTTAGACTCGGAACAGAGAGGGCAAGAAATTTTATCCATTGAAGCTCACTCATGGAATCTAGTTTGACAAAATTTTAACTCAAGGATGGTGGCTGAGTCTGTGGGCTCTAGCACCCCACTGTCTAAGTCTGAATCCTAACTCTAACTTTGTGGCCTTGAACACATGACTTCACCTTGCTCTGTCTGGGTTTCCTATTTGGAGAAAGGGAATAGTAATTTTACCGAGTCTTAGGGCCATTGTGGGGATTAAAAATGAGTTGTGCTATAAATTACTTAAAATAATGCCTTGCAAATAGTAAGCACACGATAAAAATTAGCAATGAATATTCTATTATTACTATTATGTTATAGCTTTGAAGCTGAATTAACGAATCATATATTTATGTATATGTCAAGTGGGGTGGGTGGCTAGATGGAGGGGTGGAAAGCAGGATGTATAATGGAGAGACATTTTCTTCCATATAACTAAGAAGAAAATCCTTTCATAGAAAATGGAATTTTAAATCTTTAGAGGTCATGTGATCAGACCACATCATTTTACAAATGAAGAAACTGGGGCCCAGAGGTATTTGACTTGTACAAGATAACATCGCTAGTATAGCCAGGCTGGGACTAGAAGCTAATCCCCGTTCCGTGTCCTTTGGTTCTGGGTGTCATGATGGAGAGTAGAAGGAACAGTTGATTGGAGGCAGGAGACCTGAGGCAGCCCGTTGCTTGACTTCATCATATACTACACAGGCAGATCTCTTAACCTCTAAAAAAAATCATTTTTCCTTCTATAAAATAATGAGAGTTTCTATTCTACCTACCATGCAGGGTATGAGGATCAAATATATGAATATCATGTGTAAAACTCCAAAGGACCTTGCTAATACAAGCTTTTAATATTTTTGCCTCATTCACCATGAAGTAGTTTAGAAATGAGCCACCCTGGGATTGTTCTTAATGATGGCAGAGAGATGATTTGTTCCAAGCAACACTGGGCTGCCTTCAACCCCTCAGTGACATTCAGGACAGTAGGCTAAGCGGGTAAGCGGACAATTTTTCATCTAAATAATGTGTATGGTCACTTAAAATGTTTATTTTTTAAAAGTTCTTATTATGAAAGACTTGGATTTTTTCACATGGCACCTCTATTACTTTTATCTGGTGGATTTCCAAGCGTGACAAGGTTTGCAGGGATTTCTTTTATATGCCACAATCTGATAACCTCAGTACCTGAAAGGTGCTGGGACCACAGGAAGCATTCATGCTGACACTTTTAATTTGCTCATAATTCAGGTTAATGATGCTTAATTCAGAAACTATCCAAGGTAATCTTGTCATAAAGAAAATAGCCTGATGGCACTGCTCATATACCATCCCAAAAGGAAAATATGTAAGGCTGACTGCCAGAGACTGCTAAAAGGAAAAACATGTTTTAAATGACAAGCTGAAGAAACATCAGCCTCCTAAAACCAGATTTCAAGTTTTAAGGCCTTTTTGGTACTGTAGTCCAGTTCTTCAGCTAATATATATGATGAATTTTAAACAGGGTTCAAGAATATGCTGAAATGAAAGACAGTCTGTGGATTGGATAACGTGAGCTATTCTCTAAACTTAAGGAATTTAAAGATAAAAGTTGATTATGTTGAAACAGGAATGAAACAGTTCTCATTATCCTTGTGTGTGTGTGTGTGTATGTGTGTGTTTAAATTTAAGATAGGGGGACCTGGGGGAGGGAAATAATATAAAAGACACAGGGAAAAGTTGCATAAGGAAAGACCTCCATCTCAGCAGTATTCTAAATGGCAAAATTTTAATAATATAAATGACCAAAAAAACCCAAGTGATTAAGTAAAAGATGCTATATTCAGTCTATGGAATATAATAGAGCTATTAAAATTTTGATGAAGACTATATGGCAACATGTAACAGTTATTCAGGACAAAATACTAAACAAGATACCAAACTGAATGTAATTATGACTGTGTCTGTACTAACAAAGTGGGAAAATGGTTAACATGAAATGCGTGGCCTTAACATTATGGTTTTATTGGCCATTGTTTTCTAGTCTTCTTAAATTCCAGTGTTACTTCCCCCTGGAATTTTCCTCTCCTAGTGCTTTGCACGGGTGACTCTTTTCAACCTGCTGTCCTCTGTGCAGATGTCACCTCCTTAGTCCTTCCCTGATGCAGCCTGCCCCATTAACTCCCATCGCAGTAGCCTAGCAGATACATGATGCTCAGTTCGTTGAGCATCCACCCCAGGAAGTAGTCTTTCTGAGGACAAAGTCCACATTGGTCTCATCCCCACTGTTTGTACAGCAATAAACACAGTGCCCAGCCCACTATAGACACTTGAACATTTGCTAATTGGTGGATGTTAATGGAATTAACAAAACAAAAAATATTTTTTTACAGCCGAACTGAAAAAAAGTTGATGACTACATCAGAGCCAGATTTAGTGATTTTCATGGTGGAATATCTTCCTTTCATGAGAACAGAAGGCTTAGGATTTCTGCACGGGACTCTACTTCTTTGGGTACCAAGTTACCCAGGGAGCCAATTAGTAATCAAGGAGTGACTCTGAGAGAGGGGAATCAGCACCAATGATGGTAGGTGGCTTTCAGGACTGTCTCCTGGACCTTGATAACACCAGAAGAGCCTGCAGGTCTCACCACCCAAAGCTCAGATCCACCAGCTCCAATGGCTGTCTCTGTTGTCAGCATTGGATACCTTGCCCTTTTCTCCTCCCCAACTCTTCATCTTCTGCAGTTCTTTCCACCGATGGAGGCTGTCTATTTCTCTCTCAAGGGAGCTGTCGTCCATTCATTGAAACTGCTATGTGGTTTTACATGGATAAACTGTAATTTATTCTACTACTGATGGAATTTGGGCTGCCTCCACAAACAATACGAAGCATAACTCTTGTAACTGTCTAAGAGTTCCTTGAATGTACTCAGGAATGGAACCACTGGGTCTTAGCTATGAGCATCTTGCACATTGCTGTATGATGCCCAGTGGTTTTCCAAAGGGTTGCGGAGTTTGCAATCCGACCAGCAGTGTATGAGGGTTGCTGTGACTCCCACCAAGGTGTCTCAACCTGGACACTATTGATATTTGAACCAGAAAATTTTTTTGTTGGAGGGGAGGGAAGGGGCTGTTCTGTGCATTGTGGGATGTTTGGCAGCATCCCTCGCTTATACCCTTTAGATGCCAGTAGTGCCCTTCTCCTACTGTGACCATCCAAAAGTCTCTAGAACATTGCTGGATGTCCCCTGGGGAAACGACAGGGCAAAAATCACCCTTGCTTGAGAAGCCTGGCTGTATCTTTGCCAGCACTTGGTATTATCCAGTCTCTCTTCATACCTGTTAATATATTATATCCAGGCATACTGATATAGGCATATTTGCCTGAGAAAAGCAATCTCTTCAGGGGTTCAAATATAACTTATTGCTTCACCTTAAGGGGTCGTCTTCATTTCTGATTTGCAGAGCTACTCCAACCTACCAACCTTCGGTGCTTTAAGTTTTACTTTAAGCAGATCCACAGACTTTAAGAATGCCAGGGGGACTTGGAGACAGGGGCCCTGGAACCTGCGCAAGCTGAGCCTGCAGGTGGTCATTGAAAAAGAGTGGAAGCCTGGAACCACTTCACTGAACTGCCCAGAACAGGTTTTGGCTTAGAGCAGGAAGGGCGATGGCCAAGAGGAGCAGCGCGGTCTTCCCCAGACAATCACCAAGATTTGTCTACCCTGTGCTCCATACATCTGTGCCATAAAGCCTCATAATAGGAATACTTAATGAAGATGATTTGACTAGTGCTCTGCTATCATCTTATTGAATCTTCAGCAAAGACCAGGAAAGGGAGCCCTCACCAAGTCCCATTCTCAGTGGTAAGAGAAAGAACTGGAATACAAATTCAACTCTCTTTCCAGAGCCCAAGTTTTTAAGTTCTCCTCCCTTCCCTCCTCCTCTGCATAGCATCAGTATTTGAAAATAAAAACAAAGCAGCAGTTTGGATGAAGACTTTTGAAAACCGTTTGGCACCACAGTTGTTTTTTGTGCATGGGCCACCTCTGACAGTTGAAAGAGATTAATTTAGACATTATGAAAAAAATAAGTACCTGCCTCCACAGGAAGCTTTTGCCTGCTTTGCATTCCCATAGCTCGGATCTGTACACAATGAGCCATTTGAAAATTGACTTCTTGCCTGTGGGCGTGGAATTGTTCTCTCGTTGTTTGCTATGCCTAACTTCCTTTATATCATCTGTTTTCTTAGGCATTGCTGGCTTAATGTTCAGTTCAGTTGATGCTTATTTTGTTCAGCTGAGATATGCCCATATTTAAGCTCTCTAAATTTTGGGAATCCAATCCTAAGAAACAGATAAATTATTCAGTCTAGATATCAAGAAAAGGTTCTCACCTAGTTTACAATGCTGGAAATTGCAATTTTCTTTGAATTGGAATTCATCTAATGCAATTATTAATTGACCGAGGAACTGAAAGTTAAGGTGTTAAGGTAATTGAGAAATAAAAACAAAAGTTCCTGTGAAAGAAGAACAGAAGTCAATAGGAAAATGGAAAAAATATAAACAAGCAAACAAGCAACAACAAAAAGTAAGCTCTTCTTCCCACTAAACCTTTTAAAGAACACACAGGCAAATATCATCTCAGTATCTCTGAATTAAAATTCTTCAGGCAGAAGCTATGCATTTTATAGTTCCAGTGCAAAAATATTTTGATTCTGAAGTTTTACTCCAGCAAAAATATAAAGCTTGGATGACTTAGCCTTGCTTGACAACAAGCAGCGGTAGGTAGTTATAATCATTCCATTTCCCAAGTTGTCTGAGGACTCTTTTCCTGTGGGCCCCTCAGGATAGAACGAAAGAAAGCTCAGATTCCAAAAATGTGAGCTCGAGTTTTGTGCCCCTGATACATGAGTACTGAGCTCCTTGCCCTCGTTCATCTACAAATAAAGGCACTCAAATCAAAGTGCAAGAAACAAGTGTGATTGAGAGCACACATGTACATGCCCTCAGGCCAATCACACTAGCAGAGCCAAAGCACCTGAATTGCCGGGATACTTTCAGATTGCTAATTCCCCCCAGGTACTCGAAAGGCTGTGTGGAGTTGTTTTCTTTTTTACTTTAAGTTCCTTGAAACTTAATTTTCCACCTCTTAAAGGCATATAAAAGCTAGAGCATTTTAGAACATTTTCTCCCTTTGTTGAGAGGTAGCTTAATAGCGAAGTTTCCTTGGGCAGTTCGCTTTTATACTTCTCCTTTTATGGAAGTGAAAACATCACCCTAATTCTCTAGTGCCATCTGTATGTCGCTGAATCTTCACAATAATGCATTTTCTTACCTGTAAAAAAATAACATATAGCTGTTTGGGGGATTCTACTCGTGAAAAGCTCTTGGTTTACAAACACATAGTTGTTTTAACTGCAGAGAGTAATTTAAGAGTAGTCACAAGTGGCCTTGAAAGCTCTCAGTTTCCTGGCTTGTTTTCTTCCAAGACTACATATTGTGATGATGTCAAGACGTGCATGGAATATTTCCTAAATTTAAAAAAACAAGAACAACAAATAAAATAGTATTGCAGCAAGAATGTCAGTTCAGTGGTTCCTTAAAAGTAAAAATGTGTTTTCCATCGAATACATCCCAGGAATGTTCGAGAATGAATTTAGGGCTTCTGTACATCACTTTGATTTTTTTTTTCCTCTCTTATAGTAACACCCTAAATTTACTGGGATAAATAAATATTCTACTTGTTTTTCCCAAAATAATTATGTTGCAGCGTAAAGTATTGTATTTATACTTCTTCTTTTCATAGAGCAATCCCTTTTTAACTCAAGATGCTGTAACTCTTGTAAATGTGGATACAATCTTTTTTTAAAATTCAAAATGTTTTTCCATGCAGATCTTTAATCTTCAGCGCAGTGCTTTATGTGAATTTTAAATGCAGTAATTAAATGGCTTCTTAAAAAAATAAAAAGTCTCTTCAGACAGTACTCCTTGGCTATGACAGAAATTGTCTAAAACTTTAAAACTGTTTCTTCTTGGCCTTTTGCCTATTTATGTAGAATGTTCTTCCTGAAGAGGCTGGTGGTACGGTTGTAAAAAACATGCTTTTGAAAGTGGTGAACGCCTAACTATAGGTTCTGTAGATGAACAATGCAAAAGGGCATAAACCAGGGCTATGAAAGAACAAATCTGATTCGAATCATCCCTTGGGGAGGGAAAGAATTATGTGCAAGCCTCTTGAGTCTGAAGCTGTATTGCAAGGGTTTTCCAGGAAATTAGAAAAAAATCTGTACTCTCACCCTGGCCTCAGATCCTTCGTGCTTGCAGGAGAAGGTGTCTTGAGGCACATCTCCAGGGGCCCATATTTCTTATGCCCTGCTGGATGGCATAAAAGAGAGAGCAAACCTTCCTCTGACAGGCCTGAGCTTTGGGGTGCAGTTGTTTTCAAAACTTAAATCTTATTTGAGAGCTTCCAAGACTTAACTTTAAAAATGGCTTACATCTTTAAATTTTCACCGATTTAGATGTTCACTTATTTTCACTAACCTATTTCCACTAACCAGGGAGACGGTAGCAGAGTAGCAGAGTAGCAGAGTACTGTTACCATGAATAGTGCACTGACACGCAATGCTGACAGTGGAACACTAGGTGGCGCACACCTGGCTTTGGTCAGAAGACTGCTCCTCAGACAACCCTCGGGAAAGAGTGAAATGCCTGTGGTCCTGATAATCTAGGGTTGTCTCTCTATGCTAAGGTTGGTAACCTTCCATACATCTGCCAATTCTCACTTGGCATGCAGTGTAACAGAGTGACAGGTTCTAGGAATTCGATGTGGACATCTTCAGGTGTCATTATTTGACCCACCACGGCCCATGCGAGCAAAAACCAGGTGTTCTTGTGTTTGTCATTTATGCCACCTCCCCCGCCCCCATTAGTGCCTGGAAGAGTGGTAGGTTCTCAATAGTTTTACTTGTTACCTCATTAATTGAATGATTGATAATCAATGAGGTGCCATTTTGTATTATTGAACCAATAGTTAATGATCTTGATTTTATTTGGGAAGATTGGATATAAGATGGATTTAAACCACAAAATACTGGATGTGCATAGACTAGCAAGGTGCAGAGCGAATTGAGAAATGCGGTAACTAGTTATTGCAACTCTGGGATTTGTAGAAATGGAGAGTTGAGAAGCACCATTCTTCTGAGATGTGAATAGGACCCTTGGATGCTACCGGTAGAGTAGGTGGCCCCTTATTTATGTGCCTGGTACAAATTCTCAATGATATTTTTGAATGAGCAAATGACTGAATATAGCATAACACATTTTAACTCAAAATTCAAAGTGAGTTCAAAGGGTGAAACTTCCTTTCTGAAGAATAAAGTGTGTAGTGCTATTCATATTCTTAAGCATAAATGGAGGAAAATTTGTAATCATCTTGAGTTTCCCCTAACAGCCTAGGAAAAAATTATCTATAGGCTGCAGTGTGTTTTCTTCATATTTGCCCACATTACCTGTCTTTGCAGTTAAATTCAATATACTGAGATCAAAGAACACAATGATAGCAAATATACTCAACACTTGCCTCAAAATGATTCCAAAGAAAGCCTCCCTAACCAAGAGCAAACATAAAGGAGAGACGGAACATTTTAACAACTGTCTGATTTCTGCTCATGTGTATATGTATATATATATGAAACTATGTGCCTCTCTCTCTGGCTACCATACCCTCTTTCATTTAGAAGCACATCCACCTTTAGTTGAATTTCATAAAAAGTTTTATATCCTGTAGTGGCCAAGTCATTACACGTAGTACTTCAAGAGGTAAAGCATTAGCTAAACACCATCAGTTATATGGAGTGATTAGTAAGGCAAGTGGAAAATCACTTTTTCAGTTGGAAACTATTCCATTTGATTAGATGTTTTTTTTTTTTTAAAGCAAAAATCAAAATTAATTGCATAAGCATTTCTATTAAAAAGACATTTTAATAACGCCAATTTACAGCTACTTCATAAACAATATGAGATCTTTGTTTCTCTTCTCTGCATTCTTTTCTTCTAAACACTATCCCAGTGTTTCTCAAAGTGGGGACCAAATGTAAAACCACAAGCATTTGAAACATCTAAGGTGCTCATTAAATATGGAGATTCCCAGAACCTCTACAGATCTGAGTTATATTCTCTGGAAGTAGAGCTTGAAACCAAAGCCTTTTAGACGAGTAAGACTTCAGACAACGTTGAGACAAGGTGTCCGTGGTCGTCAGTTTAACAGACAGAGAGGTGTGAGCCATGCAATGGGAGGGAGAGGAGGAATAAACAGAGGAAATATTAATTAAATGTAATATAAACTCCAGTTGTGAAAAAGATTGTCAAATCTGTTTTATTGTAATGAATGTCAAGTTTAAAACACTTTTGTATTTAAATTGGTGTGCTCATCTCAACATTCTTTATTAATAAAATGTATTTCAGTGTCAAAAACAAACAAACAAACAAACAAACAAACAAACAAAATGTAACAAAACTTCCATACAAAAGTGTGAAAACCATGAATCATAGCACATGGTAAGGCACCCTTTTCATAACTAACACTCAATAAAATCAGCTAATTATAAGATCTGCTTCCCCTTTGAAATCAACCCCATGCAGATGGGAGCCCTTTCCTCAATGGATTGTTAAGGCTTCCAGAATTAGGAGAACAGCATTTACTAATTTTTATAGACCAAGGGTGCATTGAGTGCCTATTATTGCACCCTTCCAGAAATTATGCTAAGATTTAGTGCATGAGAAGTAAATTTGTAGATCATCTGGTTACCTCTAGCCTCATTTGTGATGTGAGACATACATCAAAAGCAATGCAGTTGGCAGATTCTAGGTAGAGGTTTAGGCAATGGCTATTGAAAGTATCTGAGACCAGAAGAAATCACTGTAGGTTCCCAAAGTGTCAGTAAAATGGTGGGAGCTGGACACTGATAGATGAGTAAGAAAATGAGTAATAAATGGCTTTTCTGGCAGGGGAAATAATATGACACAGAGTTAGAGATATTCAAAATGTGTCTGAGGTATAGGTGGAGAGCACCTGAAGTGGAGAGTTCACCTAGGGGAATACTGAAAGTTCAGTTTGAGAAGTTAGGCTTAAGAAGACTCTTGAATGCAAATATAAGAAGTTTGGAGAACATGCAATGGGTAGCTGGTAGCCAATGATTATGGGGAAAGTCATGATCAGAGATGAAGGACATAAGGTCATTTAGAGGAGAGGGAGCTTGGGCATAAGGAAACTGGTTAGAAAGCTGATACAATTACCAAGGTCCCTAATAATAGAAGCATGAAGTGGAGATGAGAATGGAGAGGAAGAGATGGATATGACTATTATTGTGGAGGAAGAGCCAACACTTGACACATTATGATATACTTTTACTTGTGAGGAGCAAAGAGCTGGGGAAGGTAAGTGGGATTTGGAGCCTGGAAACAGTGTATATGAAAGGCATATGTAATCTGTAAGGCCCCATCAACATTTTAATTTATCAGTTTCCTCTACAAATAGCTTTGACTACCTGTAAGATGCCGGCCACATGCTTTGTTAGACTCTGGAGATACATATATAAAAGACACGCTTTTTGCTAAGGGACCTCCAGAATCGTAGAGAAACCAGAAAGTAGGATGAACAGTCACAAGAAGTCAAAAAACGGAAGCTGAGCTTACAAGTCTAGGTGTCTGGGAGTTAGTGGTGCTATAATTACAAGAACAGCACAAGAAGCAAATGTGGAAAGAAAGAAGGCAAGTTGACCTACCAACTTGTCAAATAGAAAGTGCATTGTGCCAGCCAGGATTCCAGTGGGAAATAGATGGCACATTTGAAACAGGATGATTCAGGAAGGGCTTATTACATAACATCTGTTTATAACAGTGTGGAAATAGGGTACCCACTAGAGACAGTGTAGAAACCCTTAGTAGCAGTCAGGCTGTTACCAGCCTTTCTGAAGGGACAAAGGTAAGGAACAGTTACCAGAGCTTGGAGGGACTAAGCCCTTGTAACGTGGGTCTTCCTGAGAGCAGTGGTGTTGGGGAGGGGGGGAGGAGTATAAGCAGCTCAGAGGTAAACTTTCAGGAGGGAACAAAGGCGGTGGTTCTCCTCAGCTGAAAACTTGTTAGAAATACAAATTCTCAGGCCCCACCCCAGACTTACTGAGTCAGAAAATTTAGGAGTGGGGCCATAGTCTGTTTTAATAAACACTCCAGGTGATTCTGATGCATTCTAAAGTTTGAGAACCAATGAGCTAGTTGAATAAATACTCCTCCTGCCCTGCTTCCTTCCTCTGATCTCCTGCTAGGGCTCTTCAGGGACCAGACCTGACAGGAGGCACAAAACTCATTAATGAGGACCAGAGAGGTTGGCCTGGTGGGGCCTGAGCAGGGTGGAGAGTGAATCAGGAAGGGCAAATAGCAGCTATCCTATCCCTGCTTTAATGGACGTGCAAATTGGGAAGTCCCTCACATTGAGGCAATGGAACAAATCTTAGGGTAGATGGAATTGCTAAGGCAGAGGGAGAGAGGGAAAGAAGAGATAGAGAAATGAAAAGTATCTCAGTAGATTGTAAGGGTAGCATATAGGTGTAAGGGCTGGGAATATCCTGCAATTGTTCTTCTAGAATCAATGTTTCATCTTGAACACTCTGCTGAACTATAGTGGCTTTTTGCCTCATTGAGACTATAAGTCAGACACCTCAATTTTCCAAGAACACTCTCTGACTTGTCCCTGTCTGGCTTCTAAAGCTTATGCATCCCTGTCTCTGTGTCAACAATACATAAGCTGTATACCCATTTGACACTCATTAGAGAATTCAACCATGAATTGATTGTGGTCCAGCACTTATTAAAGTCTAGCTTGAGACATCTGGTCTTTGAGAGTATGCCTAATGGACGAGTAGTTCTGTTGTGATCTTTGTGCAATTACCATGCTCAGTTGTGTAATCAGAACGCCAGATTCTTAGACCATATTATCTCAGATCCTCATAGAAATGACTTCACTGAGTTAATGTTTAATGATATGCCTTAAGCTCACATGAATCTCAATAATAATCATAATCATAACCATAATCATAACAATAATTTGAAGGGCTTTTCTGTGTCATTTATTGTTTGTTCAGTAAAAACTTTTTGAGTAGCTATTCTCTATCAGTGGTTGGCACCAGAAGTGAAAAGATAATCAAGAAATGTTCCTTGCCCTCAAGGGGTTAATACTCTAGGAAATGAAGCTGAAACATGAACAGTTTTATGGTATATAAAGATATAACCATTATAGTGTGAGAGTATTGCCAATGTGTGATTGGAAGACAGAGGAAGCAGGCACTCATTTTATTCATGAGAGGTAAAGTGAGCATCAAGGAGGAGGTACCATTTGAACTGGGCCTAAGAAGATGAATAGGAGTTCATCAGATAGAAAAAGGGATGGGGTTTCTTGGGAGGGAAGGTATTCTAGGACCAGGAAAAAGAAGAACAATGGGGAGGCATGGAGATGTAACAAAAGCAAAGAGGACCCAGGGAGGAGTGGCTGGAGATGGGGCTGGGTTATCTTGACCTGATTGCCAGGGGCTCTGTATTTTATGCCTGGGAGTTGGAACTCTGTTCTGAAGGTAGAAAGGAGCCACTAGGAGTTTTAGGAGCCCTGAATTGATCTGGTTAGATTTGAATGTAGCAGATTTGTTATTCTGAAGCTATCAACCCAGTTTATTTTTTTGAACATTTGTTGACATATAATTCACATACAGAAAAGTACATGTAAGTACAAAACTTGTCAAATTTTCACAAATGGAACATGCAAGTGAGCACCCAAATCAACAAACACAGCGTTACTAGCACCCCAGAAGTTGACCACTGGACCGTAACCACATCACCCATAGTAACACAGATTAGTTTTACCTACTTTTTAACTTAAAAAAAATATACAGTATGCCCATTTTTCATTCAACAGTGTTTGTGAGCTTCATCAAACCATAGTTGTAGTTTGTTCATTTATTGCTTTATGGTATCCCATTGTTTGAGTTTACCATGATTTATTCATGTTGGTGGACATTTTGGGCAGGTTTCCAGTTTGGGGCTATTATGAATAATGTTCCTAGTGCATGTCTCTTGGTGAAGATATGTGCACCCAGGTAAACATATCAATCTATGAGTGAAATTGCTGGACCACAGGTTATATACATATTCAGATTTAATAGATCCTGCCAAATGGTTTTCCAAAGCATTTGTCCCAATTTAAATTCCCACAAGCTAGTTCATTATTAATTTCTCCCTAAATGATGTTATTCCAGGAAAAAGGTAAAATGTAGAGGAAGTCCTCACCAGACAGGAAGGTAAGTTAGACACCCATTTAAAACAAGAAAGGGGAGGAAGCCCAGAGTGAGATGTGAGATATAACCCCAACCAAGTTTGAAATACTTGAATAAGCCATATTGTTTCCATCATAAAACCAGCAGTTTTTAATCAGCCTTTCTGCTCTTGTAGTCCTTGGGTAATCAGTTGCTTGGAAGATTGTGCTAAAGACCTACATCTTTCTGGGAGTGGGCAGAGGGCATGCTCAGTCATCACCTTGTAAAAAATGTTTACATAGAACAGTTAATTTATTCTTTGAGCAACAGATACACATAGTAGAATGATTTAAAATAATAGTCCTTCTAAACAGAGATAGGCCGGGTCAGATTTTAAATATTCTCAGGATAGGAACATTGACTTATCCTACATTAAATGGCAACATTTTTTGAGTATCTGGCAGGAAGTGAGCAATTATTAAATAGTCAATTTATGAGTGAATTAATTAATGTAAGTTGCATGATATAGTAGTGTATTAGTCAGTCAAAAGGGGTGCTGAAGCAACATACCAGAAATCTGTTGGTTTTTATAAAGGGTATTTATTTGGGGTAGAAGCTTATCGTCACAAGGCCATAAAGAGTAAGTTACTTCCCTCACTAAAGTCTGTTGCCACATGTTGGGGAAAGATGGCTGCCAGTCTCTGTGAGGGTTCAGCCTTCCTCTTCCTCTTAAGGCTCCATGGTCCCAGCTTCTTCTGATCTCAGGTATAGGCCGACATAAGGCTTGTCTCTTTTCCTGGGGCTCGTCTCTTTCCAGGTTCAGCTGCTCTGCTCGTTCCACAAGGCCAGCTGTAAACTTTCAGGCAAACAGCTTGGCTTTCTCCCTGGGGCTCCAGCGTCAAAAACTAAGCTCTCTCCTCTGCTGTGTAGTTTTCTGAGTGAGTCTCCACCCACCAAGGGGGCAGGGACTCATCATCCTACTGACATGGCTGAATAAAAGCCCTAATCTTAATTTAATCAAGTAAAAGTGAAACCTCTGGATTTAATACAATCAAAAGGTATCATGCCCAGAGGAACAGAACAGTTTACAAACATAATCAATATTTCTTTTTGGAATTCCTCAATAATATCAAACTTCCATATGTAGGATTAAGAAAACAAATTACCAACTCAGTGGGAGAGATAATCAAGGAACAAATGTTGGAGAAAAAAATTGAGGGTCATTTTTTCATCTAAAGGGTCTTTTTCATCTAAAAGATAAGAGTCAATTGCTCAAAGATAGGTATTTGTTGACTGCATGCTATGTGTAGTTCAGCAAGTAAGTGAGGGGCTCTCAGCAGAGAAAGAGGGTAGGTGTGTGTGAGGGTGGGGTATGGATGGACTTGCTGTTGGAGTGTGGTGGGAGAGCACTTGCTGCAGGAGAGTTAGTAAGAGGGTCAATCTGTGGTTCTTTGCCTGATCTTGACTTTGACCTAACCTTGGTTATAGCTTTGTGCCTGGTTTCAATGACCATTTTAAAGGGAATGTGAAAATGGTAGAGAAATGTGGCAACAATTATCAAAAGCAGATGACAAACCACACCAATACATCAGACTGTTTGCCATGCCTACTTGGAAAGATGAAAGATTTGTATGTGTATGAGAAATGGGATGTCTATTAATAAAAGACTGACCGACCTAATTGTTGTCTCCTGGTAGAAAGCATTTTTATAAAGAACTTTGAGACTAATTTTTTTCTTAGATATGTACCAGTACAAATAATAAGACAAAATATTTTGATCAAACATAAGGAAAATCTCCTTGAATCCTAGGATGATAAGTCACTAATTGAAAAGAGAAACTGGGATGCTTTTTCCCATAGATAAGAACCAGGGTCAGCGATCAGTTTTGAGCTTCCCTGCTTGGGAACCAAGACCTGGATTAGATGGTCAGTTTGGAGGTGTGTTCAAGTTTTCTGTGTTTTGCTTTAAGAAAAAGCAAAACTAATATAAAAATTAAGCACTGAGTTGGAAATGCACAAGTTGAACTGAGGACACGCCGACAACATTTAATTAAATACCAAACTCTTTAAAGGCGCTAATGGAATAGTTTTTTTTTTTTAATGTTTGTTACATTCCCAGAAGCACGGCAGTGTGGATTCATGCAATATACTGGCTTTCAGACTGTTTATCAGCTAATAAAAGTTGATATGATACAGTGGAAATGGCTTCCACTTAGAGCCGTTGGTTTTTGCTGGCAACTGAGGCTTCTCTGCAAACGCCAGAACACCACTTTCTGAGGCAAATTCTATCCCTCAGATAGCATTTTCTCATTTTATTTCATCTTGAAAAAGAGTTCATTATGTTTAATTTAGGAAAATGAGATTTCTTTAATTACTATCAGTAGCAGCTATTAGAAGCTCAATTACATTTGCAAATTCATTTTTAAAAGCTTTATGGTTTTCAGATAAAAATTTCAGGATCTAACTGCGTGCGTTAAAAGTTACTGTTGCTCCCGTTGGTGTCTGTGCTTCTAAGAGAGAAGCCGTCATTTATAGTGCAAAATAAATAAGGCTCAAAGCTGAGGCTATTCTCCGTAGGACTTAGAACCCCTCATTTGAATAAACTGGTATTTCATTACATCAATATATTTATAGGTTCCCTTCTTTTGGGGTTTCATATACAATAAGTTGTGCAGTGTGACAGGTCAGGGGTGAGCCAGTGAGGGGGAGCAACTTGCTAGGTTTCAGATGTGCCTCATCCCTGCTTGCTCACACCTCCCTCCAGTTTATAGTCCTACGTGACCTAAGACCAATGTCAGTGGTTTTAGAAGTGACTCCAATTTTATGTGTTCTGGAGCTGATTGTTCACATGCGAAAAACGTTACCTGCAGTAAGCAAGCTTTCCTCAAGCTGGATGTTGCCCTTGTCCTCAGTCATGGTAGCATTGAAAAGGTAATTTCCCCTCGCTTCAGGCTAAGAAAAAGAGACACGAGATCATTCACATTTGGAAGTCCTTAGAAGGTGGGCACCTGTGCTGAGGTGCCCTGCTCAGGGCTTTGGCCTCTTCACTCGCCATCAGAGGCCCTTCACCGGCAGGATCTAGCAGA
This sequence comes from Tolypeutes matacus, assembly GCA_026826555.1. Taxonomy (NCBI): domain Eukaryota; kingdom Metazoa; phylum Chordata; class Mammalia; order Cingulata; family Chlamyphoridae; genus Tolypeutes; species Tolypeutes matacus. Next base: position 46,210,254 of record JAKSZT010053928.1, read on the forward strand.
GGACCCCGCGTGGGGCAGGTATTTAGGAGAATGCTGTCTGCTGCATTTTGTTCAACTCTCCCTAAAGCGGCCATTGGCTGTACAGCTACAGCCAGACCAGTGTATGTCTGTCCACTTGGTGGCAATTTTGAGCTATGACATAGAGGCGCTTGTCTTAGACCAAGAAATAGGAAGCATCTTTTGAAAAACCTTGGAGGGCTGGTTCATTGAATTGCTTTCATTGTAATGTGAAACCATCTCTGTTGGCAGGAAATATCAACCGCTGCTAATAAAAATGGTAAATTCCTTTGTTGCTGTTTGTCGTGAATAAACACATGGAAGGTTCACCTGATTTCGAGTTGTTTATTAATTTATTAATTATAACTTACTTAAGGTGCATTCATTTGAAGAATTTGTTTTTTGTTTATTTTTTGTGTTTTGAACTGTTTGGTTTCTTCTTCTCAACTTGTCTTAGCTTTTACCCAGCCCCACAAATACCGACTGATGGTAAATAGGGTTATGTGTTTTAGGAATTTGGTGTTTGAGTGGATTAGTATTGGAGGGAGAGAGTTAGACATGGTACATGTCATTGGCAATCTCCTGCCTTCCATCCAGCCTGGATTCCCAAAGGAAATTGTATTAGGAGAATGAATCATGTGATGACCAAATAATTGGAAGACAAATGTTTGTAAAAGGCCAAGTAGCTCACCGCTTAGAGTGTATAAAATAAAAATAGTCTCAGATAAAACATACCTTACCTGGAGCAGCCACATGCATATAGAAATGCAATAACCTCATCTACCAAAAGGTAGTATTGCTGTGTAAACTTGTCCTGGAGCAGTATTCTCATGAAGTACCAAGTCATTGTTGTTCACATTTTGTACCCAACTCTGATCTAACAGCTGCTGTTTAATAACTTCATCATCGGAGAGGATGTAAAAATGGACGTGAGCAGGGTGGTTGCAGTGGTTAACCGTAATAAAGGACAAAGGCACATTGTTATTCTCAGAAAGCCTGCAATTCAATAGCTGTCTAATTTAATCAAGTCTTGTTACAGTGGAATGATTCAGCAGTAAGGAGCTTGTAAAAACTGTAATAAGCAATGTGATCTTTTTAAGTTCTTGAGGGGTAGTAGTTTTTCATGCTGTCCACTCTTAGGAAAGCTGCAAGATGCTGCAGAGTTGTTTGTCAATGCCTGGGTTTATTTTCATAAGAAAGTATTGATTACACAGTGAAAAACATTTAGTTTAACAGCGATCAATTGAGCAGCAGACAAAAGGAGGTCTGAAATTTTGAGGTCTTTAAAACATGAGCAGAACGCACAATCTGGGCAGTTAAATTATTGGTAAAAATAGGCATGACCCAAGGGCTACACAAACTCTCGATTGCAAGCTTACTCTCCCTCTCCTAAGCCAATTCACAAGTTGGGAGGTAGTAGACTGAACTATTGGTTATGCAGGAAAATTAACTTACTTAGCACATAGTGAATATAAAACTTTTGATAGATGGAGGTAGAATTGTTTCGCTACAACCTGTAATAAGCTCACTAAAGGATCCTTCTGTATACCCTAAGTAGTTTTTAATGAGTGGTTAAGCTTAAACAATTATTTCAGCATCTGAGAAAATATGATAGAAAAGCATTTAAAGGTCTCAACTCCTCTCAACTTTAAATCTCTTCGGCTCTTGGAGTATTAAAGAACAATACAATTTTTATCTGCATGACTAAATAATCATTAATCTGTACATACGTTATGACTAATATTCGAAATCATCTAATGTTTAGATTAGTTGGACATGAAGTAGGCCCTTTGTAAATTGCTGTTGAATTAAAGTACCTTGAATAATTTCTAACACTAACCAGCACTGGCAGCAAATGACTACAGACTTTGTTCTCCTTCCAGGAGAGGAAGTATCTATTCCTAATTGAGAATAAGAAGAGACACTAGCAAATGGTGTAATCCCAAAGGATAAGATGTAGTTCTCTGTATAACACAAAACCAGCACTTCTTCATGGAGATGTAATCACATGGGGATAGATCAATGATTTGTTTCTAAGGCCTAGCACAAATGTTACATTTCCAGAACTGCCGAAAGGTTCATCCTTTCTGGAAAATGCAAACCCGTTCTTTTATTGTCAACAGTGGCTATACTTTCATTAAATTTGAGGCAAGGGGTATCAATTGTTTTTTTATTTATTAACATGTTTCCCAAATCTCATGGCATTTGGAGAGCTTGTGAATTTTGGATAAAAGAAATACCACCCCCTGAAAAATGCGTAATCAGAATTGATTCCTTTTGTAAGGCGTCAACTGGTCATCTAGATTTAGTGGTCTACAAACTGTGCTGGCGACCTCCTAACCTGTTCTTATAAATAGTTTTCTTGGAATGTAGCCAGGCCCATTTGTTTCCACAATGCCCATGCCTTCTTTTGCACTACAGGGCAGAACGGAGTAGCTGCCTCAGACACTATATGGCCCACAAAACCTACAATATCCACTAACTTACTATACAGAAAAGTTCGCCAACTCCTGGTCTAGACAGTTTTGCCTTTCCAGCTAATTGTTTCATATATGATAATCTTGGTCTCACCATATTATAATATTCTTAATGGCAAAGATCAAATCTCTCTCTCTTTTTTATCATCTCTGAAATCCTTTTATAATACCTAGCAAGGTCCTGGAAAGGGAGAGGATTAAAACACCTGTTGGTTCTGTGGTAGAGGAAAAGTTGAAGAGACAGAGAAGGAAACTCCTTCACACCTGTCAGGGGAGGCGGCGAGTGGCTGCCTGGGCTCAAACCCTGGCTCTACCGTTTACTTACTGTGGCCTGAGCGTCACCATATTAAAAGTTGGGTTAGAAATTAGTGCTTGTGATCAAGGGTTGTTGTGAGAATTCAATGACTGCTACATGAAGAGTTCTTAGACCTCTGGTCCGGGGGCCTCATCCGCATCACTCTTACTGTTATTTGTGAGACTTGGGATATTCTTTCTTTGTTTTGTTTCTCTCTTATTTTCATTCACCTGATTTGTCCTGAAACCATCCTGGTTACTTTTGTATCTTCTCCGTGCACTAGGAGATGACATTTAAATGTATATGCGTGTTTACTCATCCTTTACCTCAGTGGGCTGCTGGCACTGGCCATGCCTAATGCAGATGTGACTAGGCAGATGAATCCTTTTTACAGAAAAAAGTAAAATAGTCACGGAGCCCCTGTGTTATAGTAGTGGTAGTACTTTTACTTGTTCTCTAAATAGGGGTTCTTAACCCTTTTTGTTCCACGGACCTCCCTGCCAGTCAGGAGAAAACCATGGACCCCTTACTAAGCCCACACTGTACTGTGTATTATTTAATAAATAGATCACACCCGCACCAACACATCCCCACAAGAATAATGTTTTTTTGAATTTCAATTCAAGCTCATGGACTCCTTGTTAAGAACCCCTGCTCTAAATAGTGTTTGATGTACTTAAAAATGTGTGGGCCCTTTGTAATCCTTCTGGCCTAAGAAATTTGAGCAGCTGCTCTATCACATATGGGCAGATGAATGGCACATCTGTGTGAGGGCACACCTGTGTGAGGACACACCTGTTCTGCTTGCCAATGGCAGTTAACTCTAACTGAATTGGAACGGTTTTCTTGGTACATGTTGAATCTGATTCTTTGGCCTAATCTCCTTGGGAGACCTAGCCTATGTAAAAACCTGTGCTTAGGGAGCAGTGTGCCAATAAAGTGAAAGGCCCCCATTTCATTACATATGAGGCCTGGTGAAACCTTAACTTTTAACATTGTTACTTCCTCAAGAAGGAGGCCACCTCTTCTTGGAGGCCTTCTGATGATTCTAACATGCTAATGATTAAAATGTTTTATGATCTTGCCAATTGCCTTTCCATCTTCTTGCAGGGGTTTAAATTTGAGCTTGTATCTCAAGATTTATATTGCAAAGGAAAGGAGCTTCTAAATTCAGATACAAGATTTATGTATGAATCCCACTGGTCCAGATGCAAATATCCACCAAGTCATTTGACGATCTGCCCTTCTCTGTACTGTTCGGAAAGGGAGCCTTTGAAGAGGAGGTTTGATCTCCTCTGTGAACATGGGCAGCGATTTAGGACAGGCTGGATGACCTTGGACAGTTAGCGTCTTTTAGGATCTCAGTCGGACTTGGTGATCTAAAGCACTTTTCTGAGTCTAAAAACTGCCATTTCCCTTTGATTATAAGACTGCTAGAAAGGGAAAGTTATTATGGTAATGGGCCCATAAGGAATTCTAGCTCTCCCTCTGGTGTTCATTGGAGTCTGATGAGGCCATCCAGGAGAGACCGCTTCCAACTGCAAGAGGACTAAACATTGAGCGGGAGTGGAAACTACTGGGGAAAGCCGGGAGATAAAGCTGGGAGAACAACTGTTTCTGACACTCATTCATCACGCACACACCTGACCTGCAGGTAGGGGGTAGGTGATTCCGCTCTCAGCATTTCTATCCTCAGCTACCAGTCAGACAAATATTGATTAGTGGCTAACTGTCATCCACATTGGCCTATTTTTCGTATGTAAATCATATTTTCACTCTGTGGGGGGCTGTCTTTGCTTCTAGAGATGATCGGCCACCTTTCAGTGCATGAGATGGTCTATCTTGATGTTCTCCACATTTTATGTGATTAACCAAGGGGTAAGGATACTTTTTAAAAATGCCTTCAGATCTGCCTCTTAAGAATATGAGTTTTCCCTCTCTCTACATTAACTATGCTCATTCAGCTCATTTATAGGTCTTTAATGATTTCCCTATAAAATGGCATTTCTGTTTAACTTTAGTCCCAGAAATAACACACTGTCATTATTCAAGATGTAATATTTTCAATTTCTTCTAACTTTGGTAATTGTCTGAAATGAAATACTAAAGCATTGAACCAAAGCTTGTGATTAGTTCCACATTGATCCTTTAACTATTCCATTTGACCTTTTAATGGAATGATAAAATGTGAAAGTTTGCATCTGCTAACAAGGATAAGGCAAACTGTGAAAAATCATGTTGTTCTAAAATTTCAGGTTTCTAATAGCATCTGATATCATAAAATCATGGAAACTGTGGCTGGTTATGTAAAACTGATACTGAATTTCTCAGGGCCTTGTTTAAAAAAAATATTCAGAGAGAGATTTCCACAGTAAATTGGAAGTATGAAGGTATTTTATTGTGTTTCTGAATGAGTAAAACACACCTGTCAGAAGTTAATAGTAATTGCTGAGGTCCCGGAAGCCATCTCTCTGACGGAGTTAAAATGAAAGCTCCAGTAGTACCTTGTACAGTCTTTTGTTGACATTATAATTATTCTCCTATTTTAGAGGAGTGAATAATTACCATGGCAAATACTCTAATTTCCCATATGCGTAATTATAACCATTCACTGAAGAAAGACAGGAATATAAGGATTCCAATCATGGGAAAAAGGATTCTTCACCTGAATAGGCTTGTTTTTATCCTACAATTCTGTAAAATCTGGTAAGATGACAAAAAAAAAAAAAAAAAAAAAAAAAAAAAAAAGAGTTGTAAATGCTTTGTGAGGAAGCCACAGAAAATACTCCCAAGAAATGGAATTTTTGACTGAATGGTTAATGAATGCAACAAATCAGATAAGGGATTTGAATACAAAGTTTGGGATTGTAATCTACCACTGTGGACTCTTAGGAGAGGGCAAGAAGTGAGACTTAACAGAGGTATTAGTAATGGAAAGCAAATGGGCAAGTTGGTGAAATTTATCTATGGGGGTGTTAAAACTAAAGAAAATTTCATCCCATTATCCTCAGATAATGTAGAAGACTGAAAGTTGACGTTGATGCAAACTTTGTAAACCTAGTCAGGGAAAGAAAGATTTGGTGGGTCAAAAGGATTCAGTTTAACTCAGCAAGTATTTATTGAACAGAAATATGCTAATAATCTGTGGGGTTTTCATTACCTGCCTAAAGAAATTATGCTCTAATAATTATATACAGAAACCATTTAACAGAGTACATGACATCATATCATTTTTAAAAAGAGATAAGTTGACTACTAAGAGCACCAATGCATGGGATCAACCATACTTTATGTGGGCAGTGAAGAAGGAGACATAAGAGTTGAGAAGACAGAGGAATTCTTAACCTAGATAGCAAATACAGCTGAAGTTCAAGGTGAGCATGCAGGAGAGAGAATAAAAGATCTTAGGATCCTCTGTAATAGGAGCAAGGAAAGAAAAATATTGTTTCAGAGTTTGCAATAGAAACTAAATCAACTAGAAAATACATTCTTTTTCTACTGGTCATTTTGGGGTAAACACAGAAGAGGATCTGGGGAGGGGAGTGAAGTGGGGTTTAAATAAACCCACTCTGCAGTACATAGACTGGTGCAGGGCAGAGAACTGGAAGGAAAATACCTAAATGAACAGGAATACTGCCTCTTCTCTGTATGAAATCTTCCGTCTCCACAGAAAAGAAAAGAACACATTAAGACTTCAATCAGTGGGCAAGCAATTAATAAAACTGACTTCTGAGAACCCTCAAGGGGATAGAATAATTAATAGCTGCTGTTAATTGTGATCAATTTAAGATGACAACAGAGAAAATCATTGACTTCTTATAAAGGACCCGCTGGTTGAGTAAACGAATCTGTTATTCTAAATAAGTTTGGGGACCGAGCCTTTTGACCAGATAAACTCAAGGAGAAATTTAGGGCAAAGAGCAGAGCATGTTTGAATTAGGAAGTTGACTATCCATATCCAGTTTACCTTCTATCTGTCTTATTACTCAATGTTTTGGCCAGCCCCATAATCCTCAAGTGTTGAAAGACTTGAGAGGAAATGGTTTTCTGAGAAGCCTGTGGTAGTCAGAAAAGTCAGTGAGCCAGGAAACTCTGTGGAAAGACCTTTTCTAACACAAGGAACCTTTGCTAATTAATGATGTGGTAATAAAGAAGAACCAATCACCTTTTGCCCCTATAACTCTAGTCTTACTTCTGGAGCCCACCCTAAGGAAGGACTGTCTGACATTCTCCTCAAAATCCACTGAGAACTGCAGTTGTTCAGTAGCCATATTAAATCCTGGCTGTTTTACCACCTATCTTCCCAATGGGTAATGTTCAATCTCATCATTTTAAAAAACATTGCTTTACCTGCTTTACACTCTTCAGGAAATCCTTCTCACCATTTGCTCTCAGCTTAACTCCCTGATTTGCAGCCTCCTAAATCTACAGCTTTTTCCACCTGATTATCCACAAAAAGGATGCCAATTTGTCATATTTATTAATCTGTACTAGGACTAACATACAAAATATGCACACACATACACTGTCAAGTAAAAAACAAATCTAGACTTGGTATCAAAAGACTTTATTCGAAAGGATTATTGCAAAGGGAGAAAAGAGCTATCGTAATAGAGGGAAGGGCTATTGCAATCAGAACACCCTGACCACAAAATCAGCAAGCATTCCATAGAGTCAGGCAAAAAGAGTTTTTCTTATACAGAAAGGAAAGAACCAGGTGTAGGGAGTTTGGATGATGGTTGGTGTAGATAAGAGAATATTTAATGCTGAAGTGGCCAATTTTGTGGGAAGCGCCCTTAAAGTTCAGAGGCTTGGAGGAGGGAGAACAACTTAATAACTGTTTGGTTAACAAGCATTTTGTAGCGGTTGATCAGTGGGGACAAGTAGTTCAGCTAATAATTTCTGAGGCAAAGAATGGAAATGTAGAGGGTCTGTATCTTGCTTTGTCATAGATAATCCCTAAGTCTTTTCTAAGTCGTATGGGGAATTGGGTTCTTTGCAGTAAGCCATTTTCCAAAATACGAAGGGTGAGGGATTTTTCAACCTTTTCTGTTTTCCAGGATCACAGGGCTCAGGTAAAAATTTAGCTGTGTCAACACACACCATCATATATATGTTATGCTTCATTTCATTTTTCCTTTATTACCATTAGTGATTACTTTTTTTTTCCCTATAGCTCTGGTTAAATTCATGGATACATGAAATTTGAGAGTTGGAAGAGGCCTAGCATTTTAGAGGGAGGTCCAGCTAAGACAAATATATTTTCCAAGGCTGCAGAGTAGGTTAATGGGCAGACCGAAAAGATAACCTTGACTATTAGCCTCATGCTTTCTCCAATACAGGAATCATGGTGGTGAAAATAAAGACATTTAAGCTGATGCAAAATGGGGGAAATGGGCAAGTATAGGACTTTTCATCCTTCTTATTCATCTATATGATGATATTAAAGTCAAAACTGCATTTACTTGATATTTATAATGCAATGTTATTGTTTTTCTTCACTTGTAGCCCTAATTTGTAAATGGTAAAGATCATTGACTACAAACAAAAGATAACTTAATTTTCCCTCTTTGTAGGATAATATGGTAGTTTGATATTATTTATGAATTCTAAAAGGAGATATTGATTATGTTTTTGACCTGGTCTGTTCCTCTGGGCATGATACCTCTTTGATTGTACTGAATTCAGAGATTTCACTTTTACTTTTATTAAATCAAGATTGGGGCTTTGATTTGACCACATCATTAAGGCATGTGGGGTTGGGTCCCTGTCTCCTTGGCGGGCAATATAAATGGATGCTCAGTCAAGAACACTGATACACAGAGAATAAGAACACAGAGAAGAGAGACAGTTCCATAGACTGGTAGAGGCCCCTGGAAGAGAGATGAGCTGAGAACAGGGCACCTGAGAATTCTTGAGAGACAAGCCTTATGCTAGCCTACAGCTGAGATCGGAAGAAGCTGGGACCATGGAGCCTGAAGAGGACAAAGGAAGGCTGAACCCTCACAGACATTGCCCACCATCTTGCTTCAACATGTGGCAAATGACTTTGGGTGCGAAAGAAACTCTTATGGTACCTTGATTTGGACTCTTTAGGGCCTGGTAACTGTAAGCTTCTACCCCAAATAAATACCCTTTATAAAACCAACAGATTTCTGGTAATTTGCATCAGCACCCCTTTGGCTGACTAATACAGATACCATAATTTGTTATAATTTTTTTCCAACATGCCTTTAAGTCTGTATCAACCATGACATGATAAACCTTCATTTTATCATACTTTTCTGCACAACCCACCCTGAAAATATTCTTCCCATAAAATTCTCATCTGTATCCCTTTGCTCAGTAATAAATACATACATAATCTTTGCCTAAGAAGATTTAATCCTATGGGGTGATTTTGTATTTCTCTTATATAGCTCCTGTCTAGCTTTAAGGGCATATTTCAGATCCATCCAAATGCCCTTCTGTTTTCTTTACCCTTGAAATCCATCCCCACTACACTTACCCCCTCCTTTTTTACTTTCTTTCACCCTTTCCTCCCCCCTCTCACTTTTTTTTTTTTTTTCAAACAAAGTTCCATATCTTTTTTAGTTAGAATAAAAGCTTTGCTTCTCTTGGGCGATGTTATCAACACTGCAGATATATACTGAGTGCTTCTATCTTAGCATCTCAGGATCTGATTCTGATTCTTGTGTTACAGCCAGCAGAACAGGCTGGAAAAAAATCAATTTTTAAGTTCCTTATCTGTTTCTCTGCTTCCCAGATAACGGAATCTTTCATAACTAATGGGGATATTGAATTCAGACAGCCTTCCAGGGAAAACATATTGCAATTTGTGTAAAAAGCAAATGTGAGCTTAATTTAGAAGCCTTTTACAATGGCTTGATAGAAATTGGTTAATACAGTTTTCCCCATTAAAACTAGTTTTAATGAAAACATTACAATCTAATTTTGCTGCTGATGTGTGTGATGGACTTCTGATGAAAAAAATGAATCGTCAGTTTTAGATTCTCAGTAGGTAGCTAGAGAATTAAAATGGTTATTCTGGGTCTCTGTGTAATTCTTAAGAAGTTTCAGTATACATTGAAAGTTAAGACTGGGGAACTCATAGAGATATCTATCTGTGGCTGTCTGGACACCAGTTCAGCACATCTAAGTAGATCTAGAAGTTCTGGATTGATGATTAGGTCTTAATTCCATGCTTTATGTCTGAATCATTGAATCAGATGTACTCATCTTTTTAAAATAGTCCATTTAACTTAAATCTCAATTGCATAGTATATAGCTTGTTTGCCAGATTCCACATTTCTTGAATGAGCTCATCTATTTTTCCATCAATGCCCAGAAATATAATTTCATCCTTATGGACTTCTCTAATGGCCTCAGTTCATTTCTCACTCTGTTTAAGATCATTTTATTATCCAAGAGTATGAATGTTTTTGCCCACGAGTCTTTGATCATAAAATATTATCCAACAAGAATGTTAATATTATGACTTGAACACATTTCAGGAAATCTTTTACAACAGAAATAGGCAGTGAATACCTTTCTATATATTACCATGTGTCTCTCATGCATCAAGCACAGAACACATCCAGATGGGCTGATGCCTCATGGCCCTGACAAAGCAGGACTCACCTGGAGGGTTTGGGGAATCTGTGGGAGACAACTTTTGATTACGGTAGATAGTTCATCTAACCCATAATCATGCATGGTGCTCATTTTCCACACCACATAAAGAAAAATCCTCTTTACCAAATTCTATAAATCTTTTTTAATTAACTTAGCCAATATGTCACCCACTGATATAACGGGAATCCACTCAATGAAATTAGACCTGGGATAGAGGTATTTATTGACTTTCTATATTTGAAATCAAGTGTTAGTATCCTTATTTCCCTCCTGAATTTTTGGCACGCTACACGTATATCAAGCCATCTGTTTGAAAGCATGCAACGTGGTGGGATTAAGCATTAATATCTTTTCAGGAAGTCCAAACTCAGGGTTATATATATATTCTAGATGCCATCTGTGATTAAGTTAGTTTCTCAGTTCTTACATTGAAATGTGTGCAGTTTCCCTCAGTATTAATGTTTGATCTGCTGTAAAATATTTTTTAGTTTTTCAGAAAAAATATATACCTGCGATACTTACTTAACATGTAGTGATCATGAAACTTATTTTTTGTAGAATTTATCAAACCTAGTTGGACATCTTAAACAATATAAACTGCACCATTATAGTTAGCCACATCCTATTTCAATTTTATTTTTAATTGAAACTTTCATTATGAGACTAAATTTTATTTTTACTTTGGACATTCTAGTTTTTAAGTTGCGTTACCATACTTTTATTTCACTCTTTCTGAAATATCACAGTAATTCTGTGATATTGACATGGAATATTTCCGTCTTCCTAATTTACAGAGGAAACTGGCTTAAAACAATTAAGTTTCAAGTTTCTTGGCTTGTCCAAAACCACTTAACCAGTAAATAGTGCAGTTTAGACTAGAAACTGGGTGGCATTCACGGCTCTCTGCTTAAATTTTTTCCATTCTGTCGTGCAGCTTCTTAATTCAGTCCTTTCCCAATAGAGAATGATATTTGCAAAATGATGATGAGATCATAACACTCATTGGCTTAAGCCTCGTGCCTTACTTTGTGAGGGCTGCTGTAACAAAGCACCAAGAACTTACTTGTCTATTGTTCTAGAGGCCAGAGGTCCTGCCTCGCCTCTTCCTACCTTCTGGTGTGTTGCATGCAGGCAGTTCTTGGGCTTCATTCCTTGCCTCAGACATCACCTGCTCTCCTTCCCTTTATCTGTGTTCAATTCCCCCCTTCTTATAAGGACATTGATCATATTGGATTAGGGCCCACCCCTCTCCAGACTGGTCTCATTTTCATTAATAACACTTCCAAAGACCCTATTTCCAAATGAAGTCACATTTACAGGACTGGGGGGGGGGGTTAGGACTTGGACATGTCTTCTGCGGACATTATTTAGGACACAGGTCCAGATCCTGAGTATGATCTTTTCGGTCCTCCGTGGCCCGGCCCTTGCCTCCCCTCCCTCTTGCTAACCAAGCTCCAAGGGCACTGGGCTTCTTTTAGTTCCCCTAACATGCGGCAGAGGGCTTCCCACTTGCTACCCCCTCAGCCAGGAGTGCTGGTACCTTTCTCTTAACCTTGTCCTCAGAACTCCGTTTTAAAATGTTACTTCTCCCTACCCCACCAATCAGAATCAGTTCCTCTTGGTATCTTCATTTAGCAAACACTTACTTTTCCATCCATTTATACTGATACTTTTATCTGTGTGATAGTTTGTTTAGCATCTGCCATCTCTACTAGTCCACGCATCCAGTGAAGTCAGGAACTATATCTGTTTTGGCTCATGGCTGATCTCCGGTTTTAGCCCAGGGTCTGGTATAGTGTAGGTGTTAGTAAACATTTATGGTCTGAATGAATGGAATGAATTCATTAGCTCCCTTACCAAGCAGAATTAAGGAGTAACCTCAGAACATCTCCAGGGACCAAGCAAACAGAAATGGCCATTTGATACTTGAAGGAGTTAAGTAAGTCTTAGAATATTATCAGGATAATAGTTTTAAAAAATAAAATTGATTGTCCAGGGAAATTGTGGAATCTCCTTCCCGCAAGGTTTAAGCATTGGGTAGCTTAATTCATTTTGAGGTAAAGGTCTTTTGCTATATGATGGCTATGAGGTATATACGAGATCATTTGGTGAAACAAATATTTGGACTTTATTTACCTTTCTTTTTGTTTATATGTTTGATTCTTTGTTTTGGGTCCAGATCTTTGCTTGTGCCTGAATAGGGAATGTACTTTGGAACTCTACTCTTAATTCTGCTTTCCTTTTCTCAGCTCTGATGTACAGTCAACTCTGCCATAGCATGAAATATGTGTTCCTAAAAATCTCTGCGCTAGGCAAAATCACACAATAAAAACCACAGGGTAAAAGGGAAAAAATGGGATTGGGGCACAATACTCAAAAACTTCCTCTATGTCTCTTAAAAAAAATTAAGATTTTAAGAATCCATTAGAAAAGGATAGCACCATCTTACCTGTGTCAAATGGTTAAGAAATGCATAAATACTACCATAAATATGGCACTTTTCCTTAAAAAAAAAAAAAAAGACTTTCCATTTGCTTGCGGAAGTGGCCACCAGAAGGGTAGCAGCTTCTGAGTTACTGTGCAGAGGCCAGAGGCAGAGGAAGGGGCTGGCTAAAACTGGAGGGGAAGGAACGCCAGATATGCATGGGGCAGCCCGGAAAACAAGAGTTGTATCAAGGTTGCAGACAGATGTGCGCACGTGTGCTTTTTGTGGATTTCTACGTGGTTCATTTCAGCTGGGTGCAGTTTTCTGTGTTCATGTGGTATTTCTCACAGATGAAATTGGGCATAAGTAAACATGATATTTGCTTCATGCTCAAATCTTTCCTAATATACCAATTGCTTTGGAACAAATGGACATTTTAAAACAAATGTGACAGCACAACTGACTATAGTAGGATAAACAAACACCAAAAAAACAAAAGAATGACCAGGGACTGGGAGTCAGAAAAATATGGTCTGGGCCCAGAGCTACCCCTACCTCACAGTAGAACCTGGGCAAGCTCCCCTCTTTTCACTCCACTCACTGTATTTTAAATGGAGTTGATAATAACTACTTTGCTGAGTTGTCCAAAGGTGTAAATACGGTAATGAAGGAAGCATTTTGGAAAATGGAAAGTGCTTTTCAGATTCAAGATTTGTTTCTGCTTATTTCAAAGTTAGAGAACAGCTGAGGAAACACTATGAGCTGCACATTCACACACTTAGAGCCAGCATTTGTTCAGAAAAAAATATGCAGACCTGCCTTTACTATGAGAGCAAAGCCCACCTCTACAGAGACAGGACTAGAATGCGCTGGCAGACATTTCCTGTGAGCATGTGTTTAAAGTCACTCCTTAGACTCGGCCCTCGGGCCAACATCTGTGTTCATGGTGAAGCAATTTAGGTGTACGGGAAAGAGAAACCAGTGAGGGAGACATCAAGAGGTGATCTGGCTGAATGAAACCTGAAAAAGTACAGAAACACAGATGTGGTGCCTGATGAGTTTTGAAAACCATGATCAGGCTGGGTTAGTCAAGCCACCCCAGTCTAGTGGCTCATTGAAAAATGAGATGTTGCCACAGAAATTTGGTTTCATCAGATTAGTTACCCGGATTTCTATGCCACTGTATTTTGCATCTGCTCTTTACAACCTAGTGGCACCGTTTATATAACATCCACCCATTCTCCAATTCCTGCTCTCTTTCTCTCTGCTCTGAAAAATCCAGAACAAACTTTAGGGACAAATCAATTTATACCCATTATAGAGTTAATATATATTTAAAAAATCCCTTGATAAAATCATTTGCTGTTTTAGGTCATGTTTTATAATTTGGGAGGGCAACTTTTTTCCATCATTTGGAAAATAAACATGGCTTGTTGTCAAACTTTGATTGCTCCATTAAAACATATAGCATTTGAAAGGAGTATATTTTAGTAAACAACTTTTGTCTTTGTGTCTTAGAAGTCCCTATTTTCTCTCTGTTGTAAGGGTATTTTTCTCCCCTCCATGTTTTTGAAAAGACATTAAGAAATTGAACTGAAAGAATTATTCTTGTAGAAACTGTTTCCCTTTTTAGATTTTGGGGACTCTTTAATATGGCAGGGAGAGAATCTAGGTAACATCCTTTACTTTTTTTTATTATTATTGAAGTGTATCAGTCATACATGAACATACATAAACAATAAGTGTATAATAAAAGTTGCAAACTTACAAAACAAACATGCATAACATCATGTGCATAACATCATGTACATAACATCACTCCGGGGTCCCATACATCACCCTACCACCAACAACTTGCATTGTTGTGAAACATTTGTTATAAATTGTGAAAGAATACCATCAAAATATTACTACTAACTGTAGTCCATATCTTAAATTTAACATCCTTTACTTTTGAAAGAAAGAGGGATGCTATTTTCTGTGCAAAACTTGACATTCTTCACACTTCGTGTTTTTCAACTATTTAACATACACCTTTTTTTGTGTGTGCTGGTTTCTGAATCAAAGCATGACCTTCCAAATTCTATAGAATAAGCCATTTGTCCATGTTCCTTCTAGCCCAGTAGAGAGAGGAAAGTGGATTATGTGTACTGAGTAGAGAGTTGATTTTAATTAGCACATTTCTCTTCCACAACCACATTTTTCTTCCCTTTCCAAATATGTTATAAAGTGACATGTGAAGATTTATTTTTTCCAATTTTGATAGAAGTAACTGATTGTGGGGTAAAAATGGACCTTTGAAAAGTTAAGGACATAGAAATTACAGGTTTAGCTTAGCAAAAGGCCAATTCCAGAATCAACAGACTGATCAATTTCCAGCACTGCAGTGCATTGGGTAATGTGCTAAATACAAAATGCATATGCACATAAGACACAGTCCCTAGTTACAAACGAGTTTTCATCTAGAGAATTATGATAAATACACATGCACAATAATAATAGATAAAAGTAAGTACAGGTCTACAGGTGAAGATAGTAAAATATTTACTAATGGGTGGTAAATATAGTGAGTGCTGTTGCAACTCAGGGAAGGGGGAGAACAATGAAGTGACCAACAAAAAGTTCTAGAGAAGATAGATGGCTTACTATTGTGTCTAGAAGGAATCATAGGCTTCTAGAGAGACCGAAGAGGGCCCTTCAAACAAGAGGGAGAAACTGGTCAAAAGTAGAGAGGCAGGGATGAGTATTTTTGGAGGATCGTGATTCTTTTCCAGATCATGGTCTAAGCTTCCCTTCTTGGTCCTCAGGATAACGTGTTGTTGTTTTTTTTCCCATGGGGTAGAGCTGGAGAAAATCCACCTTTTCTATCACTTCTTGTGAATTTGCCCCATGCAATGACTCATCTTCAGTCTTGCGTAATCCATGGCTCATATTCATGGGGTCTGAGGAATTGGAGAGAGTGGTTTCCACATCCCTTCTTTCTGTTTTAGAATGTACGTCCCTTATAATCAGGCATTGCACCCTGGCTTTTCATGATAAAATATATATATCTTGTTTACCAAATGCTTTTTCTTTTTTAATTTTGAACAATAACTATAGCAACATGGCATGCTAAAAAAAGAAAAGCAATAGCGAAAAAATAAAACAAACAAAAAGACCTTGGCATAGCTGAGTCAGCATTATCAGCAGAGTAGGGGCTGTTTGCTTTTTACCAGCTCCATGGATGAATTTGTGCTGAACCATCTACTTTGGGTCATCCAGTACTTCTTGTGATCCCTGATGCCCATTCATGAGACGAACTAGTTTTCTGGGATTATAAATACAGTGTGGGTGGTTTGTCTTATTTTTATCTTTTGGAAACCTAATTGGACCCAATATAAACTAATTCTTTAGCCTTGTTCTCATCAGCTCTATGGCTTCATTAACTTGAAATTCTTAGTCCTTCTATAAAAAACAGTAATGTTCCCTTTAAGACATATACCAGGGTTGAGGGGATGCAATCATTCTAACCAGGTAATAATGATCTTATTAATTATTCCTTGAATTAGTCTGCATTTGATAGTACTCTTGGATCATAGTTCTTCACAGAAAGCCATCTGGATTGGGGAAATCACTCAGACTTTGAAGTCAAATCAACCATGATTCAAAATCTGTTACCATCCGGTTTATATGACCTCGCACAAGTTAAATATCTCTGATCCTTGGTTTCCTTGTCTACAACAAGAGACTAATAATAGAACCTTTTCATGGAGTTATGAGGATGAAATGAATTCATATATATAAACTCCAAGTTAGCACTTAGTAGCCGACAGATCTCACTAATGATTTTTGTCATAGTAATTAAGAAACACCCTCGTAAAAGGCTTTCCCTTTGTGCTCTTATAGCATGAGAAGCTGATACACGAATTGGAAGAAGAGAGACACTTACGTCTTCAAAGTGAGAAGCGGTTACGGGAGGTGACTCTGGAGTCTGAGCGCAACAGAATCCAGATGCAAGGACTGCAACAGCAGTTTTCCAGGTAACGTTTATGAACTGAGCACATTGCTTCAGATGCGCATCTCTCCCTGCACCAGGAACACATTTGCTTGGCTTTCTATTGTGCAATACTCTGTTGCCTTTGATAAGCTAATTTTCTGACAGGTTAGACCTTCTATTCTGGTCAAGCCATCCTACTGCATTTGGACCACTTTTCTAAAACTCTCCATTTGCACCTGACCTAGTCCAGGCTTTATGGAAGCTTGTTGTCTTGTCTTTCTTGATGGTGTCCCAAGGGTCTTCTGGTGAGCTGCAGTGGCTTTGCAGCCTGTAGGAATGCCAGTGAGAGACCGGGCTGGGGTTTGAAATTTCACTGGCTCATAATACTATTTTAAGGGATGGAGACTGTGAATCTAATCATTAAGTAAGCTCGTGCTCATGGCTTAGAGGAAACATTGATGAATAGTAGAAGAAAAATCATTTAGTTCCTTTCCTTTATAAAGAGATAACTACAATTTGATAGGAGGACTCTGAAAAGGTGGGTCTTTTTCAGTTTAATTCCAGCACAGTCAGAATCTTTCAGCTTCCAATTATAGTGAATATGGGGCCATGTGAAGGTTCAACCTATTATGTTAAAATCCTTTCAGTTCCACGGGAGAAACACAACTTATCCAATTACAGGCCTGAGAACAGAGACAACCACCCTGTGAGGAACAGTCAGCTTTCACTTCTACACTTCACCTTCACCATTCACAAAATCAGGAGAATGATTTTCATTTCACTTCTCCCACACAAGGTTATCCCAGTCAGAGTCAAGTCTGAGAAGCGTTCAAGAGAAAAGCTCCACGAGCCTACTGTTATCCCACTCCAAAGTGTGGGTCTTATCTTTAACTTGTCACTAGGACTTGGGTAACTATATTACTGCTGATGGATAGCATTGATTTCTCCCTAAGAGGCTTTTATGATGAGAGCTTGATTTTTAGATGTGTTGCTGGGAGAGGCCAAAATTTAAGCACCACATTTTTTCCATTATTTTGGCGAATAGCGTGAATGTTTGAGACTTTGGTTTAGGAGCTTCTTGGAAGACCAGAGCAGGAAGGATGGATTTCTCCTTGGTGTCCAAGGTTATAATTTAACACCTCAAGCCCATGAAAATGCACAGGTGCTGTAGAAATGCACCGATCAATACTCTAACATATTCATGGCCCACCCCTAACAGGCTGTTACTTATACAACCTTATGCTCGATTTTTCATTCAGTTTGATAGCAACTCTTATTTTATGCCTCCCCACTTGAACTAATAGGTCCCCCTCTGAAGCAACTTTCAAACAAGCCATGCTTTGTAATACTTGCCATTTGAATGATCCAGGCATGGGGGAGGCCTGTCTGGCACTCTTAACTGTCTAATTGAGATGCCTCTGCATTCAACCTATTGATTTACAGGGCATGAGGCACATGGCAGGGTAAGTTATTTTCATATGATGCTGGGTCATCTGCTGTAAATCAAATGACAATCCCATACAGATTTGAGTTAAGAAAAAATAAAAGAGCCAAGACTATATCCTAGGCTGAAAGAGAAGATAATTATATGTAAAATAAATAGCAGTTGGTTTTACATACTGCTTTTGTGGAGATAGTTTTTTCCCCCAGTATAATCAATTTTCTCCTGTAAAGCCTCATTGAAACTGAAAAGTTCAAGTCCAATTTCAGTCAGACAGCTAATGTAAATCTGCAAAAGATAGGGGAAAATGCATGTATAGCGGATGAGATAATTATACAATAATTTGAATAGACCCATTGAACCTTTTCTGATGACCTTTCACATTTTAATCATTGGTTTTTAAGATATATAATTATGCTTATTTAGACAACCCTCTTACTACAATTTAATGTCTATGTACAATTCTCAATATTATAGACTATAATGCATCACCCTTAGACATACATGGTCAGCTTCCCAATGGTACTATAAGTAATTTCTACAACCCAAATCATTGTGTTGAATTAAAAGCTTTTCTAGTCATAATTTTCACTTTTTTCCCTGGACTACTGAGTTCATTTTGTTACATGATGATAGCTGGGGTGCAGGATTACTTTGAGCACTGTTCATGGGCTGAGGTTACTTTTAAAATTAAATTAATAACCTCCTTTCTCAAAGGATGCGAGTCAGCTTGAAATAAAAGATTTACAATAAGTCCAATAAAATAAAAACAAAAAATAAAGGCCCTGCAAAGGAGAATATGACAAGTAACCATAATTAGGCAGGCCACCCTGTTTTCTGAGATTGAACGTTCGTGGTAGTAAAATTAAAAAGGAAACACGTGAGGATTTGTAATTCCTCTCTCATCCATAAAGGCTATTCCCCTTAAAGAGAGAACATTGTATCTGGTAATGAATTTGTAAGAAAATGTCTCATACAAGAGACATTCATAGAGGACATTGGAGGGTACGACAGACGATGTCCAAGATGACACAAATTGGGATTGATTCGTAGAAATATTACTATTTCTGCTATGTCATTTATGTCTAAAAAGTTAAGCAGTTTCTGAATTTCACAAGATATGAAATAGAAATGCTAGGTCCATACCTAAGTGATAACAGGTAAAAAATAAAGAACTCTAATGTTGAAGGTTCTCAACTCAAGCATTAAACGACAAATCCATGGGATATCCAGATGTATATATGTTGTGTCTTTTTTACACCTCTTTTATGACCTGGGGCCCAGAGGCTTTAGATGCTGAGGCTTGGGCTGGGGGGGTGGGGGGCAGTATTTTCCTGGTGTGTTGAATGGCATCGTAGTAATGGGTACGGCAAAATAATCATTAAGGAGATTCTGAGTCTCAGATTTTGAGATGAGGTGAGGCAATTGAGGGGAAAGTGAATAGTAAAGTTAAAAGCTCGGACAATTAGGAGTAAGAAAGAAGTAGAGTTTAGCTGTCAGAATGACAGGACAGGTAGTCCTGGGCTTGATTTTATGCAGTTTCAGCTCTGTGAACTTGAGCTTTGGTGATTATCTGGGCTAATGACTAATGGATTGCTTAGATGATAAAAATCTAAAAAAAAAAATGTTTGAGTATTTCTCTTTTATGTTACCACCAAACCTGAAGCCACAATCTCTCCCTTGGCCTTGACCTTTAATTAGGGGTCAAGGATCAGCAGCTTTCCAAAGTTTGGACAAGAAAGGAAGGAAGTGCATCCAGAGGTCACAGGTAGGCCATGAGGTTATAAGTCAGACCAGCCTAACAAGCTTGGTTCAGGCCATTTACATTCTTAAATGCAGAGATGCAAAAGGCCGCGTTCAAAATAACCCTTGTCCACAGTCAAGGAAGTACACAATCAGGTGGCGCTGAAAGGCAGGTTGTGGTTTCTCTAGGATGCCTCTGCTTTCTCTCCTTACCTGGTGATGTAAATCAAAGGTGCCTTCCAGACCAGAATAATGATTGTTTAACCCTTCGTCTGCCTGGTGTATGTGGCTGCATGTATTTTATGTGGGATTAGCCTTGTGCTACAGCAGCTACAGTTGAGTAACTTTCCCCACCTTTGCCATCCTCATAACCACTCATCTGAATTGTGATTATGTGGCCAGCCAGGATTAATGGTGAGGACTGTGACTCTGGCCCTGGCTTCTCTGCAACATAAAGATACTTCACGTTTGAACTCTTAGCCTCATTACTCCATTTTGAGTTAGTGAGCTGTTTATGCATCACTTGGACTCACCTGAAGGAACACTTTCAGGGACATTGTTTCCAAACTGGCTGAGATATGTTGAGGTGGGATAACAGTGATTTATATTTTTGATAGACTTGTGAAGAAATAAGCTCTACAGAGCGCTGACTTCATGCACACCATCCATGATTTGCACATGAACTTGAGTTGGTCTCCTTGGAAACAACCTAATCAATGTAGATTATTACTGAAAGGTGCTGTTCTTATCAATCAGCCTCATTACTGCATGTACAATAAAATAAAATGCAGTATATGTCATCAAAAAACGTAGAATCCAGATAGAGAGGCATTGCCTAACATATATGAACAAAACCACACGTTTATAGTATAGTTGTAAATCAAGTGGAATTTGTCCAAATTCAGGACAGCTGGACTCCCTAATTATTAATGGGTTATCATGCTGAGGCATGAATTGAGTTAGAGGGAATTAATCATCCGCTAGTGACAATAATCATCTTACATGTATTTATTGTGTGACAGCTTTGTTCCACAATATGTTCAGTGCTCTAAATTAGAATCAACCTGGGAGGCTCAACACCTGGGAGGCTCACCACCTGGGATGACATATTTTGTAAATTATCTACAGTTAAGCAAACTATATCACACCCCAACGTATCAGGAATCAATTAGTGTTTCTCTGCAGCCTTGTTTTGTCCCATGTGTGTTTCCACCACACAGTGTAAATCTAAGGGGAACAACTAAGCTTTGCCATCCGTAATTGACCAGGACAGTTAAAAATCACCCAAATGGAATCCGAGCTTTCAGTACCTACTGCCAGAATTTCTCTGCACCTGTTCTGACCTCTTCTTCTTGCAGTGTTATCAGCTGCCTTGAAGCTATTTCTTTGCTTACTGTAACAGGGATTTCTCCTATCATAGTTGATTGCTAGCCTAAGTGCAGTCTGCAGGGTACAGAACTTCAAGGAGAGGGGAATGCAGCTGGTTTTACTGCTTAACTCATTCACTGGTGGCTGCTCCCATTATCGGCTATCAGAGACTTTATGGAATCCGAGGGCTCATTTTCTGTTGGCCATTTGGAAGCTGGAGGCACCTGGCATAGAAGTATGTGTTGAAGAGGATACTATTTCCTTAAATGTTCTACCCACGTATGCCCTTCTGCCTCTGTCTGTATCTGTTTGGTACATTAAAAGAACATTTTCTCTATATCTTCGGAAGGAGTAAAACATAAGATGAGCAAAGCTGTCAATTGACCTTTGGACAATCAACAGCACAGAGCTCTCCTCCTCTCCTGCATCTGTCCCCATCTCAGGCCGTTCATCAACTTTAACCAATCACAGGGGCAGCCTCTCCTGCATGCCCTGCTCCTCCTGATGAAAACAGAGGGCCGTTTTCTGTTGACTGGGAGTTGCTATTTCCACACCATCAGCGATATTCCTGGCTGAGACTTTTCATAAAATTTCACTGCTCACCTGCTCCTCAGTGTAAATATACTTAAAGTTTAAAATGACAAAGAAACACTGGTTAAATGATAAGTTTTTTCAAATTACAACAGATGGAAGGAAGGATTTTAAATGGCATCTTTGAAAATGCCTGATTATTGCAATGGGGATCATATTTTGATGTCAAAGGTTTATATCTTAGCAATCTAGCATGGAAGCTCTTGCTTGAGCAAAGCAAATGGGGAAGCTCAAACCAACCTGATAGAGAACTGGAGAGAAAGGGAGGCCACTTCAGTTCCCTGGACAATTACTAACTTACTGAGGGCCAAATGTTCCTTTGTTCCCTCCGATTTCTGTTTCCTCCTAAGAAATAATGCCATGGTCACATTTTCCTTCTTAAATTCTTAAAGGAGATATGCATAGTTGTGTAGACAATATGAATGTCCTGTTATTCATCCCTGTTTAGAGAAAATCTTATTAACACAGAATATAGTTCCAATGTCATTTCAGAGAACACTAATCTATTAAACAGAACCTTAGGATCTGGTTTCATCTCTGATTCTTACAAGGTAAATGACTTGGATAAGGAATTTAACCTTTCTGGATTTTCATTTCCTCATCTGTAAAATGAAGTTGAATCGCATTAGAACTTCATATTGCTTTTTTTAAAAAAGATCCTATTAGAACTGAAATGCATTTATTGGGCAAAAGTATACTTACTTCATTCTATGCAGGCCATCTTGAGATTTCTGAAAACAGACCTTCATGGCGGCCCTGTCTTGCTCGCCGTGTTGTAATCACACTGAGGTTCTCTGCATTTGGGTCTCGACCGTGTCTATTTTGGTTACTTGTCTCTGGAGAAGTCGAGATTAGAAAACTGCCAAGCCCAGATGAAAAATTTCTGTTGAAAACAGCCAAAATTAAATACTGAGGATCCTGACTGGCAAAAGGAAGTTAAGATACTTTGCGGTGGATATAACCGTTATTGCTCCTGGCTGTGATGTAGTCCACTTTAAGATTTATTTGAGCTGGTTTGGGAAAAAGCCTGAACTTTATGACAACCAGAATTGTTTTCACTTCCAAGCATTCTCTCTGAGGAAATAGCCATCAATAAAAACACCAGTGACCTAGCCTCTCCTCTAAATATTTTTTCCAATTGCTTATTATAACACCTCGTGCGTTACCACCACCCAACACACCTTTTCTTTTAAGGAAATAAATGCAGGATATAGAAGAATATGTTTTATTTTAAAGCTGGAAAATAAATTTTCTCCCACTGGCAATAGTAAATGCTTTATTTTATGGTCAGGTTTGCAGAAATCCTCTCTTTTTTAGGTTTACAGATTGAAAAGTTTTGACAAGCATATACTTCCATGTAACCAGCACCAAATTGAGATATAGACTGTCTCCATGCCCTTAAAAAGTTCATTCATTCTTCTTTGCCATCATTCCCCTCCCCTCACCTATGCCCTTGGTAACTACTGCTCTGATTTCTTTCTCTATAGTTTTGCCTTTTTCCAAAAAAATCTTATAAATGAAATGATACAGTGTTTAATTTTTTTGTGTCTGGCTTCTTTCACTTAGTATGATTCTTTCAGGATCCATCTACATTATTGCATGTATCAGAGGTTTGCTCCTTTCCATTGCAGAGTAGTATTCCATTGTATAGATGGGCCACTGTTTGTTTATCCATTTAACAGCTGACGGGCATTTGGGTTTCTTCTACTTTTTGGTGATGATGATTAAGGCTGCTGTAGCCATTCATGCCTGGGTCTTAGTGTTTGTGTGTGGGGGGGGGGATTGGGACTGCTAAGTCCTACAGTAGTGCATGTTTAACTTGAAAAGAAACTGCCAAACAGTTTTCCCAAGTAGCTGTGCCATTTTGCATTCCCAGTAGCAATGTATGGGAGTCCTCATTGTTCCACATCAATAAATGCTTTTTGAAAGATAAAACACAGAAACAGAAAACCACACCAAACAAATGTTTGGCTTAATGAACCCCCGTGTATACCGCCACCAGGTCAAGAAGGAAAACTCTGCCCACAATTCAGAAGGCCATCCAGGTGCCCGATAGCAATCTCAACCTCTGTCTTCCTCCATAAGAAACCATTATTTTGACTTTTATAGTAATTGTTTCCTTGTGTTTTATCTGTGTACATCCTTAGACACTTAAGTTTAGTCTTACCCAATTAACAAAAATTGGGTTATGTCTTTTAAGTGTTTTTAAACCTATAGGATACCATCCATTCCTTCCTTTTAGTTCAGATTTATCTGTCGAACCCAAGGCATTTGACCTGTAGAGTTTCCCATGGTCTGAATTTTGCTGATTATATATATTCTTGGGTGCAGTTCAACAGATTCCTCTATATTTTTCACAAATTGGCAGCTGTTTCCGTTCATTGCTCTTAACAATGATCTAAACAAAGAGTTAAGTGTTGCTTACCCAAGGAGCAAGAAAATTTCTTATATTCTGTACATCTCATAGCACTGCCATTGACCTTTGACACTGGTAGGCATTCAATAAATATTTATTAATTGAAGAATAAATGAATGAATGAATAATTGAGTGTCTTACCTAAAGCAGAAAGATGCAGCTAGAATGATACTATGAAAGACTTAGGTCAAACATGTGGAAGAATTTTTCAGACAGTATATGTTAGAAATGTGTTTCCAAGGGAGACTGTTGAATGGCCATTTCCAGGGATCTTTAAAATTTTGATAATACTCATCATTCTTAGAGTTATAAACCACATTGGCCTGGGAGGAGGAAGGCCTGATATCCCATTCTGTGATAGAGTGCTCACCTATAAAAGATGAGTTGCCTGTTTCAGAGTATTCTTTGCACAATTCCTTCCTGCAGGGCACTAAATAGAATTTGGTGTATTGAAAGTTTACTTCCCATCGGGTAAAGTTTACTTTCAGAGAGTGTTTTATGACCCTCAGATAACATTTATATCATCTGCCTGTGGTTGAGTGTGGGACAAAAACGAAGGCAGTAGTCCCAGTAGTGTGGATAGCAGTTCTGCTTACGTTTGGGGTCCGTAGGCAATATATTTAATGGATGGCATTCCTGCAGAGTGCCTCTTGAGTGCCGACTGGAAGCACTTGGAACTGTTCTCTGGCATCCTTTGTTTAATTTGTGAAAAATACAATTCACTTAAAATGGTCCTCGTTTATAAATGTGTACATCTGTTGCTAACAAACAGCCTAGAGCTTTTAAGGATGCTTCCTGA
Organism: Tolypeutes matacus; assembly: GCA_026826555.1. Classification (NCBI taxonomy): domain Eukaryota; kingdom Metazoa; phylum Chordata; class Mammalia; order Cingulata; family Chlamyphoridae; genus Tolypeutes; species Tolypeutes matacus. The sequence continues at coordinate 46,235,417 of JAKSZT010053928.1, forward strand.
GAATAAAGTAGAGAATTAGCTATGCCAAAGCTATGGGGTTCTGACAAAAGAAACGTGTTGTAGTTTTCATTAAAGTGTGTTTCAGAATGCTTTTCACATTTCTCCTGAACAAAGGTTTTCACCTGTCTTTTGTAGTAGTAGCATTTTGATCACTGCTTCTGAAATTAATATGCAAGTGACAGGATGCATTTTCTCAAAACACAGGTATGAGTTTCTTTTTCCATATTTAATTTCTAGAACCATTTCAAGCTGTTTGGTTTTATAGTGTTTTTTTTTAATATGGCTATAAACATAGCCACAAAAAATGATGGCAGAATTTTACACTTTTTTTTTTTTTATTGTGGGTAAAAATCAAATTTTTCACAATACATACCAATATTTGTAAAAATGATTTTACACTTCTTTTGTTTCTCATTGCTTCCAAAACCATTCCCTACATTATTTCATTCAGTTTTCACCACAACCTTATGCATGGTAGGCAGAGCATATGTAACAGCATAATTTTAATACACATGATATTGAAAAAATATGAAATAACTTGTTCAAGGCCACATGGCTAAGTGGACCCAAATCTAGAATCCAGTTTTTTCCACTTGCAGTCAAATGCTGTTTTTCCTCCATCATTTATTCATTCATTCATTTTGCAGTTTATAAGCTGTGATTGAAACTCAAATTTCAAATGATATTAGAAGCAATTGTATTTCATACAGATTTAAGTCTTGATCATAGACATCTATGCTCTGCCCCTGGTGGTACTTTTTAAACTTGCTTATCATCCCGCTGGGATGGTACTCTAGAGGATTAAATGGAATGTATTAAATTAAAAGGTAAATTTGATAATCACCATGTTCACATTCCAAAATTCATAAGGAAATTCCAATAGTTTTGTCTTTAGTACCTCTTTGTATGCTCTCTATTTTCTCAGTATATTTTCACACTACCTTATCAAACCAGCTGTGCTAATGTTTCCAAACATCTAGACTACCATTAAATTGCAATACCGTGTACTGGGTGGACTACGTAGCCACTGAACTTCATTAACATGACCCATATTTTCCCTTTGCTATTGTCTTCGACAGTGCATATTTAACTAACAAAACCCAGCTTCAGATTCGCCTTCTCCCTGATGTTTTTGATCACATTCCACTTCCTTCATTTGACTACCACACAGACATTAGTCATGTGACTTTAATTGTATAATTCTTTATTTTTTCTTGGGGACATATTTGGAACCTGAGCATGATGTGCCTCCACTAGTAGAATATAAAATCTTAGAGTTCTAGCCTGGCACATTGTGGGTGCTCAATAAATATTGGAATAAATTTTAAAAGTTTTTTTTTTGACCCATGCTCCTGTTTTGGGCTTTTTTAAATGTGCTATCACTGTGGATGATATTTAGGCATCCTGGTCCATCATCTTTAACTAAATAATATCGGGGTTTCTAACTTGTTTTATTTTCTATTCAATTTTTAAATAGAAATTAAAATATTGTTGCATTGAGGGTGAAATTTTTGCAGGCTTTGCAGGCACAGCTAAGATTAAAATATGACAATTTCAAAAATGACAGCATTGATTTGGTTCTGTGCCAAGTAAGGTGTGGGGGTGGGGGGATTGTGAAAACAAATCATGCCCCCTGCTCCTAAGGACCTTACTGTAAAAGAAAGCACAGGTGAAAATCCTAATGTTAGATGGAATCAGTCTTTGCTATAAGACAGGGAGAAAAATGACCTAAGAAAAAGTCTGCAAGCCAGAAAGGGGTTCAGTTGAGATGAGTACTGCAGCACATTTAGGTGAGGAGGATTAGATAGAGAAGTAAAGGAAGGACATCTTAGATTAAGAGAGCAGAATGCGGCAAATGTGTGAGCACTCATGGCATGTTTCAGAAGCAGCTGACAGTCGGACATTCTGGAGCGCTGTTCCTTTAAGGCCCCTTTGAAGCAAACTAAAAATTTGAATTGGGCCTTCCTCATTCCCTTGGTTTTGGGGCAGTGGAAAAATGCCTTACCTACCTTTTCAGTGCTGGACTTATGAATATCTCAATCATGCAAGTCAATCTTCCTTTGAGCCCTTTTTCTGAAGCCCAGCGGTCACCTTTGATGTCAGAAACACTTTAAGAAATGATTTCTATTCCCTCAGCCATTCACATTATTGTCAAGAGAGTCCAGGGTGAAATAGTAATATATTTAGTATACTTCCAATATGCGTGACACATTTAACGCTTACAAGTCTATTGCCTTTTCAGAAACAATCACCAAGGCACATGAAATGTTATCAGGAAATACCCTACAGGTCTTTCTAATAGATTTGAATGGCTTTGAGATTCTGCAGACCCAAACTTTCTAAGCAGGCTCACTTGAGTAAAGAATTGAGTGGTAAGGCTTTCGTTACTACCTTGGCGCACCTAAAGCCCAGTTCAGGAAAGGCCAGGACCGTGGAGGTTACGTTGATGGCAAGAACATCCATCATTTAATAAAACCTGGGGCGGGGGGGGGCGGGGACTAGGTCTCAATGCACAGGGAAAGATCTTTCAGATGTGGAAACAATGCACTCGAAACTTCCACAATGGCCCTTTAAACATAAACTATATGTAGTGTGTATGCTTAACTTACTTTTTTTTTTTAATTACCATTGAAGGTAAACTTACCCTGTGCCAGGCACTATCCTAGGCACCAGGGATGTCGAAGTGAAACAGAATAGATAACTGTCCCTTTCTTAGGCAGGGACTACTAGATGCAATTTAATTCTTATCAAAACCCTCCATGGAAGATCTTTGTATTATCTCTACAGTGAGGAAATTGAGGCTCAGAGGCATTAAATAACTTATCCACAATCATATAGCTTAAATGTATTATATAATTGTATTATATGAATTATAGCTTATAATATATACATGTATTACAGCTGGGATTTGAACTCAGTCTGGCTGGTAACCATTATTCTGTATTGTCTCCTGTTTTTGTTACCTTCAAAAGAGTAATTGAGCTAATATTTACTGAGTATCGAACTTGTACTCAGTTGCTTTTCTGGGTGCTTTCAACATGGAATCTCATTGACTGAAGTCCCATGAGGGATTTATAAAGGAAGGAAATAAAGCTCAGGGAGAGTCAACACTTGCACAAGGTCACACAGCCGCTAAATGGCTGACCCAGGATTCAATGTAGGTCTGCCTGACCCCTAAATTATATTCTTTTTTCAATTGTTCACTACAAAACTTAATTGACAATAAGCATCTCAAATATGGAGTCTTTCAATGCAAGCTTTATCTTTAGAGCAAGTAAACAAAGACAATGTTTTGGATATATTCTACCGAAACTTTTCTTCCATGTGCTTTGAGAATCTGTAAATATACATATTCGTTGCTTGGAATTTGTTCTACTAGATGTTTGACACATTTCTCTATCACTTTGCCTAAGATGCAAAACTTTGTTTTGGATGTATATTTTCAAGCCAGCTCATGGTAAAACTTATAAAAAATCATAGGGATTAAGTTCAAAAAACAGAATGCCCTTTTCCAGAATTACTTGATTAATGAACCTTTAACAATTTGAGAAATTGATCTTCAGTTAAATTTATAGCGAGTGCTAGATGTAAATATGATAATTCATGGAACCAACATCCTTTACCCTATACTACCTCTCAAAAATATTCCTCTAGTTTTCCTGCTTATTTTCAATATTTTCTCCTTATTTTCATATATAATATAATATCTAATCACCAGAAGAAAGTGAAAAAAGTAGCAGGTGGAGAAAGGTGTGTATATTATGCTATAATTCAGTAAGAGGATAGATTGTATACAAGTGTGTTTGTGTGTGGGGGCACACTTAAATATATGGAATGAGATATATTTGAAAGAATAAACTAAATTTTTAAAACATGTTTAACTATAGGGAGAAAGTAGAAGCCAGGTTTCTCTGAATAAACTTTGTTTTGTGTATTTTATGTGAGAAATATTTAAATGTTTAGAAAAATTCTACCATAAAATAAAAAATTCCTAAAAGTTGAAAGCAAAATAAACAAATATACCTGTCAAGCTATTTGATGGCAAAACTACACAGAGAAGAATCATTTGAAGTGATTTCAAAGCATGGACATTTGCATATTCATAGTGAAATATATCTTAAGGACAAAAGAAAACATACACAAAACTTACTTGTTTATGTAATGATATCGTTGGATGTAGCGTTGCCTTCATTACTCTACGATTGTTGTCAGAAGGACTCAGGGTCCAATTTGAAAAGGCTTCCACCGGTCAGAAATGGCTCAATTTGTGTATCAATATGAATAGTAACTGCAGTGTATTGAAGCATGTTAGCCATGTTTAAATCCTTTCATTCATAATGATACAAAACAACCTCAACCCAACCCTTAGAAGATGCTAGGGAACCAACTCATTATTTTCCAAACTGACAAAGGGAAAGAATCAAGCATATATCCTGTGCTTCCTTTAAGAACTGCAACTAAATAGCTGCTGAGGGGGAAGCTTCTCTTTATAGAATATTTCAGGTAATAAGTGAAAAAGGAATGATATAATTTGAATATAATAGAATATACTTTGCGATTCTTAATGTAATAATGGATCTAGACAGTGATATCAATGGCTGCTAAAATAACACAGGAACAAGTATACATTATTTGTCTCCTCATGGAACTACCCAATACCATCTATAAAGCAGTCTTGACAAAATGAACCTGAATCTATTTAGACCTGTAGCTATAATGGCCAATTTACAGGGAATATCATGGGCACAGTGTCTTCAAAACCTAAACTCTGGAAATGCTATAGGGCAAACATCCTGGTTTCTCCAACAAAGAATTTGCAAGGAAGAACAAAGGTATGGGGAGAATCTATAGATTAAAAGAGATTCAAGTGGCATTGTATGGGCCTTACTTGATCCTGATTTGAGCAAACCGTAAGAAAGAAAACAAATGAGACAATTAGAAGATATGAGATGGTTGGAAGTATTGTAGACTTCCTGGATGTGTGATATTGCTAATGTTTTTTTAAAGTATAGTAAGATATGGTTATGATTTTAAAAGAGTCTTATCCTTTAAGTATACATACCTGAGATAAATATGACTGAAAACATGATTATGTGAATTGCTTCCAATACTATAGAGTGGGGATTAGGGGTGAAGTTGAAATAAGACTGGCCATGGGGTTGATCATGATTGAAGCTGAGTGATAGGCACATGGGAATTTCTTATATTGTAACGTCTCCTTTTGTAGATGTTCATAATTTTTCATAATAAAACTTTGAAAGATCATGACTGGTATGGCCACATTTGAGTTTATGGCGCTCCTAGTCTTTGGAGATTTGAGCTGGAACATGGGTCAGGGAACACGCTTTCCTCCCTCCCTGCTAGTAGCCCCGTCCTTCTCTCTTTTCCCTGTCTCTTGAGGTGGCAGCTCTATCTTCCCACACTGCGAGGGCTTCTGGTGCATGGGTCAGCACAGTTCAACCTGCATGTCAGTCCTGGGTTTGTATCCCAAGCATGCTGCCCTCCTTGCCAGCCCCTTGGGCCTGGAGTGCCCACATAGGCCCACATGGAGCTCAGAGCCATTGGGAAGGCAACTCCTGGTTCAGAAGTACCCAGAACATCATGAGGCAGAGGGAGGGCACAGATCTGCATGGGTAGATCCCCTGGCCCACAGTACTCCTCACCTCATGAAAGTGGGATTGGCGGTGGGAGATTCAGAGTGGATCCCTGTAAAGCTCAGCACCCAAGCTTCGCATCCTGTGCCTGTGTCTAAGGGTCATAGGGATTTGTCAGGTGAAATTCAACGGTCATTACCAAAAACCCTTAATTATGCTTACATGATTTGAAATTTGTAATCACTTTTGACATTTGACTTTTGAAAACATTAATAACAATTTAACTAATGGAAATGCAAATTATACATTACTGTTCTTACAAAATAAATTATTTTTTGTTCTCAAAGTATATTTTAACAACTTCAAAGGATTTAGCTGCCCATCCATTTTGTGGAATTAGCACCAGCTCAAAACATATCCAAGGAGGGATTAAAAAAACAACAACAACAAAAAAATAAATCTATTTCTCCAAACTAACCTTGAAAGAAAAGATTCTTATTTGAGCAGCTTCCAAGGCAGCAGAATGGGTCTAGCACCTGAATTCTACAGGACAAATGCTACTGTGAAAAGCTAGAGAGAAGCTGTTCTGACAAGTTGGCAGAAAACTTTCCCAGAACAGGGAAGTATAATCCCATGAACAACTGACAACAGAATTCAGCAAGGATAACTGCCCTCATTGCCCTCTGGCCTCTCATCTGGGGACAAGTTTCCTTCTCTCCGTTTGCCAGCAGTATAATGCCAGCAGTAGACACCCTGCAAACATCTGGCCCTGGGTCTACTCTAATAGAAATAAGACAGTCAGCTTTGGGACAGTTCTGCTCCACCATGGTGACCTTGGGCCCAATTTAGTGGCATCTGGATATTAGCAGGAGACAAATTATACGGTAGTTGCGACAATAATTTTATATTAAACCAAATGGCTGCTACTCATCTGTCTACAGAAAGGCTTGGAAGGGCTTGCAGTGCTTCTCTGTCATACTGTGGATGGCATTGCCATTCCTGTGGATGATGGCTGGTGGTTTCAGCTGAAAGTTAGCAGGAAAAGTATAGCTAATTATACCTTTAATCCATTCCTTCAGGAGATATTTATAAAGTGGCATTATTGTGTATTGTGTACCAGCCCCTGTTCCAGATGTTGTGGGCGTGTGTGTGTGAGAGAGTGTGTGTGTGTACTCATTTAACCCTTGTAATTAGTTAATCAGTGAAGTGAATAACATCATACCTTTTTTAAAGATTGGTAAACTGAGACTTAGAGAGTTAAGTTCAGAAGAACCTCTATATAGCATTTGACATACTTTTTTTTTTTTTCACTTCCAAAGTTTAAATGTGGCAGTGCTCTTGATCTATTTTCTCCTATGGAGAATTTTGCACTTCTGTCTCCCAGCCACAATTCTGTTCCTGTGTCATATCATACACTCCTTTAGTTCACCTGGAATTTTAACCTAATTATTACCTACTTATTAGCTTTTATGGAGGGCAGGGGGAGTTCCACTACTCAAACTTCACTATGTCTCTCTGTTCCTAGGACTAAAATAATGTGATTTTTCTCCTAATATATCTTTTACTGCTTGGTCACTATTTTGTATTTTTCATTTAAGCACCCTGTTGACCAAATGTTCTTCCAAGCCCAATATGATTGAGGCTCTTGAGTGAAACTGGAACTTATTACAATGAAGAAGAAACAATTCCACTTACATTGCTCCTCCCTGCACCAAACGTACTGGGCCCCAGTCTGCCTTGGGTCCCGCTGCTGTGACTGGGGCATTCTTCCTTCCATGGGATCGTGGCAGACGATCTGGGGGCAGTGGAGGTCACAGGGGCATTTGTAGAGTGTTCTTCTACCCGTATCCTCTGCCTGAACTAACTCTAGATATTGACCGTCATGAATACTATAGTTCACACTGACTTATTTAGAAATGAGCTGATTTTAATCACTGATTGAGTTGCAGGCCTGCTGGATCTTCCCCCAACAATGTGAATCTTATACTTCTTGTGTATCTTCCTTGGCACCAGGAATACAATCGGTGCCTGACAAATATTTGCTGGTTAAGAAAAGCTGCAGGTTAAATTTCCTGCATGATACTTGTCATTCCATCTCCTTTACCCACCCCACCCCCTTAAAAGAGAACAGGATGCAGGTGAGAAAGCCTAATATGATTATCAGAAACGATACTCTGCTCTTTATCACCTCTAGAGACAGAGGTACTGAGTTATTAAAATTCTGAAATACGGGAAATGAATGTGGCTCAAGCGATTGGGCTCCCATCTACCATATAAGAGGTGCAGGGTTTAATTCTCGGGGCCTCCTGGTGAAAGGCAAGCTGGCCCATGTGGTGAACTGGCCACCATAGGAGAGCTGGCCCATGCAGGAGTGCTGGCCCGTGCAGAGAGCTGGCACAGCAAGGTGATGCAACAAAAAGAGACACAGAAGAGAGACAATAAGAGACGCTGCAGACCAGGGAGCTGAGGTGGCCCAAGAGATTGAATTTCTCTCTCCCACTCCAGAAGATCCCAAGATTGGTTCCCAGTGCCGCCTAAAGAGAAGACAAGCAGACACAGAAGAACACACAGAGAGCAGACAGTGAGGGCAAAACAATGGGGGTGGGGGTGGGGTAAATAAATAAATAAATCTTTTTTTAAAAAATCTGAAATACTTCCCTCCTGATTGACATAGAGCCAGCCTTGTCCTAAGCCTGCCTCCCCAGTGCCCTTTGCACTAACACACTAACATTCCTTTCCTAGTTCCTAGACCCACCCACCATCCAGCATCTGGGACAGCAGTCACCCTTCTGGCCAGCCTCCTTCCTGATTGGTCATTCCCCAGGCCCGATTAGCGTAAATAAATTGATTGTCATCCCTACTTATTTTAGAAATAATCCTGAACCAGCTTTTTTTAAAAAGTTATCATATGCAAAATTCAATATTTTCTTAGTAAGAAATTACTAGAGACACTTTGCAATTGGTTATGAGTTATGATGCTACCATTGAGAACTATTGCAGGAGCCTAGAAAGGAAAATCAAGTTTGTCCAATGAGAACATTTGAATACCTGAGAGACTGGCTCATGAACATCTCCTGTAGGCCGTGGGGGACGAGGGGTGATCAGAAACTCCAGTTACTGCAAGACTGGCAGGTGATGAGTAATGTGCTTTGCTCTTAGATTGCATTTCTTTTTTTTGCTCTGAAGTGTTCTTGTATCAGGGCCAAGGAAATGAGTAATTTGTGTATGCTGGGAGCAAAATCAGAATAATTTATTTACTTGAATGCCCGTGTTTCTGCATGTTTCTGTGGCTACTTGGTATAATAATTGAATCTCTGTTGCTGTTATTTATTTATTTTTTTCTGAGCGTCATTATAGGAATTCCACTAGTATATTTGGAGAGAAATGTTTAATACTTAGTTCTACATTTTTTTTCCAGAATAAAACTTGGTTCCATTGTGAATTCCTAATAGAATCAATTCTTGATAAATACTTTTAATAACCATAAAAATTTGAATTAAAAAGAATACCTCATTAATTAAAAGAATTAAAAAGAAAGGTTTTTCACAAAATATCAAACTTCTAAATTACTATAGCTATATTTTGGTAGTGCACAGGGTATACTTAACATGAAATCCAATGTTCCGTAAGCTCCTAAAGTAAGTATACATAAAATTAAATAAAATAGAGTAACAGCCTGGTTTTAATATCTCTTAGTGTTCTATTTCCTATATCCTTGGCAGTAAATCAGCCTGTCTTATTAGGTCGGTTTACATTTGCAAGCACGTGGAAGACATAATTCTCGTAGCACTTGGCAGAAAACATTGCAGATTTGGTGGTAGAGAGTTGCTGATTTCTTGATTTATTATTGAATGTACTTTACAACATATACCTTTTAGGTGGGAGAAAATAGGTTTTCAGTAATACATATTGTGATTTCCAAATTGTTCCATAAAATTTTGTTTCTGTAAATTCTGAGCATATATCTTCCTATCTGGGTTTAAAAGTTCTGATTATATACCTCTTTAGACACATCACAGCAAAGTAAATAATATCCTAATTCTATGAAACACTTTTATCCTGAGATGCTCAGAGAGCTTTCATTGTTGGAAGGTATGTTTGTGTAATTTGAGGCTTTATGATACACAGCCAGGGACTTTTTATACATGCCTGATAATGGTTTTGTGAAGTTGTTCCTTTTACAAATCAATGCAAGAGTTAATGGTTGGACCTTAACAAGATGTGGAAAAAGGAGGAAGGAAATGAGTATATACTTGATCAAAATTATAGGCTATTATATAATTGCCCCCAAGTAATAAGAAATTGGCATTTTTAAATAAGAAAGGATTAAAGAAGGTCATTATGGTGAGAGTGGAAACTTCTTTCATTCATTCATTCATTCACACCAACCTCCACTCTGCTAGGGACTGCATTTTATCCCAGGTTTGGGAGGAGACCTAAAGAGAGGCCAGAACATGTTTCTTAGTCTTCCAGAGGCTTTATACGGAAATGCTGGCATGGACAGAGCAGATACTGCCTTCAGGCATCCCTCTACATTATTCAGTGCTGGTCAGCCCCTAACCAGAAGGCCCATTGTCTTGGTAAATATTTCTTCTGAGTCTACTGTGTCCAAGTTTCAGGGTTTCCAGATTAAGAAAGACACGGAGGAATATTAAACACATGACCTGTTAATTCTAAATCAAACCTAGGGATTCCAGAAAACTGAAGACTAAGGTGGTCATCAAGGTAAATTAGCAGAGTTAATTCAATGTTCATCATCTTCTCTAATGAGTCAATAAAAGAGGGGATAGGGACTTGAGTTATAGCTGAGGGATTTAGGCTGGAAGTACTATAACTGTCTTCTAATAAAAAGATGTTTAAATATAAGAAAGAGTATTGGAAAAAGGCTTGTTTTTTAGATGACAGGAGTGGTTAGATCTTATTTTTGCCTAGGGCCAGGGAGATGGACTAGATAATCTTTAAAGGTTATTTCCTACCTTAGAGGAATATGCCTTCTAGATGGGATGAAATAAGAAAATGGTGATACAATTCCCTGCAAAACCATTTAGATGAGGCCCTAACTTCTTTTTTAAAGGTCCATTTCCCCTCCTAGTAAGAGCGCCCCAAGGCCGAGGGCTCTCCCTGTTTACATCTGTAGCCATGGAACGGAGCACAGAACCCACCGCACCGTGGGTATTCCATCAAGGCTGACTGTGCTTGCTTATCAAGGACCTGCCAACGAGGCCCATCAGGGGTTTATCGGGGCCATATTCTCCTCTTTGTGCAGATGGGCCATTATTTCATAAAACTCTAAATCTGAAAACTCATCAAGTGATCATATGGATTTAATACCATTAAATTAAGGCATGCTATTTACATTTGTTGTACAGTTTTATTGCAGAGCTCCTTTTAGTAGTGAGCTCCTCGGCCACTTTGTAGCTGACATTCAGATTTCCAAAATGTCATCTGTACACAACTTTGCTGTAACTCAGCTTTAATGCAAAACAAAATGCATGGTCCAGAGTCCATTAGTTGACTTGCAGCCACAGCCAAGGCCCACAGGACCTGTCAGAAGCATCAGCATCCTTTGAGGCTGTGAAAGGTAGATGATGATAAAGAGGTTGTTGGGAGCTGTCTCTGGTCCCTCCTGAACCCTGTGGAACTTGGCAGAGCTGAGTGGAGGGTTTGCTGTGGATTCGCCTATAGGCAGTAAGAGCGCTTCCATGATCCTTTCTGTGACCTAAAGTTCTGGAGGCTCTGATGATTTTAAAATGACCATTTCACAACTCCACAATATTTTAGATGCAGGCAACAGTGGGGTGGGCTAAAAATTGCTCCCTGGAAGACCAGGTGAAAAATAATCTTGACATTTGAAATAATGAAGGGAGACACTATCACACATCTGAAAACCTACCAGTCTGGTTTCCACAAGCTCGTTGCATTAGTTTCAGCCCAATATATATATAGAGCTGAATGACCTGGAGCACTTCCCTTAACTTCCTGGGGCCTCGGTTTCCTCATTTCTAAAATAAACTCTTGGGTTTTCTCACTATAACACTATGAATCAGTAGAATTTTTCACACTTCAAAAGCAGGTGTTTCCACAACTCTGTTCACAATTTCAATAGTCTGGTCTAACCATATTTAAAATAAAGCCCTGCTATTTTTACAATGGTTGAGGGTTAAAAGTCCAGAATAAGCCAGATGAATGTATATATGGTGACACATGATTTTTAATGATGTAAATATTTTAGATGTGATTGGCAAGAAAAGCTTCTTGAAGATAGCCTTAAAAATGTGAACAATTCAAGTTATAAAGTAGAAAATACTAGAGGACACAATGCAATTTTCCTAGAAAATGAGGTGAAACAGAAGGAGTTGCATATGTCCACAAGACAGAAGAGAATCCCTGAGTACTCACAAATACTTGCCCACTGAGCAGGTGCTGCTGTCCTGATGTCTCATCAAAGATGTAATGGGATTGTCTCTCTTTCTCAGTCCCTTCTAAAATTATCCCCTTGGAGAACCCACACTTAGGCTCTCCCTGTTCAATGCAGTCAGCTTCCAGTGATTTTTCCCTTTGCTAATAAAAGGAGGAGAGACCCACTGCCAAGGGAGAGAAGAAATAAGGTATATAGAGGGAAGAGGGTAGGTGAGAGCAGCACATGTGGTTCTATGTTGGCTTTGGAGCAGGATTTAGGTTTTATTTATATGGCTGTGAGAGCTTAGTATAAATATATGGGGAGAACTTAAAAATGTTGAAGCCAAGAACTTAAGTACGTCATTTGAATTTAGCAAAAATGAAAACACTTTTTTGAAAAAGGTTTTAGTTAGCTCTCCCCCTTCAGACCTTCTTCCCATTTGCCCCTGCATCTATCAGTCATGTGGTGACACCATTTGGGATTCACCGGATTGAATCATGGAAACAAGCATGTCCTCTGAGAGTTCATACATAACCTCTGGTCATTGTGGTGGTACACCAGTGGATTGACCATGCGCTCAGGTGGTTTGAATGAAGGGCCTCCCTAGTGCAAGTTAAATGGCTAAAGCAGACAGAGCTCAATGTTGCGAGGAAGGGTATGGAGGGGTAAAGAATTCAGTGGCATGGAGGGAGGAAATGCTCCTGGGTAGAGTTGTGGAGTCAGTTGGATAGATTTGAAAGAAAATCGGTATTTTTTTTCTCTTATGGATGAGAATGGTTAGAAGTTTCCAAACTAAAACCTGGGGGAGAGAGAGTGATTATGACCATACATATATTGTCTTTCTAAAATATCAAGTATATAAAAGAAAGCACTGCCGCTTATAAAATAAGGATGAAATGATTCTAAGCCTCTGTGTTCAATGGTTGAGGGTTAAAAGTCCAGAATAAGCCAGATGAATGTATATATGGTGACACATGATTTTTAATGACGTAAATATTTTAGATGTGATTGGCAAGAAAAGCTTCTTGAAGATAGCCTTAAAAATGTGAACAACTCAAGTTATAAAGTAGAAAATACAAGAGGACACAATGCAATTTTCCTAGAAAATGAGGTGAAACAGAAGGAGTTGCATATGTCCACAAGACAGAAGAGAATCCCCTCAGAGGAATAGCCCCTGCTACTTATCAGGGGGCGCATGAGAGCTCCAGGCATGTGGCAGGAGATCCCTAGCAGCTTCTCTGCTTTCGCCTTCGCTACAAAGGTTAATAGTCAAAGGATGCTAATACAGTGACAGTTAATGAGCAAGTGGGTGAGTTCACATCTGGAGGAAGCAGGTCAAGGCACACTTTAATAGTTGAATGTGTTGAAATCACATGATAAATTCACTTTAAGAGTCCTGTAGGAAGCAGCTGAAGAAGCAGGGGAGTGAGTGAAATAGTCTTGGAGTATCTAAGAAGGACGTGTGCGCATAAGAAAGGCTAACTTTCTTGTTGCATAAGAAGACAAATGGGTAAAAGGCCACAGGAAAGGGCAAATTAGAATAGTAATATAAATGAGCATGGGTTCAGGTCCTGAAGGGAATCAAGGAAATAAAAAGTAGTATGAGATCTAAATGGAGGACATGGCTGGGAGCACCACGGTCTTTCTACAAACCACTGAAGCTCATATCAGTTCTGTATACCCTTGGGATTTTTTTTTTTTTTTTTTTTATTATGGGTAAAAATCAAAATTATCACAATACATACAAACATTTGCAAAATGATATATAAATATATATGCATATATGTGTATTTGCTTACAAAAATGTTATTTATATATATATATATATATATATATATACATATATTTTAAGAGGTGCTTAGATTACCTAAAATATTACACGGAACCCACTGGGATTCCCATGTTGCCCACCTCCCACACCTCCCACCACATCCCACACAAACATCTCCCACAGTGTGGCCCACCAACCTCAATGAACTTACACATCCTGGAGCCTTGCCACCAACCATAGACCACAGTTCACACTGTAGACCACACTCTCTCCCACTCAGTTCTGAGTGGTGTGTGCTGATTTAAAATGGCCTACATCCATTGCCACAACAGTACTCAGGACAACCTCCAACTCCCAAAGAAGCCCCTGTATTTCAACTGCTCATCCCCTCCCTACCCAAAAAGTGTCAAGTGGCCACTGGCTCCACCTCATTGTTATAATTTCTTGCATTGCAAGAATCACAATATGTGAGCAAGAGAATACCATCAAGTCCACTCTAGTCCATAGTTCTTCCCCCAATCCAGAGGCGACTGGGATGGTGATGTCCACTCCAACTCCAAGTGAGAGAGGGCTTATATCCCATGGATATGGTGGGTGGGATGATCCTGCCTGCAGATGCAGGCCCTCTCCATTCCCTGGGATGGCCATTTCCCATCGTTGTCTCCTCACCAGGTGACTTGGATGAGTCCATTAAGCTGTAGGGTAGGAGTTGCAGCTCCACCTAGATTTCATGCACACCTGGCACATAGGTAGGCGGGAGGCTCCAGTCTCTGGAAGTATACCTAAGAAACTCCAGCATCACATGTAGGTTTGAATAGAAGGGACTGGTGAACCATGTGCAGGGAGGTGACAGAATTAGACTCAAATAAGTCCTCCCTGCACATGGTTTACCCTTGGGATTTTGAAACCTATACGCTGGCTTAACAAGTTTGGTTGCTCAGGATAAAGTGACATAGTTCAAATTTCGACGCTGTGAGTTCCTTCATCAAGTTGTGAAATCCTGGTCTCACTAATAACGTCTCCAGTCTCCTGTCAAAGGGACATATTCAAGGCCGTGTCATTGTGGGCAAGTAGGGGATCTTCAGTAAGAAGAAGCTCTGGTGCATCTGTAGCCACACCTCTTGGTGCTGTATTCATTGCCCAACCTAAGGTGGTCCTGGGCCTGGCTGATTTCACTGTGTCAATTAAGAAGGAATCACACTTTCAACTTTTTGCTTACATCGATCATTTTCCCAATTCTTAAAAATAAAAAATAAAAAAAATTTAAGCTTAAGAAGTTAAGAACACATGGTTTCTCTGTCCACTTGAGAGGGTCCATTCTTAGCCAGAAATGCTGGGAGGTTGTTCCCAAGGTCAGGCCTCAAATAAGAGAAGGGCATAGGCTATGAGCAGAAAGAGAAGTCACCTTAGGCAGTTAATCATTAAAAAGAAAATACCATGACTCTCTAAGAGGATGGGATTATTTCTCTTTAGCCTTGTTTAGTGTTCATTTGGGAGCATTCCATCGACAGCACTAGTTTCCTGGGCCTTGGTGGGGGTGAGAAGGTGTCAAAAAGAACCACCACCATCACCAAAATAATAGCAACTTCCATTCAAATAGTGTCCTTTGTGTGCCTGACACTCAGCTTGTGCTGAGGTGCTTTATTCCATTTAATTCTCACAATAATGGAAGAGTTTGACACTAATATAATCCTCATTTTATAAATAAGAAAACGTAAACTTAATCACACTAAGTAACCTAAGTCTACATTGAACAACTGGCTTCAAACGCAGGGAGGTAAATCCAGAGCCTCACTCATAACCACTACCCCACACTGCTTCCAGGAAATGGTATTCAAAAAGCAGCCATAAAAGAAAACAGTGAAAAATGAAGGTAGAACTTTTGAAGATGAAGATAACTTATACTGTTCATTCAAGTGGAAATGTGATGGAAGGGAAACATAATAACCAACAAATATGTAAAAATGTATAATGAGATTGCTAAAGGGAAAGCTATCAATCATTCTCACTGGGGAAAATGAAAAGAAATGAGCTTTTAGCACTATTGAAATAGGGTGAAGTAGCAGACGTGACTCACTGATGATAAAATATCAGAGCTGGCAAGAACATCCTCTGATCCAAACCCGTCATTTTTCAAGTGGAGAGATTGAGACTCAAAGAAGGCAAGTGATGTTTCCAAAGTGACAAATTGAGTTCATTGCAATTTGGGATCTTAGTCCCAAATTCTTACCACTTCTGACTCTAGTAATTATTAGGGTAATGAACTCCAGAGACCTTTGTGTTTATATAAATAACATATGTATAGGGGTATGTGTGGATTTACGTGCTTGCCTGATAGCTTAATTAAAAATGACCCAATTAACAATGCCAGAACCAAAGGCAAGTTCCTGGAGGCTGAAAAGATATGAATAATTTGGTGTGGGAAATGTATTAAAGCAAAATGCAATTTGGACTGTGGAACCAAATTCCTGAAGCTGAGTGACCTCGCTTCACAAATAGGAATTTACAAAACCTTTGTAGAAAATTAATGAACAAAATAGAACAGCCCCTTCCTTCCTTCTTTCTTTCCCTTGTTATGTTTTGACCTATACCCTAAGCCTAGGATTCTGCTGGGGGGGAAAAAAAAAACAGGAAAGAAAAAAGTAGAAAAAGAGAAAGAAAAAGTCAAGTCGGTTTAGTATGATTCATTCTTTATGACCTCATGTTTTCTCCTACAATCACTGCATTCTTTCCTAAAGTTTTACATAATCTTTAAAATAATTGTTTTTCTGGGATGTATTTTTCCCCCAGAAACTACTTTGCTCCCAAATGTACAGAATCAGGACATGCTCTGAGGACCCTGGCCGATGTGCTATTGAAGAGGTTAGTGGCTGATTCGCATGCCACAGGATGGCTTCAGCTTCAGCACATTCTATCTTTCATCGCATTCCACAATGGAGCATCCCATGGGGCTCTTTTACTTCTTAACAGCCTTTCCTACTTAGCCCGGCATATGCCTCTGTGTGAGAACTGAAGCCTCAATGGCACGGTCTTCCAATTACATCCTGAAATATTCTTTGATATCAAGGCTTTGTCTTTGTGCTTAAGTCATCATTTTTAGTATATATATATTTTTAGTTGAAAAGAATAATTTTATTTTTTTAAATCATTTGTTTACAATATCTATATTACCAAAGATATTGGTAAGAATATGAGCATCAACAAAATATGAAAAATGGTCTATTTAATCTCATATCTGTAACCGGGAAAATCAATATAAAGAAGTACTTTGAGGTACAACTTTATTTAACTTTATTCACTTTTCCAAGCCACAGAAGACAGCTCATTTGATCTACTTAAAAAGATAGCATTACTCCTAATTTTATCAAAATGAAAGTGAACATTTGAGAATATGATTTAAATGGAGTTTAAAATAAACAAGAGAGATGCTTTTTGCAATTTTTTGCAAGTTTGCTCCAAGTGATAAGAATTTCTTATCCTGTTGCTATAATCAAACTTTTACTTTTTAATTCAAGTGCCTATAGTTTAGAAATATTTAGAGAGTAGAAATATAAATGATTAATAATCAATAGATTATTATGATTAATATCATAATATTAAGGGGAGTCCAGTAAATTAGTAGATCAAGTGGTTGACCATGGGTTACTCTTTACAGTGGCTCCCCTTTGGGAGTTTATTCTGGGAAGAGGGAGTACAGCTGCTATTTTAGTTGACTGGCGGCTGAAGCCAATACTCCACAATGGGTAGGCTTAAACAGCAGGAATTTATTATCCCATGACTTTGAGGCTAGGCAAAATCCAAACTCAAACTCATCAGGGTGATGTTTTCTCCCAGAAGACTGGCATTCTGGGACTGGCTGCCAGTGATCCTTGGTCCTTGACTTTTGTGTTACATGGCAGCCTATCCTAGCTCTGTTGACATCCAGCTTCTGGCTGCTCCCTATGGCTCTCTGGCTTTCTGTAGCCTTCCCTATAAGACCATCAGTGTTAGAATTAACACCCTTCTTGAGCCACCTCTTAACTGAGGCAACCTTATCCAAAGTTCCTATTTATAATGGGTTCACACTTACAAGAATGGGTTACATTTTAAGAACCTGCCTTCTGGGGTATGTAGTGCCAAGTGGCTTTATGAGAAATGCTGAAAGTTATTGACAGGGTTTATCAGAAGTAATTTCCATTCACCCGTTGGCCCATGTCTTAGAGATTTCCAAGTGCACTCACCTGAGGAGCAGAGGGGTCCTCAGTGCAGAAACACTGAACATCCCTTCTCTAATGCAGAGGTCAGCAAACTTGTCCTGTAAAGGGCCAGAGGCTTTGCGGGTCGTATGGTCTCTGTCACTGCTACTCTGCCCAGTAGCACAAAAATAGCCATAGACAATAGATAAAAAAAAATAAATAAAAAAAAAAGAACGTGGTTGTGTGGCAGTAAAATTTTATTTACAAAAGCAGACATCAAGCCGAATTTGGCTTACAGGCCATAATTGGCCAATCCTATTCTTGGGAATTGTGTACAAAAAGAAGAGAAGGTAAAAATGAAAAGGGATGATTAAGGAGAGATGGTGAGGTGTCATCCATTACGGGAGTAGGAGGTGAAGGCCAGGAAAGTTCTAGAAGCCCAATAACGTGAAAAGGTTTTTGTTTTTTTTTGGTTTTTTTTTTTTTTTGTTGTTGTTGTTGTTGTTTTAAAGATTTATTTATTTATTTACTCATTTATTCCCCCCTTGCTGCTTGTGCTCGCTGGGTCAGCTAACCACGCCGTGCGGGCGGGCTTGCCTTCACTAGGAGGCCCCGGAAACCAAACCCGGGGCCTCCCATATGGTAAACGGGAGCCCTACTGATTGAGCCACAGCCGCTTCCCATGTTTGTTTGTTTTTTGAGACTAGACTGATTTGTCCTTGCTAGGAATTGTGGGGAATATAAAAATAAAGATATTTGAGACATAGTCTCTGTCTCTAGAGGTTACAGTCTAATTGGGGCAAATTTAGCAGAGATTGGTAGCTAGTTATTGGCAGTGACCCTGATATATCTGCTCAGATTTCTCTCCATATTATGCCTGAATTGCTGAGAAGATCAAGGCAGGGTTTGTAATTACAGTGATGAAGACACAGGAGAGCATAAATTACTCTAAAGAGTTCCAAATGTTTTCTCAATATCATATCTTTTAGCTTCCATTTGTTATTTTGAACTGGGCAACTGGGTTAGAAAATAAGTTGAATCCATGTGCAGAAAATACCCAGGGACATCATTGGGTAAGTCAGAGACAAATTTAAAATTTGAACCTGTGGCTGTTTTGATATCAGTTTAAAGCTGTTCCTTCTCTGTACGCTGATGCTCTTTAATAGCATTTATGTTTTTCAGTCATTTACACAATCACTCTTGGGGCTGAGAATAGCAAGTTCTAAGAACCACAATATCTTGTACATTATTATATGTATCTTAGGAACTAACATTCAGTAATGCTGAAAAGTAGGAAAAAATAAGTCAATTTCCATGAATGTTTGTTTAATGCCTATTTTCAGGTACACGGCGACTTTTCTAAGACACTGCCAAGTCTGGGTCATATGAATCACTACCAGGTTTTATCCTGAAAATCATTTGAATGTACTTTATAACCTAAACATCTTCTATGAATAATTAAATGCCAGTTTATGCTTTCACTTTTCATCATTTCTTAAAAAGCTTCCAAAAACCCAAACAATCAAATAATAGTCACTCTCATGAAATTGGTAATATATTTCTTTTTTCTAGCTTACAACAAATATGTAGCCTGTATTTCCTGAATTATTTTAAAAAGGAATTATTATGAAGATTTTAATTATGTCCAAGGGTCCTTTATTACATGGCTGTATGTTTAAATATAAGGAAGATGTTAAACAGATCCTCTGTTATTAATTATTTAAGGTAGGTCATTCAGCTAAGTGTTTTTATATTAATATTTACTCATTAATAAAGTTGATCTTTTAAGGAATATTTGTCTCTGGATTTAACTTAGTAACCATTAGCAGTAAGAGTTTAATTGCAAAGTTTTGCTTGAAACATAACTCTAAAATAGAAAAATGTCAAATCTTTAGAACAAGTGGCTAATCATTTTAAATTCCTTGGTATTTGCTGCAGCTTCATTAATCATGATGGAGTCATTCAATCCTAATTTGGATGGAATATCTAATTCTACAGAGATTCAGTTGTAATTTAGCAATAATTACTGTCCACTTATTATAAAGTGATGCCAAAAACCTTAATGCAATTCTTTTAATGCATCTGTTACATTAAACAGTAGCATTCACATTTGCAGATGTTGCAGAAACTTTAGATTGATGTATCTGATTAAAAACATATTACATTGGTAACATTTTTATTGAAGGTGTTTATGCTGTTATTTCAGAAGGTACACCCTGTTCCCGTTTTTTGCATAGTTCTCATTTATTTCAATGCTCTTTTTGAATACTTTTTTCCCTGCATATTGGCATCGAGGAAATCAGTATTAACTTGTACAGCTTTTAAAGAGGGCCTAACAGACACATTGCCAAAGGCTGGTGGCTTTTCAGACGAGCTGACAGCATAGAGCTTTTTCACTGGGGCAAGAGAGCATCAGCTGCTGTCCCCAGGTGGTGGGAGTCACCAGATGCTAAAAAAATATGTGTTCCTAATCAGGAATCTCAAGCAACACTAAGTGTAAGTCTCCCAATAAATTATGTCAGTCACTAGGTGCGTCTCAGAGCGTTCTTTAATCATAAGGCACTGCTAGTCAGCCAGGCAAGGTGGAGTCATGAGTTTGCCCTGCCTTAGTAGAGTCAAACTTGTGTGGCCCCTCTGTGAGGTAGGAGTCCACTATTTTTATATCCTCCACATTTAGAGGCTTGTCCCCTGTTGATATAACCACTCACCAAAAGCTCAGGGAACTTGTATTTTCTTTCCTTCTTTCAGAGACAGGCTCACAGTGAAGAATCTGGTAATCAAATAAAGCTTTAGGGGTGAAAGCCTCATAAAGGCTTAAGATCTTACTCTTGGGGTATTTGCATTTTGAATCCATGGGCCAAAGAAATTAAATTATGGTAGCACAACTTCAGGCACCTGTAAAGAGATGGAAATGGTGCTGGTTGGTTGTTTGCATTTCTAGAACTCCTGAAATCATATTCAGGGTACCCATAGAGGTTCCATAATAAGAAAACGCCCACATACAATGTTTTGAAAGAGAGAGGTACATTTGTCCCTCACAGAAGAGTCCAGCAGTTGAGGACCTAGGGCTTGTGGTCTGACACTGCCGTCCTTAGCACATAGCTCTCATCTTCAGGTCCACGGCTTCTACTCAGGTCTCATCACCTCCCAACCGTTGGGAAGGGGAAAGGGGCAAAAGGTGCATAGAACCAATCTTCTTAGGGGCAGTAGCTGGAAGTGACAGCACATCATATCACATTCCATTGGCTCACATTTAATCATAAGCCACTCCTAGCTCCAAGAGGGGTGGGAAATGTGGCCATGTGACTAGCTCAATTTCTATTACTACAAAAGAAGACTGGAACCACTATTGGGATAAGTAGCATTCTGTCCCACAATTACTGTCTAGAAAGAGTCTACAACTCTGCCTTATACAAGCGTGTTTATTAAGACATTGCTCAGTAAACGTGTTCTAAATATTGTTTTACCTCTTCAGTCTCCCAATTATTGTGACATTGGCTCATGGATGGATAACACTGATGCTTTCTATCAAGCAAGGTATATTCATGCCTTATTGTCTAGTATCATTGAAATTGTATTACCTCCTAGGCTGAGACACTCTTCTACTACCTTCCCCACTCCAGTTTCACTCCTAACCCCTAGCAGGAGTCTATTCATGGAAAATAAACTCATATTCATATAAATCGAACTTTTTCATAAGTAGGAACCTATATCTGTTTTTCATAAAGAAATGACTTACAATCAACTATTTAAAAGTCAAATAAAAATAAAAATGGCCTGTGGGTTATCAGTAACTGAATGTCAGGTTTGCCAATAGTTCTTTACTTTTAGATTGGATCATATTAGGTTGGTTGCATTTTGGGGACTGGTTAGGGTAATGGAATTTTAGCAAAATATAGACTCAAGTGTTAAAAGATTGTGATAAACACTGATAGGAGGAGTGTAAATTGGTATAGGCAAGATTGTGATAAACACTGATAGGAGGAGTGTAAATTGGTATAGGCATGCTGGCAGGTAAGTTGGAGGCATCTGTTAAAATTTAAACTGTACCTATCCTATGACCCAACAATTCTGTTTAGCGCTCAATCTATATTAACACCACCCCGTGTACAGACGTTGGCACGTGTAGGAAAACTCACAGCAGCTTTGTTTGGGCAATTGTGTGTGTGATTGAACGTCATGAAATTATTCATGATATTTGACCAATTTTAGCTTGCAGAATTTCCTATGGTTCAATTTAATAATGGTAAAATATGTAAAAAATTTTATCCAGAGTAAAGTAGATAAAATAACCTGGGCTCTTCATAATTTATCTATTCATCATGTATCTATTATAATGTAGCCTGTCACTGCATAACAAACTACACTAAAAGTTATTGATGCAAACAACAGCGATTTAGTACTTTGCATAGGTCTGTGGGCTGGCTGGGTTCTGTTGAATGGTTCTTCTGCTTCATAGAGAGTGACCTGGATGGAGCCTAGTGGCACCACTTTCTCTCTCCACGTGGTCTTGGGTCATTCCGTAGTCTAGCTTAGTTTCTTTTTCTGGTGCTTGGACACCAAAAGGGCAAAAGCAGAAGCTTCAAGGTACCTAAAGATTTGAGCTTTGAAGTTCTAAAATATAACTCCCACAAGATTTTATTGTTCAGAACAAATCACAAGGCCAATGCAGATTCAAGAGAAGGAGAAATATACTTACCTGGCAGGGGAGATAACATGATCACGAAGGTGGTTTTCCCAGGGCGAGGCTTATCCATTGCACTCCGGATGTGCTGACCCCTGCGATTTCCCCAAACACGGGAAACTCAACTGCATAATTTGTGGTAGTGGGGGACTGTGTTTGCGCTCTCCCCTGAAAAAAGAGAAGGAGAAATAGTGAGAGGAATGGCAGGTTCATACAGTGATAAGAGGAAGTGTTGGCAGCCATCTTTGGGAATGATTTGCCACACATACTATTTGCACATTTAAAAGGAATGAATGGATCTGTATAGCTTTGAAAGATATGCTTGAATTAAACCAAGTTGCAGAATAGTATGGGGTATTACTTTTCTATTGCCGTGTAACAAATTACCACAGACTAAGTGCTTAAAATAATGTCCATTTGTTATCTCACAGTTCTGTAAGTTAGAAGTCTGAGCAAGCTCAACTCTGTTCTCTGCTTAGCGTCTCACAAAGCTGAAATCAAGATGTCACACAGGCTGGGCTTGTATCTGGAGGCCTGGGGAAGAATCTTTGACCAAGCTCATTCAAGTTGTTGGCAGAATCCAGTTCCTCATGGTTGTAGGACTTTGGTCCCCATTTACTTCTGGGCTGTGAGCTGGGAGCACTTTCAGCTTCTAGATTCTGCCCCCATTCTTTGGCATCTGAAATGGTGATGATCTCTTCCATTTTCAAAACCAGCCATGGTGCATCAAACTCTTATGCTTTAAGTCTCTCTGTGATTCAATTATGCTCACCTTGGCAACCTCCCTTTTGATGGCTTCAAAGTCAACTCAATAGTCACTTTAATTACACTTGCAAAATCCCTTCTTCCCCATAACATAACCTAATCAGGGTGTGATGTCTCATCACAGTTCTTGGGATTAGAGTAGGAAATCTTAGGAGAGCATTTTAGGATTCTGCCTACCACATACATAAATACATAGACAACACCCCAAATTGATACCAAATGCATGTGAACATATGTAGAAAGTTGCCTGATGGTGATACTACCAAACTGATAACAGTAATTGCCTCTGAGGAGTAGACCAGAATTTGGAAGACAGGTGGTATATAGCCCTAATAGTAATATTTAAATTTTTAACAAGGAAATTACATTCCAAAATTCATATAATTAGAAAGTAATAAAAGATATTAACAGAGAATTTGAGGGGTCAAACACTCCACTCCCCTCACTTGACCTAAATTGCCTGTGCCTACTGCAGTGTGGAGCGGCGCCCTCCCGTCTCTCTCTCAGCTGTTGCCTGCTGCTTTCCTGCCCCAGAATTTCCACCATTATCCCTGTGCCAATCTAACTTGTCACATCCTTGTCCCGGGCTAATATCCAACAGTTGGTGCCTTTATAGCCGTACAAGAATTATAATAATATTGGTAAATAGTCTTTGCCCTCAGATCCCTGAGTGTCCTCCCCTCCCTGTACGACTTCAAGCTCCCTGCCCCTCCCTGAGACTCTCAGACCCCTTGCAGTTAGCAGCTAAATTGTCAACACTTGTTATGTCAGGGGCTCCCCCGGTGCTAAGACCAGTGTCCCTTCTGACCGCTCTCCTGCCCTCACTGGTGCTTACGTTTTGTGAACATTACTCCTTGCCCAGACTAGGTTCTAAAAATGTGAATTCATAGGATGGCACGTTTCACATGCATCTGTCCCTTCTCCTTTATCAATCAATAAATGTCTCCTGAGTGGGGACTGAACCTACTTTCTTTGCCAAGTTATTGGCATATGTCCTGTCCAACTCTGACTATGGAGATAAGCAACCACTGCAGAGGTATTTCTGTGTTCTCTCCTTTACCGTTAAGAAGGAGGGAAGAAAGTGCTGCATTTCCATGAGAAATAAAGTCTGAGGCTGGTCATATCATTAGATGTCATGATGTTTTATTATGAAAACCATGCGGAGAGAAGGCTTTGTTTCTGTCTTCATGCTAAGTAGTGGAATGTTTTGCCAACTTTGAGCTCCACTCAGAAATCCTTGCTGGGCGTCAAGCCTCCTAAATGGTAACATGAAGAAGTTCATACAACTATAAGTGGTGTGTAACCACTGCTATTTCAAAGTTGAATAATTTTTGCATTTAAAGATACCCTGTGGAGACAAACTCCTAGATCTAAGTAATCTGCAAGAAAAATAAAATCCCTGTACTCAGACTAAAAGTGTTGAGTTTGTCAGCTCTATATACCACAGCCACCGTTTTTTTTTTTTCTTCATTTAATGGTGTGATTATTTTTTGCCTTCGCTAAAGCCAGTATTAGCTAAAGGAATCGCTAATATTTATTGAACAATTATTACCACGTGGCAGGCACTGTGCTAAGCATTTTACAGGCAGCATGCAATTTTATCCTGACAACAACTCTATGAGAGGGAATTATTGTTCTTTCCATTTTACAGATGACGATGTTAGGGCATGGACCACTTAAATAAAATGACCAAGATCAGGTAACTAGAAGAAGGCAAGAAGTACAAGTCGTATCCAGCCCCATCTGACCTGAGCCCTGTGTGCAGAGCTGCCCTGCTCTGATCACACCCATTTGTAGTCTTCTCTTAGAGTTGAGCCCCCACCTCATGATTCTGGGTTTGCCATTCTTTGGCCAGTGGCTGGAACTGGTTGATGGGAAGGGTTTTGCTAAGGCAAATCCCCGTGAGATGACTCATAAGAAAAAGGGACAGAACTGTAAAACCTACCAGCAATGTACTTGCCAAGAACTGATCGTGTTCAAATATGAAATATTGACTCAGAGGTCAGGATGGTGAGACCACTGAAACAGATATTTTAAATACTGTATGTAGAAGAATCTACTCATAAAAACATTGCTTTACCCTGGGTGGGGGGTGGGGTAGGGGAAATGTATTGCTGCTGCTGTGAAGCTAGCTGAGTGACAAACTTTTTTACCAAAATCTGTAAATGTTTGTATCTAAATATTCATTCAGAAAATATTTATTTAAAAAAGTTCTATATGCTGGACACTGTCCAAAGCTCTAGAGGAAAAAATGGAGAGGAAATACGCAGAAAATCCCTTTTCTCAGGGAGCTTACAATCTAATGGGGAAACCAGTATAGTCAAAGAGCCCGGCTATTGAATGTTCACAGTGAGGTCAGTGATCTGCGGGGTGGAAAAGCAATTCTATTTCAGCTTATGCAAAGGAATCTCACTTAGCTGGAGAGGTTTCCATGGGGAATGAAAGCTTGAACTAAGATCCATAGGCTGCATGGGGTGTTAACTAGAGCACATAGTGGGAGCAGCCAAATGGAGCATTCCAGAGAGAGGCAACCAACATGTTTTGTCCTGTCACGTACCCCCATTGTCCAACCCTGTCCAGGGCATAAAAGGGTAGGGAGAACAAATGCAGAAACAACGCATGATGTTCAACTCCCCTCTGCCCTGGCTGGTGACTAGCTTAACAGGTGTATTGGTTTATTGTGGTTGCCATAACAAAGGACCATAAACTTAGTGGTTTAAAACTATGGAAATTTATGTTCTCACTGTTCTTGAGGCTATAAGTCTGAAATCAAGGTGTCAACAGGGCCATGCTCCCTCTCACTCCACAGGGGAGAATTCCAACTTCTGGTGGCTCCAGGTGTTCCTTGGTTTGTGACCATGTCACCGCAGCCTCTGCCTCCATGGTCATGTTGCCTCCTCTTTGCCTTCTGCTCTGTCGGTTTCAAATCACACTCTTGCCTCTCTCTAATTAGGGTGTTTGCCAATGGGTTTAGGTCTCACCTGGATAAGCCTGGACTCTCTTCTCATTTCAGGGCCCTTAAGCAGACCTGCAAAGACCCCTTTTCAAAATAAGGCCACATTCACAGGTTCTAGAGATTTGACATGGACATCTTTTCGGGAGCCATTTTTCAGCCTACCATATCGTGCATGTCTGGGCTCTGTATTTTGGCAGATCGTGACAGCAAGGGCAAATTGGAAGAAAGCTTGGGAGATTCAAAGCTGTAAAACAGAACGAGAAGGCAGAAGGTATGAGATTCTGAATCTTCCAAAAAGAAAACGTCTACAGAGCAATGGTCTAACGTGGGAATGCGCTGCCCATTAGGTGATATTTTGATCATTTGTTGGGTCTTTGTTGTTTTCCCAGTCATCATGGGTGTGCTGTTGGCTTTTAATATGTGGGAGCCAGGCTTCCTAGGTATCCTTCAATGTGTAGTAGACTCCCATTCAAATAATCATCCCAGATTCTGTTGAACGTTCATGTATGTACAAACTGATTCACCTAGAACCACTAACTCCATTTTACATATAAACACAAAATAAGTTTTGCATAGTTTTATTACACACTGAGTTTCTTGGAATGCATCTAATATGTAAATGGAGGGTACTGCATTATATTTAGAACTTAACAAGAGTTTTTCACCAGTTTAGTAAATTTTGTCACCAACAGGAGCAGCATTTATACCATCTGAGTCTATATGCAACCCCTTCTGTCTCAGCTGACACTTGTAGCTGCCACATGCAAATATAAAATAGAGGAGCTTGGAGACTCTGAATGACACACTTAGAATCAATTTTAGGATTATTAAATTAGTGAAGACTAAGCTCTTTGAATTTTATTATTCAAGCTTGATTTTAAAAAAATATTTCATAGTTTTGCAATTAAATATGTATGTGTGTCTATGCATATGTGTAAATATCTAATTTTGGTAGTCACATGATAAGAAACTTATAGTGGAAAATTATTTATTTATTTTGGTTTTCCTGCAATCTTCCATCTTATTCTCGTTCTATCCTGAGAGGTCACCATACAACATTTCTCAGCCCCTTGAATTGCTCTTTCGCTTTTCCATTCATGCTTCATTTTCCATTGCCTGTAGAAGAGTATGTTCTCCAAGTTTTTTTAAGTACTAGAGATGGAGGGCAAGCCTCTGCATGTGGTGGGTTTAAAGAGGAGATGCTTTTTTAAAGGTATTTCTCACCACCTTTTTGACTGTCATAACTCAAGGGATAGTTTTGACACTTCTCTTTTAAGTCAGGCTAAAGGTCACTTGTGAAAACTCTATACCTCCTCACATCTCCACTTTGGCAGTCTGTAATTTGTCTTGGTGTGACCTCCCTATTTTAATTAAGGGTTTTTATTTTAGTGTCAACTTCTACCTCTCTTCTTTTATATTCTTGTACTCCTTGAATGGAACTTTAAAAAAATCCCCTTGCTTCTTTTAAATCCCTAACTATTCAGTATAATTATAGGTAGGTGTAAGCATCTGTTGAATTTATTATGTATTCTAGTATAGCCTTTCAAAACGCATAGTATTTTATTATAAATGACTGCCCCTTTATTTCTCCTTTGTATTATGGTCAGGGCCTCATACCGATTTTTATCTCTTGAAATAATGTTATAGGTAAGTTATATTATCTATTAATTAAATTTCAGGATAGTAAAGAGGTCATTATGTAATATTTGTTATAAAAGGGAGCATTATACCTGATGGGTTGAAAGCCATGACCATAAATAGAATGATACAATTAAAAATGTGAGCACACACATGTGTAAAGGAAAAGACAGAAGGCAGCAGTCTTTCTCTGGGTGGTCAGAAGAGGAGGTTATAGTAAGGAAGGTAAGAGGGAAAGGAAGGAGAGGGCAGGGAGTCATCAGATCTGGGCAGCCTCCTGGGGAAGAGAGACCTTGGGCTTCACTTGAAAAGATGTGGCCTGAGGGGCCTGGGCAAAAGAGCCATTCTACTCCGTGCTTGAGGGATGTATCAGGCAAGGCTGGAAAGTAGGAGAATGAGGACCACATGCTGGCATCCACAGAAATGCCCACAGCCTTTGGCAAACTGTAAATGGAGGAATGCCTTATCAGCAGGCTATTCTGGGACGATGTCCCCAGGACTCCAAGAGAGTGGCATCCCTTCTTCTGTAAGGCTACAGAAGAAGGTGATGTAGGACTTAAGAAATAGACATGAATTATAATTATCTTCCTTGGAGGCTGTGTATTTGGAATTTTAGGAGCCAAGTACTTAATGTTTCATATCAGATCAAAGCCTGAGATTTAAGATAGCTGAGAGCTAACCTTTGAATTGTGGGAGAAAAACAAAGAAACAGCAGGACTTTCATACAAACAAAAGAATAGCACTGGGATTTTGATAAGAAGATGGGAATGAAGAGGAAGTGGAGGCTTTGAGGAGGAAAAATAGGGCCCCTGTAATGTTTATCCCTGTTTAGGAACATGCATTTGTTTGTTAAACTTGGTGGTCCCTCTCCCACGAGAATGATAGCTCCCTGAGGACAAGGATTGCATCTTTTTTATTAAAATATGTACAAATAGCACATTGTCTGGAACAAAGTAGTTGCTAAGTATGTCTTAACTGAAGGAATAAAGGAATGACTCAGCTAGGAGCACTTGAACATCCATGTACAACCACATTAGACATCTGTGCGTTACCATTCAGCTTTTAACACTTTTCTGTTGCTGTAAGAGATATTAATATGGAAAATAATGAGTTCCAGTTGTGTGACATTTTCATTGTCAATGTTTGCAAAGCTATTAACAGCAGAGATATGCATCAGACCCCAGTGTCAAAATAAATGGCCAGCACCTCCAAACCATAAATGTTTGGGGGCAATAGCCAAGCAAAATATTTGTGCAGCAGAGCCTACATCCTGTTGGAATACAGATTAGATCATTAAGAAGCAGCACATTTCATCCATTTATCAGTGTCTGCATACAGTGAAGTCTATTAATTGAATGAGTATGGAGAACACTGGTATAGCATCGTACTGCATAAGAGGGTTGCTTCTCTGTCTTCATCAGTGAATTTTACCTTTAGTCCTGAGGGTTAATCGCAAAAAGAAACGGCATTTTTTTTGAGACTATTCTCTTTGGTCTTGGTCTTACTTTGTTGCTAGATTTGTAAATTTCACTAGTAACTTAATTTAGTTATGAAATGCTTCAGGGTTCTGCACATTAGGTCTGAGTGAATAAAAGTAAATAGGTAAGAAAGTTTGAGCAACCTCTCCTGGTATCAGTAGGAAAACCAAATGAAATTGGGCATCAGATAAAATAGTAGTTTGTTCATCCAGACTTTTAATTAAACTTGGAGACTAATAGATCTTGGGATAATCTAATTGTGTGGCTGTACATTCTCCTTGGTTCTACCTCTCACATTCTTTATTCTTGAAAAATCTCTTTCCAGATTTTTTTAAAACTTATTCAAGTGATGTTGACATGAGAGTGTCTTAATTTGATAAATAAATGCCTGTAGTTTAGATGATGTATGGAAATGTGAAATGTTCACCTCTAGAATTGTCTCAGAGCCCCCTCTTGCCTTTAATGCTCCCTAACCCTACGATATACTCCAGTTTCCTCTTTCCTCCTTAGTACTTATTACCCAGGCGAGCATGTATTTGGAAATTCAAATATCCTATTCTTATATCATTATAAAACCTTTGTAACCTCTCCAATGGGCATATTTGAGAAAATTTAAGTGGGACAATATTAATAATGGACTTCAAACTGTTTTAATATGGTATGCCACTTCAAAAGGAAAGCAGAGTGGACCTGGGCATTAAATAAAAATAACCAATTCTTTCTCCAGACGTTTCCTCCACTAGAACAAAAGCTTCTCAAGAATTGAGAGTGTATCCTGTCCACAGTTATATTCCCAGTGCACAGAAAGTGCCTGACATGCAGTGGGGCTCAGTAAATAATGAAAAAATAGCTGAAGAAGCCTTCAGTAGAACTTCTAGTATAGCTTCTACAACTTTCAGATGGAAATCTTGAACCAGAGCTGTAAAGAGATCAACCCAGGACCATGCAGAAGAGGCTATGGTCTAACTAGAAACAACTGAGAGAGAAGGTTCTGGTAGCAGGTGATGATTGTCCAAAATCTTGGAAATGTGTGTGTCTGTTTCTTACATGTGGAAAATCCACTCAAGTGTATCTTGGGCCACTTAATACCAATAGAGTATGACTCCTGGGCCCTTTTACATCCTTCCTCTATCTACTTCTCCTTAAGGTAGGGTGACATTGGGTTCCAGCTCTCACTGGGGTCTATCTTAGTCTGCCCTCCTCTGGGCAATAGGCTACTGCCATGTAGAGAAGGCCTGTAGTTATCTAGGAATAGGGCAGTGTACCTTGTACCTAATCAATGTTGACATAATTAGTGAGTCTGCTCCACCAAGGACCCAAGCCACATGCCTTATAACTTGATCAGCATATTTACAATATAACTAACGTAATTTATAGAATATAGTTAACAATAATATAGTAATATATTTATAGCAAAAGCAAAGAAGGTACTATAGCAATCCTAAAGGTCAATAAAAAAAAGAAATCAAGGCTTACTTTTATGAGAAAATATGATTAAGCATTTTTTCTCTTCTTCATTTTCTTTAACAAGGAGACCTAGATCATGTCACTTAACCAATATGTGCTTATCTGTGTATCTTTCTGAAAACTGGAGGAATAACTGAGTTTGTTTTTAGGATTAGATGAAATAAAAATGCCTGGACAGATTTTTTTAAAAGATCATATTTGACTCTGCAGTTACCTGCACATCTCTTTTATTTGATTCTAGGACAAGACAAGAAGGAAAGGGTGGTGTTTCTTGAAGTCATTAAAAACTCTAGCAGTGTGAAGAAAAAAAGTCCCCCCCCCAAAAAAAAAAAAAAAATCAATCCCTTCACCAAGAGATAAGCACTGTTAAAAACATTTTGTGTACTTTCTTTCAGCTTTTTTTATGTATGTGTGTTTGTGTGTGTTTATGTCTCTGATTTAGTGTTAAAAAATACAATCATTCTGATTATAATGTTTCTCTTTCTGCTCTCTTCATTTAGAATGTTGTACAATTTAAAGGTAACCTAGAAGGTTACTGCTTTGCAATTCTCTGTTAAATGCTGCATCGTGTCTAAAATTTTGCTGAACGTAGCAGGTGCCCAATGGTCATTAAGAGTGCATGACACACATTTGGGACTTCTCTCCAGGACTGCTTGGCAGTACTCTACTCTTCGGAAGCTAGTAGCATTGTGAGCACTATCTGATACTGTTAGGTTATTATCGTATTCCAGGAGCTAGCACACTACAGCCTGTGCACCAAATCTACCCCCAACTCCCCAGAACTACGTTCTTCTTTGTGGCCAACTAGCTGAGAGTGACTTTCACGTTTTTATTTTACATTATATTTGAATTTGTTATGAACATTCAAATTTATCCCTTCACTTAAGAAGACAAGGGGGTATAGCTACATGAAAAATGCCTGGAAACTTGGGAGAGGCACATGTAGACCATGTCTAAGTGCATCATCTGAGTGTATGGGGCACTGTATGTGTTCAGGCTTGCTGATGCTGAGTTCGGGCGATGGTGGTTGTTGGCTTCTTGAAAGAGATAGCTTTCAGGAGTGGAAATTTTTTTGGAGAGAGGGGTTGAAGGATAGGAGTGAGATGGAACTTCTGGAACCAAAGCTCAGAGGCAGATACCATTAAGATGTGTTCAAGGTTTGTGTGGCAAGGAAAGGGAACTGATACTTTTCAGAGCTTTCTGAAGATTCTTTGCTAAGCATTTACACATGACATCTCCTTTACTCTTGAAAACAGTCCCACAAAATGTGTGCTGTCCATGCTTTACACATGAGGACATTGAGATTCCAGGAGTTGAAGCAACCTGCTATAGGCCACACAGCTAGTAAATAGAACATATGATCTTTCATCTCTACCATGCATGTATTTTATTTTATACCTATGATGTCAATACCCCAAATGGTGATGGCAGGTTCCAAGGTAAAAACTGCACACCACTTGTTCTGAATACTGTTCTTTTTCTTTGATACAACATTCGTGACCATACCTGGTCATGTATCTTCAGTTCCCAAACCCACTGAGTGCTGTCGAGCTTCCATGTATTATTGAATGCTTATCCTTCTATCATGGATGTCTCTCCCAATTTCTGTACTCAGAAATTTCTATTCATCCTTCAAACCCTACCTCAAAAGCTACCTCATCTTAGGCATGATCTTCTAATCCTCCAGGCAGTTAGTCAAGATCCTCTGAACTTGTTAGAAGTATTCTTTTACACAACTCTGATAGAAAAAAATTCTATTGCCGCCTTCTTCAATTGACTGTGAACCCTTGAGAACCAAAATGAAAGACCATTGTTGTGGCTCCAGCATGTAGCACAAATGCTGACATATAGATCTTAGATTTTGGTGACACAATGAATAAGGAAAGGAATAAACAAACAAACAGATCAGTAAATAACAGGGTAATGAGTGAATGAATGAATAAATGGACAAATAGTAGGTGAGAGTTGCTCTTTCACTTGGATGCAGCATTTGCTTGTTGTACTCGCTGCAGATTTCATTGTAATCCCTGGCCATCAGAACCCACCACGTCCCAATAACTTCTATCCAGTAAGGTACTCTGCTCCCTGCCAACCCATTGCTTATTTAAAAAAAAAAAATTTTTTTTAAATTTTATTTATTTATTTATTTATTTTATTTTAACCCATTGCTTTTAACTCAGATTGGCAAACACTTTGGGGTCAGCCCTAGTTCCTGTAGGGCATAAGTATGAGGACCCTAACTGAATGAGATTTCACCTCAGCATCAGGTTTTTAACAACCATTAAGTTTTGGCAATTGCATAACCATTGACTGTTGTATCAATATCTAAATATACCAAAGGTACTTTTAATGTGGTATGAATTTTTTTATATGCAAGTTACCATCAAAAGAAGTCCTTGAAATCCTCTTGTAGGTGAATCTGAGCAACTATCAAATTTAAATAGTAAAGCATTGTTAAGTGGGCTTTTTAAGACCATTTGCAGATGGGACCACCGAGACAGGCACATCAAGGTCGTTCCGCAGAAAGGCAGTTGAGTCGCTCGATTTCCTCGACCCTGCAGCCGGCATCGCTCTTTAATCTCTTCTGCCTTTCTTGGTTTCTGGGGAGGAACAATGGCCCCCAAACAGGGTACAGCATCTGCATGATAACTCAGTGCAGCCAAGCCCATATAAATATTGCATCGCTTTAAATTTTCATAAACCGTAATCCATAATGGCTCCCGAAGCACCAACTATTTTCTCTCCACTACATATCATGCATTTTTAACCGTTTATAATTACCCGATTAAACAGCAGGCCATGGGGGCTCACAGGAGTCATTAACTCAACAAGTCTTGTAACCTGGCACCAGGGACAGGTCTTGCCTGAGGGGTTGGTGGGTGTGTTCACCCAGGTGTCCCAAAGGAGCAGAGTTCCCCTCTCAGTCCACTGCTCCTTCAGGAGGTGAAACTTCCAACTAAACTTGAACATAGCTAACAGGGAGAAGAAAGGTGGAAATGCTAGCACCAGCCTTTAAAATGGGGAGGATGTCCCAGGACAGGAGATGGTGACAAGAGTCACCTGGGCATCTGTTCTCCATCCTGTTCATTTCTACTGGTCAATGTTCTTTCTGTGCAGAAGTACCCCAGGTGTCCCTCTTTAGCACACTAAATATGCTGAGTCTCCTTAGCTCCTTCCATTAAAAGGCGTGATTTATTCTTGAGTGTGCTGCTTCTGAGAGGCTGATGTACACGAGTGAGTATTATTTCAACACATCACATAGGTCAGATTTGTGGCAACCCAAAGCTCACAGGCTGTGATCATGATACACTACTGAACTGTGTGTGCTGAGAATAGCACCCACTTCATTTTGTATTGGGATAAAAAAAATCTGTGGTGGTGCTTTTGATACATTTAGTTTACTAACCTTCCCTTCATTTAAAACTGGTATGAACTCCTCTCTCTAAAACATTTCCCCCATGCCCCACATTTTTCTAAAAGGTCTTGCCCTCAATCCCTATGCCATTACGTACAAGGCTTTGAGAAAGAGAATATATTTAATGTTGTCTTCATCTCTGCTCACCCATCAGGTATAACAGCAGTGCTATGCAGTAAAGATTTGTTGAAGAATCATGGTCAACCTATAAATAGATCTTTCTTTGCAAGTTCTATAAGGGATTTTGGATTTTGAAATTCATAAACAGCAAAAATAGGCATTAATTTTACAATGGCATTTCTGTGAGCCTGGGTGAAAGGGACTAGAATATAAGCAGACACCATTTTTGGCAGATTCAGAAAAATGTATTGGCACATAGGAAGCTTTGGCAAATATTAAGTGATGGAGATTAGTTGGCCTGTCCTTCTTTTGTGCTTTTGTGTGTTGTATTCAGACACTGGCACCATGTTTTTCTAGTCTTTCTAATGTCTCACTGTTTTTTTTTTTTTTAATTAATGGGTAAAAATAAAAATTCTCACAATACATACAAACATTTGCAAAATGATATATAAATATATATGCATATATGTGTATTTGCTTACAAAAATGTTGTTTATATATATATATATATACACATATATTTTAAGAGGTGCTTAGATTACCCAAAATATTACACAGAACCCACTGGGATTCCCATGTTGCCCACCTCCCACACCTCCCACCA
>JAKSZT010053928.1:46270883-46301176 GCA_026826555.1 Tolypeutes matacus
TAGGTTTGAATAGAAGGGACTGGTGAACCATGTGCAGGGAGGACTTATTTGAGTCTAATTCTGTCACACTGTTGTTTTTGTATCAGTATTCAGGTTTTGGGAGAAATAAACCACCAATCAGGATTGGAGGAACAGATGTAAATTAGGTGATATGAGCTAAGAGGAGAGATCAGACCATACAAATTAGCTTTATGCAAGGCATTTTTGTGTGTTTTGTTGTTGTTGTTTAAATAAAGATTTATTTTGGGATTCCTTTAAATAGAAAGTAAATGCCTTTGAAATGTGGAAACATTTTACTTTTATATGCTACCCCAGACTGCCCTTCTGATACGCTATGCAGAAGCCCACCTATAGGCTGCACCCTGTGCAGGGGCCCACCTTTCTGCTTCTGCTGATGCTCTTGATTCTAGAACAATCTGCTATTCTTTATGTCTCAACCCAAGCTCTTCTTTTTCTTTTCTTTTTTTTTTTTTTAAGATTTATTTATTTACTTTATTTTTCTTTATCTATTACCCACCTCCCCAAGATGGTTCTCTCATCTGTCTGCTCATTGTTTGCTAACCTTCTCCAGGAGGCACCGGGAAGTGAACCCGGGACTTCCCATGTGATAGGTGGGTGCCCATCTGGTTGAGCCACATCCTCTTCCCCCAAGCTCTTCTTTCCATTTGACTCTCAAATTAAATTTTTTCCATCTCCAATTCTACCTTTTGCTTCCCTTCTTTGAAATCCTTCAGTACTTGTACTCTACATTACAGCACTTGTCTCCTAGTGCTGTGGTGCCTTTTTTGCCTCTAATTTTTATGAATCTCTTTGCTTTTTCTCCACAGTTTTATTTTTGTTCCTCAAGAGTAGGCAGCATGTCTCCCAGTGTTTAATAAATGCTTGTTAGCTGATTTATTCAGCCAAGTACACCCATTAGTTTCATTAAAATAAAAAAACAAACTCAAATGCTCATTGAAAGCAGGAGTTGAAGAACATTTTCTATAAAGGGGAAGGTGGGAAACATATTAGGCTTTGCTGGCCAGACTGTAGCGCAAAAGTGGTCATAGACAATTCATCAACATGTAGGTGAGGCTGCTTCCAATAAAACTTTATTTACAAAAATGGGCAGTGGGAGAGATTTTGTGAATCCCTGATTTAAAACATAGGAAAAACTCTCTTATGGTGTACCCTTTTAACCTTAGAGTAACTAAATAGAATTGTCTAAATCACATGGAATGTGCATCACATTCACCAGAGCAAGAAAAGGATATCGTCAGTGTGTCCCTTGTCCTCAGACACTAACATTTTAATGGTTACTCAGAATGTGATAATCAAGTGGTCTCCTTTTTCTCTTTAAAAGTAATGTTTATTCTGGCTACTCTTCTACAGTGCTGTCGGGACTAAAAATCAGTTCAACCTTTCTGGAAGCATGTTGGTACTATATATCATAAAATGTTCATAGCCATCAATTCCTTTCTGGAAAGTATGCTGAGAAAGTCATTAATTCATTCAACGTATATTTACTGAGAGCCTATAAATGGGCTAGGCCTGTGCTACATGTTGGGTCACTATGGAAGTGAGCAAAGATTGGGCTGTAGCTGGTCCCTTACAACATTGCCACTAAGAGAAATCAATAATAACCCTTGAATCCAACCAGGCAGAGTTGTGAAACTAGTATATCCATATCATGGAATATTTGCAATCATTAAAAAGGACATTTTAGAAGAATTTTAATTACACAGAAAGATATTCAAATATATTTAGGAATAAAGTAGGTTAAATCTATTTACAGAAAATCTTTTAGAACTTTAAAAATGTATAAATATGCATAGGTAAAAGGACTTGATAATGATGTTTACCACAATATCATCAATCACTCTCTCTTGGTGGTGGAATTCCCAATCATTCTCCCCATCCATTTGCTTCTCATATTTTTCTAAAATAATGATGTGTCATTTATGCAAACAAAAAAGAAAATCTGAAATTATGCAGAATTACTAATAATAAAGGATGGCTCCCACCAAAGGAAGTTTAGGATGGCTTTCTGCTTGGCAAACACGGGGAATCTTATTCCAGGAAAATTACTGCTGAGTTGGCCGTAAGATTATGCATGCCCCTCTTTATACTGATTCAAATCTGGAAATCTTTCTCCATCAATCAGAATATTGTGCAGAATTGAATCTTTTACATTTAATGTTGACTAGCTATGGGTTAACCAGAAGTTCTGTTGTAGCACCCTTCTCATTCTCCATGTCCCCCATTCTGCTGTGGCACATCCAGTCTCATGAATATAATTGAATCTCCTTTGGAAGATTCAGTGCATTTCAGGACCCGAGGGCTACAAAACTGACCATCAATTATCATCGTCTAGGACAAAAGATATAGATGTGGAAGATACAGATTATTGAGCTGAATGTGAAATGATTCCCGGATAGCCTCTGGAAATTGCTTTGCTGAATAAATCCCTGATGTCAGTGAGTTTTTCTTATGTGCCTTTTTTTTTTTTTTTTTTTTTTTTTTTTGCCTCTTCTGAAAGCTTGCTTAGTCCAGGGAAAGAAAAGGAAAGTAATCCAGTGATTTGAACTTTCTAGTTAAGAGCCTTGTTGCTCCAGATGATTATTCCACACCTCCCCTCTCTTTTTCATCTATATAAAATATGAAAAACATGCTGTTTCTAGTCTATTATCTTGATGTCTTTCCATGAGCACTGGGTGTTTATCCAAGTCTGTAATGCTGTCTCTTGGGCCCGTGAGTTCCCTGGCTCCTGTAGTACTTCATCTGCCAAAGTCTTTACCTGGATCAAACCAGGTTGACATGAACTGCAAAGGCTGCTTAAGTGGAGTAGAAGTTGTCAGAGGCAGCCAGGGATCCAAATGAGAGGAGTGAGTGCATGAGAAGCCTGGCTCACCCCCTTGGCCTTGTTGAGGACAGGAGACTTTTGTCAGTTTTCACACCCTATTGCATCTCCTCATCTCTTAGAACTGCCACCTTTTCCACAACTCACCATCTTCCCCAGTTTACCACCCAGCAGCAGAGATCCTCCTTAGGTTATTTCTCTGCATAGATCCATGAAGCATCAGGTTCCAGAGTTTTGCATAATTATTGAAAAACCCAGCTAGTGTGCTGCACCTGAAATCACAGGTGTGCTGAGATGCTGATTCCCCTCAGCCACCAGGGCACCCAGGTGGACTCACCATCAGCCTCAAGCAGCCTCTTCCACTAGTGTAGAATACTCATATTTTTATTTTTATTAGATTATCTCTTGGAAAATTGGGAGGCACTGACCACCTTTTCCAGAGTGTGATCTGGGGAACATTTCCTGCTGCAAGATAAAATATCTGACCACGTTTAGGTTCACATTTATATGGGGATCATTGCTCTCTCTAGTCTAGGATAGCCCTTTCATTTTATAGAGAGGAGCATAATAGTTTACAGAGCTGGGGCCAGCATGTTGATTTCTTGCCTTACTTTTCAGTTTTTCCTTTTCTGCTCAGCTGTGGAAGACAGCTGAATGCTATTGATTTCTTGGACACAAAAGCATCACACAATTGATGTGATGGAAAATGCCTTGCCTTAGAAGACCAGGGTTTGGTTCCATTTTTGACTCTTGCACAAGCCACTCTAGTCTTCATTTTAGAGAAATGGATAAGTCTTCTAGAGTGTGCAATGGCTTATCCAGAGTAGCAGAAGCTAAAGGGAAATAACCTGTACATATTTTGATTGCTGGTTAGTGCTGAAGCTGAGCCTTGGACAGAGCTTTCTTCCCTCTAGCTTAACCTCCCCTTGTATTTTCCACACCACTGCATTTCTAAGGACACAATTACATTAAGAGAAGACTTATTGTCCAATCATCAGTGCTTGTTTCTGTGCTGGCAGAAAACAAAATGCTAACACTAGTAAGTAGTGAGAACTTTCTTTTTCTAGCTTTGACCAAGAAGAGATTCTTTCTGTAGAGTCACCATCTGGAATGTGCCAAGTTGTGAAATGACCTCTCGCCACCGCATGGACCAAAGCTTCTAGAACAGGGTGAGCAAGCAAAATCTTCACATGGAGAAGTGTGGATTAGGCTAGAAACACACGTTTTCCTGCTTCTCTTTTTCTTGTTCAACAACGAGGAGCTGAAGCATTCATGAAAAGTGTTAGGTTAATTCCATCTGGATTTATGTCAAACATATTAAGTTTGAAATCCTAAAGATAGAATGGTTCTATAATTTTGAGTTATGGAGTGCCTGTTAAAATATATTCAAACAACCATGTTTGTAATGATGACTGCTATATCATACTGTCTTTCAGAAGCATGACAAATATAGCTCGTTTTATAAATATGTAAATGCAATTCATTGCTATTTCGTTAATGTTGAATTTCACTGACTCAAATTATTTTTCTAAAATAAGGTTCTCCGAATGGCTTATATCACCTTCATGGCTAGTTGTCTACATCCTCTCTCTCTCTCTCTCTTTTTTTTTAAATAATAATTTTATTTTTTATTTTTTAAAAGATACTTAGATTACATAAATGTTACACAAAAATTGTAGGGATTCCCATATGTCCCACCTCCCACTCCTCCCACAACCTCCCACATAAACATCCTTCATTAGTGTGGCACATCACCTGCAATGGATATACACATCTTGGGGCTTTGCCACTAAGCATAGACCATAGTTCACATTGTGGAACACACTCTCACACACAGTTCTGCATGTTATATAATGATATAAAATGGCCTATATCTGTCATTGCAGTGTCACTAAGGATAATTCCCAAGTCCCGAAAAAGCCCCTGTATTACAACTGCTTTTCCCTCTCCCTGCCTCTAAAGCATCTGGTGGCCACTGGCTCCACATTAATGTTGTAATTACTTCCATTGCTTGAATTACAGTATGTCTATAACAGAATACCAGTAATTCCACTCTAGCCCATAGCTCTTCCCCCAATGCTGAGGAGTCTGAGATGGTGATATCCACTCCACCTCCAAGTGAGAGGGGGCTTATATTTCATGGATAAGATGGATAGGATTATCCTGCCTGCAGTTACAGACTCTCTCCATTTCCTTGGATGACTGTTGTCCATCATCATCTCCCTACCAGGTGTCCAGGGTGAGTCCATTGAGCTGTAGAGTAGGAGTTGCAGCGCCACTGAGATTCCGGGCCCAGGTGGCACATGTACAGCCCAAAGACTATGGTCTCTGGAAGTACACCTACAAACTCCGGCAACACATATAGGTTTGAATAGAAGGGACAGATGGACCATGTGCAGGGAAGACATATTTGGGTCCAACTCTGTCACTCTCAGGAGCAAGGATTCCAAAGTAGGGCCCACTGATAAGGTGCAAAATTCTGGGTCTATCCACCCTGATATAGGACCTGGGTGTCTCCACAGCCCTCAGGAGCCCCTCTATTGGGGCTGATATCCACACTGGAAGCCTACGAGGTCCTACTGAGATATGCATGACCTCCCAACTCACTTTGAAGTCTCTTAGCCATATGAACTCATTTGTCTTTACCTTTTCCCCATTTTATTTGAGGTCTTTTTCCAGTTGTTTTGCCTGTTGGCACTTGTTAGTAATCCCTCGTTGCCAGGGAGGCTCATCCTCAGGAGTCATGTCCCACGCTGGGAGGAAGATAATGCATTCATATGCTGAGTTTGGCTTAGAGAAAGGCCACATTTGAGCAACAAGGAGGCTCTCAGGAGGCAACCCTTAGGCACCCCATAACAATAGGCTGTTTCAATTTCAAGAGCCAAGACTCATAAGGCTAGTATCAATAACAAGAGCCCATCAGTGGGTCATCCTCCTTTGCCAGACACTGCCCCTGCACTTGGGGGACTGTTGCTACTCCCTTGGAAAATATGGCAGAGCTGTTGTATTAGTCAGCCAAAGGGGTGCTAATGTAAAATACCAAAAATGGGTTGGTCTTTATAAAGGGTATTTATTTGGGGTAGAAGTCCACAGAGACCAGGCCATAAAGCGTTAAGTTTCTTCTCTCACCACAGTCCATTGCCACGTGTTAGAGCAAGACAGCTGCCGGCGTTTGCCACGGTTCAGGCCTCTGGGGTTCCTCTCTTCCCGGGGCTGCGTTTCTCTCCCGGCTTAGCTCCTGTTTCCTCCACAAGGTCAGCTGTAGACGATCAGGCAAAGGGCTTACTTCTCTTCTCCTGGGGCCTTCTTTCCAACATCAAAACTTCTTCTCGAAAGACTGCTTCAACTGTCCTTTGCCTTGCCTATTATATTCGATTCCCCACCCACCAAGGGGTGGGGCTCAATGCCCTAATCCTAACCTAATCATGCCCAGATTAACAGATCAGTTTACAAGCATGATTCAATTATATTTTTGGAATTCATAATTACATCAAACTGCCACAGCTGTCCAGGATGGGAATTCAGTATTCTCTCATTTATTGAGTGGTTCTCCACCCCCTGTGACCATGCCCTGTGAGCATTTGAACAATTTTACATACTTTTTATGTATGTTCAGGTGAACTTCCTCCCATGCATCTCCATCCCTGACACCCCCATCAATGATCCTCTTCTGCCCCAGTTGTAACCATTCTGTGATAAAGCTTCTTTAAAGATGAAGCCAATACAATAGCCAAATATAATAAATAGGAAAATGAAATAATAATGATGTTTGAATGTAAGAGATAAAATACATGAAAACTTTTAAAAGGCTAAAAATAAAATTAA
Source organism: Tolypeutes matacus (assembly GCA_026826555.1). Taxonomy (NCBI): domain Eukaryota; kingdom Metazoa; phylum Chordata; class Mammalia; order Cingulata; family Chlamyphoridae; genus Tolypeutes; species Tolypeutes matacus. The sequence goes on from JAKSZT010053928.1 coordinate 46,277,548, forward strand.
ATTAAAGGATTGGGTTATTCAAAAAATAAGAAAAAAAATTTAAAAATTAAAAAAATATATATTTTTTGATATTTAGCCTTTTGTCACTGCACTATCTGGTGTCCAGTCTGTACTGTGGCACCTTCCCCCTCTCACTCCCCAGTGTCTCACTATTTTTCATTTAATTTTCAAAGAAGTTTTAGGTCACAGCAAAGTCACACACCGAATACAAGACACTCTCATATACCCAGCCTCCTCCCACTTTTCTCACCCCATGTTAAAACCTTTTTGTATGTGGATGGTAGCATTGTTATAACTGACATACAGATAGTGAAACATAGCTGCTCAACATTGTCAATGGTTTACAGTATGGTTTACATTTTGGATCGTACACTTTTATATATTTTGATGATATTTACCATGTCCTGTGTCCATCACTGTAAGGTAATGAAAAACATTTCCGCTGACCACTAAATACCCCCTGTTTGATCTATTCTGTTCCTCCCTCCCCATCCCCCCAGGTCCCATGATGATCCCCTGGCTTGACTCATTGGATAGTCATCCTCCCTTTACCTTTCTTATAAACAGGACCTCTGGTTATTGAAATGAGGATGACAATGGGTACATTTCCCAGACTACTTTGGAGGGTAGAATTTGCTCATGGAACTTCCAAGAAGAATCTTTAATGGAGTTTTCCCAGCTGAGAGATACCCTTTTACATTCCTCACTTCACTTCCCCCTTCTCCTTCCTGATACACTGACCTAGTACCTATAGCACTGGCAGCCATCCTGTGACCATGGAGTGACTTTGAGGATGGAAACAGGTATACTCCAAGGATTACAGAACAGACCATGTGAGCCTGAGACACTAATGCCATCTCCTACCCACTATTGTCCAGGTAGTTCAGGTAGCCTGGGATTGCCCACCTTTAGACTTCTTCAAGAGAAACACAAAATAATCCCAACATTTGTGTCAGCCACAGTTAATTTGAGTTTCTATTACAAGCAGTGGAACACTTCCTAATTGAGACCATATTCACATAGTTGCAATATTAAACCTTGAATTTTTAATCAGCATCTTTTTCTATTATGTAGGATTAATCATCATGTAATTGGAAAAATGTCATTTAGAATGTTCATGCTTTGGATTACATAGCATATAAAGTACATAGATTTAAATTAAGGAAGCAGAGCACTACGTGTTTTTTGTTTTTTTTAATTTACGTGCATTAAAATCCACTTTGTTTTTTTTGCATGTCCCGTTCTGTGAGTATTGACAAATACATAGCATTGTATGTTTAAACACTGCCACAATCAGGATAAAGAAAAATTCCCTAACTCCCCTCAAAAATTCCCTTATGTTCTCCCTTTGTAGTCAATTGTTTGTATTTATATGGATCTGTTTCTTGACTCTCTGTTCTGTTTCATTGATCAGTGTGTTTATTCTATTGCCAAAACCACATTGTCCTGTTTACTCTACCGTATAGTGCCTCTTAAAATGAAGTAGTGTGAGTTCTCTATTTGTTACTCATTTTCAAAGAAAAAATATTGGTTTTCTGTTTATTCCCTCTCTTTTGTTTTCTGCTTTATTTACCTTTCTTTCCCATGTCTTGCGTCCTTTTGGATTGTTTCAAAATTTCAAGCTTATCTATTGTTTTTGAATGTATTTCTTCGTATAGATTTTTTAGTAATAGCACTAAGGTTTATAATGTGCATGCCTAATTTTTCAAAGTCTACTAAGAGTTAAAATTTTACCACTTTAAGTAAAATTGTACAAATCTTACAACCACATGTGACCCTTTGTAACCCCCTTGGATGTTGTAGTTTTCATATGTATTACATGTACCTTCATTGAAAACCCTATGGACAATGTTATTATTATTATTATTTTTTTTTTTTTTTGGCTCTCAGTAGGCAAGCATATGTTAAAGAACCTGGACGGAGAAAATAATGTATTGTATTTACCGAGATTTTTACCATTTCTGTTGCTCTTCCGCCATTCCTGAAGTCCCAGATTTCCCTCTGGCTTCATTGCCCTTCTGCCTAAAGAAGTTCTGCCGCAATTCTTTTAGAAAATGTATGCTGCCAATGAATTCTCTTAGTTTTTCTTCCTCTGGAGATGGCTTTATTCCACCTTCCTTCCTGAAGTATATTTTTACTAGAGAATTCTGGGTTGACAGTTCTTTTCTTTCAGTACTTCAAAAATACTGTTCCACTATCTTACTGACCTCTATGGCTTTTTTGGTAGAAATCTTGAGTTATTCAAATGACTGAATCAATCAAATATGGATTGTGTTGTTTTCATCTGTTTTCAAGAGTTTTCATTATCTTTGGTTGCCAGCAGTTTCAGCTGGTATATCCGTGTGGGTTTCTTTGAGTTTTACTGTTTGATGTTCGCTGAGTTCCTCAATTTATGTCTGTCGTCAAATTTGGGAAATTTTCAGCCATTATGCCTTCAAGTGTTTTTCCTGCTCCAATTTCCATCCCATCTTTTTCTGTGACTTCCAAGATACAAATAGTAGACATTTGTATACTCTCCCACAGGTTTCTGGATCTGTTTTTTCCCTGGTATTCAGACTGGATAATTTTATTGATTATTGGATAATTTCTATTGATTCAAACTCATGGATTTTCCCCCTGCCATCTCTGATCTGCTATTGAGCCCAAGCAGTGAATGTTCTAATTTCATTTTCTTGTATTTTTCAATTCTAAAATTTCCATTTGGCTATTTATGTAGTTTATCTTTCTTTCACTGAGAATTTCTATCTTTCTATTATTCATATCAAGAGCTTGTCCTTACTCCATGGATATGATTATAATAGCTACTTTAAAGTCCTTGGATGATCATTCTAACATCTGTATCATCTAGGGAATGGTGTCTGTTGCTTATTTTTTCCTTTGAGAATTATTGAGATTTTCCTGATTTTGGTATGCTGAGTAATTTTGGATTGCATCCTGATATTTTGAATAGTATGTTGTGAGTTTTCTTTAGGGATCTGTTGAAATCCTCTGATAAATGTTGATTTTTTAAGTTTTTGGTTTTTTTTAGCAAACAGACAACTTGATTAGGCTTTGAACATAAGTCCCAACTCTGCTTCTGTGAGCTGTGGTTCCAATGTCAGTTTAGTTCTCAGAGCCTTTGTAGTCCTATTCAGACCTGCCCACTATATGCACCAACCCAGCACCAGTATGGAACTGGGCAGTGGTCTAAAGTCTAGTTCAGTTACTAGAGCTCTTGCTAAGCTGCTTCAGATCAGTTCCAAACATGTGTGTCTTGGGAATGAGCCCAGGATTTAATATCCAGATTTTGGAGATCCCTTTCTCTAGGTTTCTCCTATTCAAGATTTAACCCTGTACTCTCATCTCTCAGGGATCCCTTTTCCTGGTTCTGGCTACAAAGTAGAGGGTGTGAACCTCCCTGCACTGTTGTGTGCATCCCATGAATGGATCTGCCTTTTCATGAAGTGGCAAGAAAGAAAAAATAATGGGGATTTTCTTCCCACTCTTCTGACTGCTGGGACCCCTTTTCCAGGTTGGTCTAGTCAATGGGAAGGAGTTGCTTTCCAGAGATTCAGGTATCTGCATGCTTGCTGCCACCCCAGGAGTGCAGCTTCATCCCTTGACTCAGTACAGGGCAAGGAAAGTAAGGAGAGAAATATAAAGGGGGTTATCTTCACACACTATCCTACAGAGGCCCTCCTTTTTCCTCTGGCCAGAAAGTGATGTTTTTTCTTGGAGCTTTTTCTGTCTATGCCTGCTTCGCGGTTTCAGGATTCAGGTTGCCCTGAAGTCTAAGACAGGAGAAAATCGAAGGGAAAAACTAACAAACAATGAACTTTCTATCCTCACCTGCTATTTTCTACTATTCAGAATTCTCAAACAGTCCCTATATATACATTCTGTCCAGATTTTTTATTATAATCTGTAAAATAGAGTGTGTTTATCTCCTCTAGTTAGAATTGGAAACTCTTACTTTTAAGATAAGTATTTCAAGGCTTCTTTTCATATTTTAATTGTTAGTATTTATAATGATTCTTCAAATGCCAAAGACATCATAGTTCTTGAATGAATTGATGGTTTTAATTTATAAAAACATATTTAATTTTTTCACAGGCAAAATTTTGCATTTCAAATATCATGGTTTTATTGACTTTCTTTTGGAATATTTTTAACCATAAGCTGGTTGTGGACTGAGACCTGGTTTATTTGTCAACAAACTTCATCTCCTAGTACAGTCCTGGCACACAGTATCTCAAAAAAATTTTGTCAATTCATTTAAACTGACGTTTAATGTGCAATAATCAAGAACGTAAAAACTGACAATGACTGGGGCATTTAGAGTTATTAAAAAAGCAATACTCTTTTAAAATTACCTATTTATAATAATTAACATCTTTTTTTTTTTTTTTAATTATTTATCCCCAACATATTTAATTGACCTGAAGACTTAAGTTAAAAGCTAGATTAAGTTGCTGGCCTGTGACCAAGTTAAAAAATTTTAGACCTGCAATACTGAGAGGGCTCAAGAATACATCCAGTCTCCCCTGTGAGCTGTGCATTTGGCTGGTGTCACTTACATGCAGGGGATCACCCATATGTGGATGAGTGCACCTAGAAGACAGAATCTTCTAAAGAGGTGGTTCTCGAATTTTGGCATGCATCAGAATCACCTGGAAGACCTGTTAAACACAGATTTCCAGGCCCTACCCCCAGAGTTTCTCATTCAGTACGTTTAGGGTGGAGCCCAATAATTTGTATTTCTAACAAGTTTCCAGACTATACTGATGCTGTGGGTCCAGGAATCATACATGAGAACAATTGTTCCAAAGATACTTAGTTGGCACCTCTCCCCTAGTAAAACCAGGCTGATAATTTACACCAAACTTGGGTGTTTCACTTTGTAGTCACGAATAAACTTTTGCAATGAGTTTCTCATTAAATCTGTGATATGTCTGTGATGGTTAGGCTAATGTGTCAACTCGGCCAGGTAATTGTGTCCAGGTGTTAGGTCCAGCAAGCACTGGGCTAATTGTAATACAAGAGCATTTATGGACTTCGATCACCAGTGAGTTTATTGCATGGATAGCTGGTTACATCTGCATCAGTCAGGGCGATTGCATCATCAGTGGGTGACGCTTTTATCCAATCAGTTGAATGCTTTAAAAGGGGAAGTGATTTCAACATTCAGAGAGAATTTCCCAGCTCGTTGTTGGACAGCCAACTTCTCCCAGAAACTCATCAAGGACCTTTCATTGGATTTTCATCAGAGTCCCTGGCTTGCATCCTGCCTGTGGAACCTGGACTTGTGCATCCCCACAGTCACATGAGAGACTCTTTTAAAATCTCATATTATTGACAGATATCTCCTGTTGATTCTGTTTCCTGAGAGAACCCTGACTAATACATTTTATCCACGTGGAGAGTAGACATAGGAAAAAACATGAACTGTGGACTTAGATGTGGGTTCAAATCTTATATCCTGCTTTTACCAACTGTGTGTCCCTTGAAACTTTACTTCATCTCTACAAGTCTTATATTCCTTAAGCGTCTCAAGTGTAAAATGGAAATAATAGTCTGTCCAATTTGTAGGATTGCCGTAAGTATTCTGTCAGTAGTAAGTGTGGAGTACTTATACGTGCTGGCCCTGGGCTAGGCCATGATGATGGGATGGGTACTATTAGGTATTATGTTTCCACAGTTGGAGGCACGGTGGGAGGACATAGTGAAATGGGAGTAGGGGCAGGGCATCTAGTCCCTTCTGGGGAGGCCAGGCAGTGCTTCCTGGAAAAGGTGAGATATGGGGGGAGTAATAAGGGAGGTGGAGGAGGGAGAAGGATCAGTAGAATTAGAAGAGTCTAGATAAATGGGACAGCATGGCAAATACCTGAGGCAAGAGAGGCCATGGAACATGGAAGCAAGGACCTAGCACAGGGTAACAAAAACAACAGTGAATGTGTAATGAGCACTTCCTATGCTCTTTAATTTTGTTAATTCATTTAATACATAGGATGACCTATGACATGCCTTGAGAATGGCAGAGGTGGGATTTGAAACAGGCAGTCTGGCTCCTGAACCTTTGCTTTTATCCCTTATGCTATTCTGTCTTTATAGAGTAGGAAGTCAGGAAATGTTCATTCTCTGCCTTTCCCTCCCTTTCAAAGCATATAGTATACTAGAATGTATTGGTACTTTTTGCTGAATTTCAAACATCAACTAGTCTGTCTCTAGAATCATTGACAAGAGCATTGAAGTCTATTTTCTACCTAAGAATACTGAGACTCAGAAAGAAGAGACCTGCCTATGGTCTCACTCAGAGAATCTCAGCAACCCACAGGAATACCCAGCCTCCAGAATTTTCCATGGCTTATGTTAAGGGGAATTTGGCAAGAGTAAACTGATTGGCAATTTCTTCCCTAGGGATTCCACAAACCCTACCACATTCTGTATTCTATTTGTAGGTGTTCTTGCTATTGCTTTTGCCATTTTTAGTCTACCCTGATTGTGCAATCTTTGCCTGTAACTGAAACTTGTAACTTTTCTGTTGCTTTCTGCCAGTATGATGGGTCTACAGTTGAGACTTTCAGGAAATGAATAGCTATGTTCCCTTGATTCTTTAGTGTCATCTTTTGTCTTCCATATGCTTAAATGTATTTCATTAGTTCACCTGGAAGTAATTGAGGATGTGTGATTGGCTCTCCTAGACTTACAATTAGTGAAGTGACCTTTCATGTATGTTTAAACCACTAAACTGTTAAGTTTAATAAGATGATCCTATAGTTGAATACTCAAATAATTTCTATAAAGTAAGCTTTCTGAAAACAAGAGATATGCCTTGGGTCCATCTTTTATGAATAAGCCTCTTCCTCTGCATATCCAAAAGAGTAAACACACCGTTGCACACACACACTCGCACACTTCCCTACATTATACTCTACTGTCTGCGTGTATGTGCATTTTGTGGTAATTGTATAGCTTTCTCTTGGGTTTACCATACGAAGACTCAAGTTGTAACTACTTGAAGAAGGCCCATTTATTCCTAAAGATGCCAATCAGTGGCTTCGAGTAGGATGGTGAACATTTCTAACCCTGTGGATTCAGGTAAGAGGCTGCTTTTCTCTAGGAAACTGGGACTCAGACGTTGGTCCTTAATTAGCCTGGAGAAATGATGGAGGAAAACTTTCCTTGTCTTTTCCTCTTGGATAAAGACTATGACGTCCATGTGTCTTTCCTTGGGTAGTAAGATACCTTCTGCACAAACAGCACTACATGAAAATTGATCAGGAACCAGGGTGAGAAGAGCCTGATGGCTTGGTGGACAAGGCCATATCATCGCATTTCAATTTACTTTCTGATTTTACTTTACATTCATTGTCCTTATGTGGCACTTCTCATAGCCTCAGCCTTGAGTGCTATCATGCTATTTTTTATTATGTAAGGAGACAATGTTCTGATACCACCTTTTACAAAAAGAAAGCCATAAACTCACTGAAATGATACTTTTGTTCTTAAATGAATACTTCATTGACAAACCCCATACATGAGGTCTCAGGATTTGCCAGGTTAGTTCAATTCTACATCTGATAATCACCATATATGCAAGGTGATATTTCAAATATGTTTTCCTGCAAATCTGCCGTTAGCTGTTGAAATTTCCACCATAAACTATTGCTTTGCAACACTAAGTTAAAGGCACTTGTTAGACACCAAATACTAGATTCTGAACCTATTATATATTTATTGAATGAATCATTGAAATTTATAAATAGGGTTTTGTTCCTCACATTGCTGTAAACTGTTAACCTAATACTTTCACTGTATCACTAACCTTTTTTTTTTTTTCTGCCCTGATCCATGTAGTCATTTCCAAGCAAACCCACAATCTAATTGGGCAGGGAGGACATTGCAGGCTCTTCTGTGATACTGTCATGTTTTCCCTCTTCTTTGTTATAGGAGTCACAAGGGTGAAGAATAAAACTTTAATATCTGAATATATCTGGGATAGGTAGCCCATTAAACAATAACCATCAATGCCTAAAATCTCATGATTTTATCAATTGCTTAACAGGAAGGAGACAAAAAATTTTGATGGGGAAATAAGAAGGGAAAAGTCTGGAGCTTGGAATGTGGCCACATCTATGTGATACCCCCTTTAGTGGAGGTCTCTGGGCAGTTGGAGAACAGACAGAGTAGAATTGGTATCTGAAAGGGGCTCAAGATACCTAAAACAAGGAAAAGATTAAGGAAAGGGGTTTAGAAATTTGGTAAAATAGCAACAGCACTAAATAACAAAATTTTATATCCCTGTGCTTTCCATTTTTAAGTTATTTTCTACTTAGGCTGCAAGGAATCTACAGAAGGACCTCAATATATCTAATTGTCAGCCTCTCCATTGACTCTGAATACCTTACCATATAATATTGGTTCCCCAAATATGTATTGCTTACTCCTTGGGCTGCAATTTCATGCCATTGTGTCACAGTTTACATTCATTATCCAATTGAGTAAACAAAAGAAATCTATAATACAGAATCATAGAATTCCTAATTTCAAAGTTGGACTATATAGGTTGAAGATTGCCTTGTTTCTCATTTAGATGCGTCCCTAACTGACTTTTCAGGTTAATTCATGATATTCCATTTTGTTAGTTATAAATCTGTTAGTTGAACCCTACAGAAAGAGCCTTTCTTGGGTATCTGTTTTTTGCAATATTTATAAATGGAGTTAGTTTCAAACATCTTGGAGTAATGTATAAATTACCAAAAAGCAAGCAGACCTTGGCTTATTATGCAGAGTCCTTTGTGTGGTCCACTGTTTCAAACCTTACCTAGGCAGCAGGGCCTTGAATAACGTCAAATAATTCCTCAAGGAATGATTCCACCCTGTCCTAATTTTGTTCTTGGTCTTGTAGACCCAGTGGTTGCATCATTGCACTAACAGCCTCCTCGGTGGCCAGGGAACCTATCTATAGGACAACTGTTTAGAAGGAGCCCCTTGCTAAGTTTTGCTTGGAATCCTGGAATGGAGCATGCAGGCACTGCTCCTTGTCTTCCACTTACATTTCTGCATACCCCTAGGAGTATATTCAGTCATCTAAATGGCCACAGTCATCTTACTACCATTCCTATGACTAGAGCCATAGAGATGATATGAAACAACACATCATCCATAGACCAGGAACATGTATATATATATGTGTGTGTATGTACGTATGTGTGTGTGTGTGTGTGTATATATATTAAAGGTTTATTTATTTACTTTATTTTTCTCCATTTATCCCCCCCTCCTCCAGATAGTTCCCCTGCCTGTCTGCCCACCATTTGCTTGCCTTCTCCAGGAGGCACCGGGAACCAAACCCAGGACCTCCCACATGAGAGGGGAGTGCCCAATGGCCTAAGCCACATCCACATCCCGTGGGCTGCAGTGTCTGCTGGCTTGTGGCATCTGCTCGTTGCAGTAAGGGCAGCATCTAGCTTGTTGCAGCAGGAGGTGGCATCTTCTGTTCCTCTTCTTTTAGAAGGCGCCGGGACCCAAACTTGGGACCTCCCATGTGGTAGTTGGGCACTCAACTGGTTGAGCCCCATCTGCTTCCCCACATGTATATTGTAATATGGACATTTTCTGAATAGCTCTGGGGGTAAGCAGGGGAGACCTTGGCAGCTCTGTCCTGTTGGCAAGTGAGGCTAACAAAGCTATGGAGTCCTGTATGTCTGAATGAGCCTGGGGCACTGGTGTACCCTCAAAGATGCAGTCTGAGTTGATCCTCACCTTTCCCCCTTAGGCTTCTACCTCTGGTGCTTGTCGATGCCCTGATGCACCACTCCTATCCTTTCCCTTCAGGGTTGCCCCTTCTCTCCTCCAGCTGCTGGGAGTATGGACGGAAGAGAGCTCTCAGCCGAGGCCCTCTCTGGGAATTGCCATCAGCTGAAGACAGACATCTTGCCCAAGTGTATGACTCCTCCCAGCAACCAGCCCTCATCCAATCGGTGTGTCATGAGGGGTGTAAAGGCCTGGTCTCATTACCCCAGCTGGGGACAGTTCTGCAAAGCCATTCCAGCTCCAGAGCTCCCACTACTCAATACTGCTGTTGATCCCCCACCGGCATATATTTCTTGCATGCAAATCTCCATCTCAGAGTTTGTTTCCCAGGCAACCAACCTGCAACAGCTCCTCAATTAACAGAGCCCAAAAGGAGGCCCTATAATGCGGCCTGACATGCTTAGGCCCTCACAATTGACCTAACCCTGGTCAGCTCCTGCTCTGGGCTGAAATTTAGCCTTCACTCCAAGCTGCTGGGAGGCATTCTACTTCCAATGAGTGTATCACTTCCCACTTGACTTTAAGAATCCCTTTTGCTTGGACCCCACACCCACCATGCTGGACCCCCTGAGACACCAGCATCTCCTGGAACCAGGTCAGATTTTCTAGTCCCTCTGAACACTGTCCATTGGAATTCTGCCTGCCCCTGCAAAGACCAGCTCTAAAACCTAAACAGTTGACTCCCATTTATACATAATCTTAGATTCCTTTTGCTCTTCTCTTGCCATTGAGGCTGGATTCCAGCAACCCTCTAGCCCAAATAATCTTAACTTTAGTTGTCTGTTTCCTTGAAGGCACACTGAGAAATGGTTTTCTGTATTAAACATAGTAAGTTTAGGTAACATTAGATTATCTTGCTTGGGATATCTTGTAGGCTTTTGAAAATATATCACAAAATCTGAGAATATGTCAAGGGATCTTCTAACTCTTGTAATAAAATAATGATGTTACATCCTGAAGACTATTGAATAGAAGCTGCAAAAATGGCTTTCAGTTTTCTCCATTCTGCTCAAATTTGGGTCACCTTTGATGCTCTTTTATAGTTTGTAACAAATGTTTCACAACATTGCAAGGTGTAAGTGGTGGTATGATGTATGGGAGCCCTGTATGATGATATGTATGTTTGTTTTGTAAGTTCATAACCTTTATACACTTATCATTTATGTATATCCATGTATGAATGATATGTTTCCATAAACTTTTATTTTAAAACATTGGGCTATCTGTTCCCTCATATCATTTGTTGGAATGAGAGACCATGTTTCAAAGAGTTACCTAAAGGGTAAGATAGTAACATATATATCCTGCTAAATAGTTGCAGGGAAACACTTAAATGGGGATAACTGCTGACTAAAAAGATGTTTGAGAATTAAAACTTGTCACTCTTGCACCTAAATTGAGGTAATCTCTCTGGAGAAAAAATGTAGATTCCAACAGAAGTCTCCATACCAAGGAGAGGTCTTTTCTGATTTTAATATTTCCTTTTCTCTCCCAGGCCCTCTTCACTCCCATCCACTCTTTGGAAAACTTTTTTTTTTTTTTAATGCATTGCCAATGTATTTAAGAAAATTCCAACCTTAGAGAATTCTTGCTAATTATGCTATAGTCATTATTGTAATTCAAATACCACAACTGTAATATGAGGGAGTGTGGTAAACTTTCCTGTTCAATGTATGAAACTAAAGCATGGATGATAATAGTTTCATTATGTTGTCTCTAGTGATTCAAAATTCTTATTTTCCAAACTTTTTTTTTTTGACGTATACTTGAAAAATGCACAGAACTTTGTGTACATAAGTTATAGTGGAGACAAGAACAACATTACTATTAAAGCACAAACAACATGTAAATCAGTTGGGGAAAAAATATATATATATATATACACACATACATATAACTAAGTCAAACCATTTTAGTATTGTATACATTTTCTTTTTTTTAATAACATACTTTTTAATTTTTTAAAAAAGATACTTAGATTACATAAATGTTACATAAAAAAATATGGGAGATTCCCATATGCCCTGCTCCATACCCCTCACACATTTTCCCACATTAACAACATCCTTCATTGGTGTGGTACATTTGTTACAATTGATGAACACATTTTGGAGCATTGCCACTAAGTGTGGATTATAGTTTACATTGTAGTTTATACTCTCTCCTGCACAATTTTGTAAGTTATGCCAAGATATATAATGGCTTGTATCTGTCACTGTAATGTCATTAAGGACAATTCCCAAGTCCCCAAAATGTGCCCATATTACACCTATTTTTCCCTCTCCCTCCCCTCAGAACCTCCAGTGGCCACTGTCTCCACATCAATGATAAAAGTTCTTCCATTGCTAGAATCACAATAAGTCTATAGTCAAATAACAGTAAGTCTACTCTAGTCCATCGTTCATTCTCCAATCCTGCGGATTCTGGGATGGGGATGCCCACTCCGCCTTTAATTGAGAGGGGGCTTAGATCCCATGGGGTAAATGGATGGGACTATCTTGCTTTCAGTTGCAGACTCTCTCTGTTCCTTGGGTTGGGCGTTGTCCATCATCATCTACTTGTTAGTTGTCCTGGGTGAGTCCAACGAACTGGAGAATAGGTGTTGCAACACTGTTGAGATTCAGGGCCCAATTGGCACATGGAAAGCCCAAAGATTTAAGTCTCTTGGACATACACTTATTAACTCTAACACTAAGTCTAGGTTCAACTAGAAGAGGCAGAAGAGCCATATGTAGGGAAACCACAACTGAGTCCAACTCTATCACACTGGGGAACATAAATTCCAAAGTAGGGCCCACTGGCAGGGCACCAAACTCCTGAGCTGTCTGCCCTGCCTATAGTGTCTGGGTGTCTCCAGAGCCCTCAGGAGCCCCACTATCTAAGGCAATATTTACTTTGGCAGTCAATGAAATCCTGCTGAGACGTGCATAAGCGTAACCTCTAGAATGACTTCCCGACTCACTTTGAAGTCTCTTAGCCATATAAACTCATTTGTCTTTACCCTTTCCCCCTTTTGGTCAAGGTCTTTATCAAGTTGCATTGCTAGTTGGTGCTTGGTAGTAATCCCTCAGTGCCAGGGAGGCTTATCCCTAGGAGTCATGTCCTATACTGTGGGGAAGGTAATGCATTTATATGCTGAGTTTGGCTTAGAGAGAGGCCACATTTGAGAAACAAAGAGGCTCTCCATAGGTAACTCTTAGGTACCCTATAATACTAGGCTAAGTTTCCATTTCAAAAGTAAAGGTTCATAAGTACAGTCATCACTATCTAGGGCATGTCAGTGGTCCATCTTCCTTCAGTAGTCACTGCCCCTGTACTAGGGGAATTCTTGCTGTCCCATTAGAGAATGTGGCAGAGCTCCCCAGGATGGGAATTTGATATTCTTTTGATTATTGTGTGAATCTCCACCCACTGTGGCAATGCTCCATGAACACATGAACACATTCATAAGCCTTATAGGTAAGACCCAGGTTAATCTCCTCCCATGCATCTCCCATTTCTGACACCCTGCACCAGTGATCCTCCCCTGCCACAGTTATAACCCTTCTTTATTTTCAACTTTATTTATTGAAGCCAACAGAATGACAGAATACAATTAATAAGAAAATGAAATAATAATGATAGTTTTAAAAATAATGGCTAAAATACAATTTTTAAAAAAAACTGAAATAAAAAATAATAAATATATAAAATTTATATATATAAAATTTATAAATAAATATATTAAAAATTTTTTGACATTGTCTTTCATCACTGTAAGATCTATTGTCTTGAATGTATAGTGACATTTTCTTCCATTTATTCCCCCAGTGTCTAATTTTTTTTTCATTTTGTCTTCAAAGAAGCTTTAGGTTACAGAAGAGTCATGTACATAATATAGGTGATTCCCATATACCCAACATCCTCCCCCCTTTCCCCTTTACCCTATTAATAACATTTTACATGTGGATGGTACATTTGTTACAATTGATGTACAAATATTGAGACATTGCTACTAACCATGGTCAAAGATTTACATTATGGGTTTATATTTTGGACCATACACTTTTATAGATTTTGATCAATTTAACATGGTCTGTATCCATCATTGCAAGATCATGTAGAACAATTACATAGTCCCCAAAATGCCCCATGTTCTATCTATTCTATTCCTCCCTCCCCCTCCATTCAGGACCATGGTAACCATCAAGATGAACTCATTGAAAGACAAGATTCATTGTTACTTGCAACAACATTGAGGGCTTGACAAACTGGCCTGTCCTCCCCTATTAGGCATTTGAAGACTGACTATCTTAGCATTTCTGTGATGGGAATAAATAAAAACAGGATTTTGCTAGTGAGAGGGTGGACAGTGTTTCCTTTTAATTGTACAGGAAATGAGTTCAGCTTGATGGTGCACTTAGCATTCCATGTTTGACATGTTTTCATTTACAAGTGTGTGTGAGGTTGTCAGTGAGTGAGAGAGAAAGAGGGAGAATGTATGTCAACACGTGCACATGAATGGCTTGGATACTAAGGCAATTTCTCTACTTCAGTGGGTGCTCCTTAGTGAGTTACATTGGCAGTATCTACCTTATGGTTCTGATTCATCCAGAGAACTTGCTTTATGGGTTTTGTGATGGATTTGAACTTGATTGTGGAATTGTAAAAAACATTTAATCGGTAAAAAAAAAAGAGGACAAGTTTCTAGATAATAAGAAAAAGGAACACACTGAAAATAGAAAGATGATGATGAGGCTGTTTCATCTGTGAGTTCTTTTAACATGAATCATAGTTTTCAAATAGCTTCTACAGTTTGTTAATTAAGCCTTTAATTTGTCTTTCATCGTATTGATATACTAAAGCTCCAGATTTCTATTGTTTCATTCCTCCTAAATTTGCTAGTCATCGGTTATGTTTCCTTCAATTCTAATTAGCTTAATAAAGCATATGAGGGGGATACACACATGCACACACACACTTCTTTTAACTCTTCATTTGAATATTTGACATTCAAGGTGAACAGGACTAGCAGTTCACATGAATGTGAATGTAAAATGAATCAAACTATAGTATTGACATAAATTGTGTATTGCATCTCTATAAACCTATGTCTATATCTATATAATTTCTACCAAACATACATTATCTCATACATTGTCCCACATTTTCATCAGAGTGCAGGTGATATACCAAACAAGATTCTTCCACACTTTCTGGGTTCCTGATCTCTCAGTGCCTTGACCTAGATCACAGGGCCAGCTAGTGTTCTTAGTCAGGCCTCCCCAATTCATTGCCAGCTGTCTTTCAACCATGCTGTTCTCCCACTGAAATATATTATTATGTCCCTTTGTATGCCAGACTAACTTACAAGAGATAACAATTTCTATTTAATTTTTTTAAAAAAGCGGAGGTTGCTTTTGTCACAGCTCTTTCACCATTTGAGACTTTTATCAAATTAAAAGTATTACCGTGAGATTGTAGGTTTTTGAGATGTTTCTTTTTAGCTTACACTGGTGACTGGAAATGAGGGCACATTTCCCAAATAAGTTTTAGGCAATCAATACTTTAAACAAGAGGATGATGTAAAATGGTTTCTTTGGGGTACTGATAACTTTAATTCAGTTTGACCATTGCTGCCTGTGCTGGTTAAGTTCATGTGTCAGCTTGGCTAGGTGATGGTGTCCAGTTGTTTGGTCAAGCAAGCACTGGCCTGGTTGACTGTATGTCGTGGATTTAAATCATTAGTCAGTTGATTGCATCTAAGGCTGATTACATCTGCAATCAACAAAGGAGATTGCCTATAGCAATGAGAGGAGTCTCATCCAATCAGTTGAAAACCTTAAAAGGAGAAATGATGACTTAAGCAGTCAGGAAGGAGAATTTCTATCTCTACTTCAGCCAGCCAGCTTCTCCCGGGGAATTTGTGGAAACATTCATCTGAGCTTGCAACCTGCAGCTGCCCTATGGAATTTAGACTTGCACATTCCCACAGTCGTATGAGCCAATTCCTCTAATAAATCTCATACTATTTACTTATCCTGTGGGTCTATTTTTTTTCTCCCCCTGAAGAACCCTGCCTAATCAGTGTTCAATAAAAATATGCCTCTCAGAAAGTCTGATTTTAGTCAGATGCTAAGGAAGCCGCTTATGCCAACATAACCTCAGATGGACTCATCTGTTTACTTTAATAAACTTTTAAGTTCGGGTAGAACTTGAAATGAAAAATCAAATGGCATGGATGTGGTTACTGAGGGGCTATGATTAGAGAGATAAATTAGAAAGCAAACTGTCTTGTAAACAACATGGAGTTTGGATTAGAATCATAGTTTTTTTTCTTTCAGCATCTATGTATTTCTTATGCAAAGCATGTCCTACCCAGAAATGAGATAGACAGTAACATTTATTTTTATGTGAGCAGTAATTTGAAACTCCCTTATTTACTAAGCTTTTTTAGGCTTTTTACAACATTGTGATAGTTCTGTGACTTTATCTTTTATTTGAAACGGTTTTGCTGCAGTAAAAGAAAAGCTATATAACAATTTTTCTTAATCTGTTTTTTTAGTTGTATAATTATGTGGAAGTGGCATTATCTGCTTAGAAGCAAATTTGGTTTTCAGTTCGGCATTCTTCCTGGCACATATGTGATTTTTATATTGTTAGAAGACCTTTTTAGAAAAAGATTTCTTCTCCTAGGCAAAGCTGTAGTGAAACAAAACACAGCACTTAAAATATCAGTATACTTAAAGTTCCATCTTCCAGTTGTAATTACTGTTGTTTCTGGAGGGGCACAGCCTTGAAAGCCAACTTGATAAAGCATTGCAAATTTGTTTGCATCCAGTTTGGGTCTCTGATGGCATTTTATTTATAGGTTTATAGCTAACAATGAAAATTCACGTTAGGCAAAAGATGCATGAAGCAGGGCATCTGTTGAGGTCAGCATCTTCCCCTCCCTCCCTTCCCTTGGCACCTCTGTTAGGAGAAAAATGGAGTAGGACCCTCAACTTGCGAGGCACTGAGATCGAGCCTGCTGCTTCAGAAGGGAAGTGTCTACTCTTTGCAGTGACCATGGTCAGATCTTGAATAAATGACGAGTTGGTTGGGGTATTTCTAGTTTCCGTCTTTGAAATCTGTCATCTACCAGATCTTAAAGCATTTTCTCATTCTCAAATGTTAGCAGTTCCCCCTCATAAAATATATGTTATGTATCTAAAGTTTTCCTAATTTTGAATAAATTGAAAATATATCTTGGGCAGGAGAGCCAAGGTTGGTAGTAACTCACTTTGCTCAGCTAATATTGGATGTGAAGAGAGCAATGAGTATAGAGAAAGTTAAGCTGCTGGGGCCTTCCAGGATGTAAGGGCAAATGTGAACTAAAGTGCTGAAAGAGCTTCGGATTATGGTTGTGCATTCTAGAACAAAGAGGCCAGCAACTGATGGGAGAAAAAAAAACTGCAATGAGTTTTCCTTTGTGCTAGTCACAGAGTGCCTCAGCTCTTCACCACCTAAAAGCTTTAAAGGAAACTCATATTCAGTTATCAGAAATTGCTTCCCTTGATTTATGATCTGGTCAGGGCCTCCTTGGTAAGTTATATGAACTCTTCCTACCAGAGAAAAGAGAAACTGCAGATAGATTCGGCACATATAAATGCATTTTGGCAGTGTGTATATAACTTCAAACGGCCCAGAGATAATAAATTGAGTGCCCTGTCAATGCCAGCTGAATAAACACATTTGTTGTAAATGATGTGACAATAGAATTATTGATTATAAATCAAAAGTTTGGCATTTGACATCGCATCTCCGTTTCATTCCTAAGGAAGAGAGGGACTCTTAGTCCATTCTAGTGGGGAAACCTGGCCACATCGCTGGCAGCTCAGCTTCTTTCTGCTGTGATTAATTAATCTGTAGTCAGTCTGGTCTCTCTCTTGTGAGGACTGCAGTAACTTTGCTTTGTTTGTCTAGAGTATTATGTACATCTAGTGCTTTCCACAGGACCTGGGTTTTGCTTGTCTGTCCCAGTGCTTCCTACTTTGAAGAAGCAAGAGGAGAGCAGCCTGGAGATTGACGCCATTATGATGTGTATCTAACATACTCAAACCCTTTCTCTGTTCCTGAGACATAAATAGACTGATAATACAATCTCATTTTTTTTGCCTGTATGTGAGCCAATTTATGGGTGCTGTTTACTTCAATGTCTTTGGCTTTATAAACATTTCTATGTAAACCTTGTAACCAAATGAACTATAAAGATTGATTCATCAAGAAAATTATTTCACAGGACTCTTTAGTTAGTACAACTTTGTAGCACACTAATCTTACTAGAAAAAAATTAATGCAAGCTATCTTTTTAGTACATTTTTTAAATCTAAAGCCCTGCTATTAAAATTATATTAAACCATCCACCAGGTCATATACCTAAGGCCTGCTACAAAGATTAGCAGACTGATTCATGAATTTCTACCTGAAGGATTTACTTTGTTGTTTTCATAATTGAGTAGCTCGTTTGAAGGAAAAAAGTGTTTACTTCTACATTATGATGCTGAGTCTTCAGATTTCAAGTTGAGCTTTTGTACCTTTCTCAGTGGTACTTCAGTCATAGAACCATTGTCCTATTCTTTTTAAAATGCTGTTCAATATCTCTATTGCAAATCTGCATAATATATACTTAACTGACTCACAATATTTTTCCAAAATGCAGCGCCTCATCTCTCATCTAATGGAAGCTATAGGACCAGGCCCCATCTAGTAATACAGTGGTTTGGTTTTTTTTATATTTTTTGCTTCACTTCCTTTTTACCCAGAGCTCAAAGTAATAGCACATTCACATAATTACCCTTTTTGTCTTTACCATGGAGCTCAAAGTTGAACATTCATTTGATTTCTAAAGGTTTTTGTCCAAGCCATTACAGTTTCTTAAAAAGCATGGCACCTATGGTTCATTTATAACATTTGGCTTTTTCCAACTCTAGGGTTATTCATAGTTTATCTTTAATTCTCATCAGAGAAAGTTCAGAAAACAGAAGCACAACAGGATTTGAATGGCATT
Source organism: Tolypeutes matacus (assembly GCA_026826555.1). Lineage (NCBI taxonomy): Eukaryota > Metazoa > Chordata > Mammalia > Cingulata > Chlamyphoridae > Tolypeutes > Tolypeutes matacus. Next base: position 46,296,371 of record JAKSZT010053928.1, read on the forward strand.
TTACATGGCAAAGCATTAGTTAAAGAATATTTTTTCATATGAACCTACCAAAGAATTGGTGTCAATTTTAAATAAAACCAAATGCTTGGTGGGCAAGGAAAGGTGTTTAGGTAATGAGGGTTTAACTATGTATGAGCTATGAGTGGGCAGTCATAATTGGTGGCACAAAAAAAACCATTCTAATGGTAAAGGCTCCTTCCTATAAGAGTAGAAAACATGGGCACAAGTAGAAGATTTGAAAAGAATGGAAACTAAAGTTCTATTCATTTTATTAGTTATGGGCTTTCTCTCATTATTCCTCTGAGAACCTGTCTCTGTTTTTCTTCTCCTTCATTTCCTCTTTCCCCAACAAATTCAAAGAGATTTAGTGGTTCCAGTACATGATGTCTTCATATAATACTGTTCCTGTTATGATTTAAATGTGAGTTCAAGTCCTGCCTCTGCTATTCATCTGACTCTGGGACTTTGGGCAGGATGATTCGCTTCTCTAAGACCTAGCTTTCTTAAGTGTGAGATGGAGATAAAAATCTTCTCTCTTAAGCTGTTCATTAGGATTGAATGAGCTAGTATATATGAATGACTCAAGTACAGAGCCTAGCATAGAGCCCAAATACATTTGGCTGAATTTGCATCTAATCAAAATTGATTAATTAAGCACAATTTACAAACAAACTATTTTCTTGAGCATTTTGGCTTTCATGGAAATGGAAATCAGTTTTGCTTTTTTGCTTTCAGAAGTCATTACAGACACAGTCCCTCTATTTAGTTGCAATTTCGTAGGAAAGCATGCAGGCAATCCCCATCATTTTTTGAGGATGGATTAGTGCTTAGGCTCATGAGAAGTCTTAATCTAGCAAGACGAGTGGAGAAGGAAGCCTGGATGATAAAGCCCACTGGGGCAAGAGCTTGTCACCTATATATATATATATATATATATATATTCAAAAGCTTGCTCAATTTGCCACCATCTAATAAATCTTCATTTTTCCCCAAAGAGAAGAGTGATGTCTCTTTATTCTAGTGTACATCATGGGCAAAGTTATATTCCTTACCATTGTGTGCACATTTATCTTCATAGCTCATAAGAAAGGGAAATTGGCCCACATTTGAAATCTCTATTCAATTTTACCACTTTAGACTCTTGATGGCTTTTAAATAAAAATGGGGGAAGGAGTATAGTTGGCAGCAAAGTGGATTTCAGGGACAGCTAGAAAATGGGAGGGATGCCAGTCTCTTACATTTTGATCCTTCTAGTCCATGAAAATATACACATGACCATGCAGCTATAAAATATATTGACACTGAAGACTTTTCCTTCAGTGGTGTTTATACATGGTGATATCTAGAATTTTAAATAAGCTGGGTTTTTTTTTTTGCTCTTCAACAACTGTGCTGATAGATTCTCTGAGACATTTCAGTATAGCACTTTTTCCTTTTGAAATCAGCTCTTCCCAGTAGGCTTTCCATGCATGTTTGATTTTTATTCCTTGAACACCCCCCACACACACCCCTAAGATTTTGCATGCGATATTTGTATTTATGAAAGAAAAAACTTATCTTTTTATATGCAAGATATTAAAATCATATTGTTCTTTCAGTGCCTTAAGCGTATGCTATTAAGTGTAATTCTTAATCTTAAGTAGCTAGATTTAAAGTTAGTTCTTGGAATAGTTTTCTTAGTCCCACTGAATTCTTAGAAAAAACAAATGTATTTTGTTAGATATCTCTTTGGTGGTTAACTTAAACTTGGCTTTGCACTCGCTGTCCTGGGAAGATGGGCTTCCTAATTGCAGTATCTATCATCCCAGCTGTTGCCAAATTGATTTGGCTGATTTGATGGGTGAAGGACTTCCCTTCCTTCCTCATTGTTTTGTACTCAAGAAGCTGCATATTTGATCACAGTAAAACAACCATGCCTGATATCCTTACACTTTGGAGCCATAGAATCCTAAGGGCAACTGGAAATAGTTCCATCTTCAGACAAAATTGCCTGGGAGATCTTTCTTCAAAAAAACTATGGTGCTATCAAGTGCACACACCCACCTTGTATCTGTAAGAATATCCAAGGGAAAGGTTTCCTGCCAATCATCAATAATATGCATTTAATAAACATTTGTTCACTTTAAAAAATCAGCCCATCTAGTCTTTAGTTACCTTTGTAATGTTTATCTCAATTCCCACATCTAATATTTATTTAGCATTTGATATGTAGTTGGCATAAATCTTCACTGAAAATAAAAGGCAGCATAGATGGACACTTTGAAGCTTAGAATTTAAGAGAAGCAAGTACTTTTTTTTTACACAAATCTTAATTAGTAAAAAAAAAAGGAAATTTTAGAATTTAGCAACAAATGAGTATTACTGGATGACTATTATATACCATGCTGGGTGTTATGGAGAGTTAAACAAGAGTAAGGAATTACAAAATATAATTTGAAACCAAGATTTGATTATATTAAAGGACCAAGTTGTTACTTAGGGATACTGAAGTTGGAATTCAGTGAGGAGACAGCAGAGTTTTCATGATAAGGTCAGAATTGAGCCAGTCACAGAGGGAAAAGAGGTTCTGAATCAGCACAGAAGAACAGAGGAATGTTACAGATGAAGGGAACCTAGAAGCCAAAGAATGCACACCAGATAAAAGAGTCCATCATGTCATTCTCCTGCTTAGGGGACAGGTTAATACTGGGGATTTAAGAGTGAACTGATTAAGGAGTTAATATAGGAAAATAGGGAGGGAGGGACAGATGGAAGGATGGGCACATTGTCTGTCTCTCTTAAAATAGTCTCTTAATAGCTGCTGCTAGTAATCTGAAGAAGGATTCCAAACATTCATTGTTCCAAAAACTAAAGCTCCTGGTGAAATAAACACCCTTTAAGGAATCCAGGCAAGTCTCCAGAGCAACCTGGGCAGATGGAACATTCACAGATCTCTCCAAAGAGACCAGTTGTACTTCTGAATCCCTCACCAAAAGGGCAGGTGCCATTGCTGAGAGTTATGTGTTCCTGCAGCTCTGCATCTGGCTATTCTAATGACACTTGGAGAGAGAATAACTAGTGGATAGACTAAATAATGCAATAAATGTCAACCAACATTCTCATTTTCTCTCTGTGTGTAGCTTAGAGCTGAATTGACTACAGCCATTACATCTGTCTTGTTTTATTTTGACATTAATAGTTTTGTTTGAATTGATGTAAAATAGCATCTTTATTCTTTAATGTTTCAATAAACTGGTATCTTGTAGCTACGAGGATCTATACCAACCTCTGGCCTTTTAAATCTGACTGACCTATTCCATCATATACCTTGAGAAAAAAAATTAGCTGTTTCAGACTATTAACTGAATTGAGACCCAACCTCTGTTCTTAGTGCCTTCCTGTTCTCCTCTTGCAGGTACTCTAATCCCAGGCTCAGGGTATCACCCTTGTATCTGTTTTCCACTCTTTGGGTTTGAAGGACTCCTTCAGACTACCCCCTTTTCTTTGGTTATTTGGATTAAAATCCCTACTTATTGACACATGGTTCCCACTTATTAACTCCAATCTCCCCACTTGGTAAATTATAATGGTAGAAAAGCAGGCAATTTAAAATTGACTTTCAGGAGGTAGATCTGTAGAGACAATTGAGAGACCCCATGCAAGAATGTGTAATTTGAGGCTCTATTTGGAATTTTTTATATGCACTTTTCATCAGCTTTTTGGTTTTTTGTGATGAATTGATAAATCCTGCCTGATTACAGACCAAAGCTTTGATAAGTATCAGTGTGACTTCTGAGCAATAAATTTTGGTCACCTTTTGGATATTTAATTGCTGAGGAAATCCTAAACTGGATTTGATGAGAGTGGGATTATGTCATTGCATTTCATAAAAAGTACTTTACTTTTCAGTTTTGAATTTCCTCTCTGAACTATTTCATATTTTCTGGATTTTGTTATATGTGGTTGAGGGAGAAAGAGGAGTTAGCAAGAATTCTTCCTTCTCCTGAGCTGATGAGAACATATGCTAATCAGTCTATCAGAGGACAGAAATAAGGAGAACAAATCCAGAAGAGTAAGTGAGCACAAGAGTCAGCATTTGCCTCAAATTGCTAATTCCTGGAGATGTAGACATAGAATATTAACAAGTCACACACATGCAAACAACAGGAGATAAAACCTGGGAACCCAGTAAAATGATGAGACCAGAGATTCTCCTCATAAAACCAGGACCTTCAAAGTGAACAAACTTTAGCAACAACAGCAAAAATCATTTTTCAATGTATAGCATTGGAGATACTTGCTTATCTCCACCTTGATTGTAATTGGAGGTAAGCAAAAGAAAAAATTCCTCCCTGGACATTTCCTAAACACCATCCCTTGCTTACTCAAATTTATGGCTAGACATCACACTGCTGGATGTTTTTGAAAACAATCAAGCTGAAATTTTAGATTAAAATTAGTTCTGAATTTGGAGTGTCCCCAGATTCCTCACATAAGCAAATACAAACCCTGTCTTTAAACATTCTCTAAACATGGGCTGCAAAGAATACCCACAGGAAAAGTAGGAAGGACTATCAACCAATTTACAAGCAAAATTAATAAACACAGAAGGAAATTAGGAATCAGAAGTCAGAGTTAACAGAAATGTAAACTGCAGATTAACATTTTAAAAAATATATAACATATATCAAACCTAGATAACAGGTACCGTATTATAATTGGATAAATAGAGAGTAGGTAGGTAGGTAGGTAGGTAGGTAGATGGAAGGAAGGAAGGAAGGAAGGAAGGAAGGAAGGAAGGAAGGAAGGAAGGAAGGAAGGAAGGAA
>JAKSZT010053928.1:46301186-46498755 GCA_026826555.1 Tolypeutes matacus
GAAGGAAGGAAGGAAGGAAGGAAGGAAGGAAGGAAGGAAGGAAGGAAAAGAAGGAAGGAAGGAAGGAAAAGAAAGAGAGAGAGAGAGAAAGAAAGAGTACGAAAAAAAATGTAATAAACAAGACTAGTAAAATTAATTAGAAAAAAAATTGACAACCAAATGGCACTTCTAGAAATGGAAAAAAAATAATTTTAAAAACTTGATGGATATGTTAAACAACCAATTAGACATAGATTAAGAGAGAATTAGTGAACTGGAAAGGAAGTCTGAAGAAAATACACACCATACAATATAGACTGGCAACGAAAAGATCAATATGAAATGAGTAGTAAGAAACATGGAGAATAAAGTGAGGAGGTCCAAAATGTATCTAATTGGATATTAGATAGTCTCTTTTTCACTAAATAGAGAAAATAGAATGGAGGTGAGGTTATTTTGAGGAGATAGTGGCTGAAAATTTTCTAAAATTGATGAAAGACACCATTCCTCAAATTCAGGAAGCCCATTTCATACTGAATAAATATTTTGAGGCAGAAATATTCTTCAGATACCCACCCCTGCACTTTAAATTACCTAATCAACATCTCTATCTGAAAATACTATCAGAATCTTAAGCTCTGAAAGTCTATAGTCGAACTAATATTTTCACATCCATCCCACTTCACTAAAACCTGAACTTCCTTGCAACCACAGTCTTTCTGTGAAAGAAACACTGTGTCTTAGTCCCTATTAGCAAGTGAAACCATGCTAATTTTCCTTGACTACTTCCTTTTCCTGACCCTTCCCATTGAGTTGTTGCCATCTTAGCTTGTCTTATGTACCTCTCTCCTATCCCCATCTTCTTTCTTCCACTACCTTAATTTAGATTCATGTTACTTCTTATCTAGACTATCATAATAATTTTTAACTAATCATAATGTCTGATGTAGCTCATAACTCTGATCCATTTTACTTCTGTTTTACATATTGCCTTTCTTCCTGAAGGATAGTTTGGATCAATTCAGTCCTCCCTCCCACATTCCATCTCCCCATCCTCACTAAAAGCTCCTGAAATTCTCCCCATCACTAGAAGATCAAAACTCAAATTCCTTGTGCTGGCTGTGACTTCCTACATCTATCTCCTCTAAGAAACTGGTCAGCTTGACATTTTATAAACATTTGATAACACACCACCAGGTTTTGTTCACCCTGTTCCTTGGAATAAATATTCTTCTTCTCACAGTTACCATCTTGGCATGTTCCAGTGCCATCAGGTTCCAACACAAATGTCTCTCTTTATGTTAGTGCTTCACCTAGGACCTCAGCAAGCAATAAACTCTCCTATGAATCTCTCATTGCACAGTCCAACTTTCTTTAGCCCTTAGCATCTTTTGCTCTGTTCTGTGTTTTCTCTCCCCTCTGGGGCAGAGGATGTAAAATATCGTTGTATTCCTAATACTTTCTTGCAAAAGGTATGAACTAAGTCAATGTTTGTTGAAATAAATGAATTCCTGAGTAAACATTTTGGAACAAAGCATTTTAGAATTAAGCGTATAGTTAAATGTCACGTCCATTTTCTTACACACTCATATAGATTTAACTGTAAATTTTGTATCCGACTCTCACTTGTCTTTGCCATCTTCCTTTATCCTGATAAACATCACAGGATTATAATAATTGTGCTTGCTTTTTCTATCATTTACTGTATCTATTCATCTATTTACCATGCTTGGAGTACTTGAATTTCTAGTGGCAATTAATATAAAATTTTTTTTGTTAAATTTCATATGCTTTTTCATTTATTGAGTTGCAAACTGTGTGTTTGTGGAATGCTCCCATAGTATTTGCTTTTGCAGTTTAGATGGATTACTTAAGAATTAGGAGAAGGGGGAATTAAAGGATATACAGTATAGCACAGCAAAGGATTGTTTCCTTAGTAACTAAAACTAAAGTAATGCAGAGACACCAGGAACTGGAGCTTGCTTTGAAATCTTACCCTGTGAGCAACTTAGACTTGAAAAAATAAAATGGAAATTGGCTAAAGAGAGTCGAAATCATAAGGGAAGCATATTAAACTAGCCCCAGTCTGCATGGCCAGGTGTGGCACAGCAGGATTTACAGAGTAAAGAAAGTTACCCTTGGATTTTTTCAGGTTGCAAAACAACACAAGTATAATTTTATTTCTATAGTCAATCTGTATTTCAGAAAGACAAGTTTCATTATAAGATCAAGAAAATGAAAGTAGAGTTGTAATTAGGAGAGTTATCAAGTGGGTAGCAAGTCCCTTGCTAGAAAATGGATTAATTGTTGCCACTTGACCTGTGGGTTTGAGTGTTTTGGGGATCTTGGATAACTAGACCATGGAGGGTGAACCTCCAGCCAGGAGTTAATTCCCCTCCTCAGACAAATGTCGTCATCTTGCTTTCTGTATTTATTACTCTGGTCATTGAAATTAAAGCCTGGGAGGAAAAGACCCCTAAGCCCAGCCACTCTAGAATAAAGCCTTTCCAAGGATTGGAGCAGAGAAGGAGCTGTGAAGAATGATTCACGAGCTAACCACATGAAGGGCACAGTAGGGAATTGGTTTTATCACTCAGGTTATATAGCTCAGGTGAACCAGGACTAAAATTTGCCCCCAGACTGACTGTGCTTTTTTCCTCCCTCTTTTCCCTTTTCTTCTACACTTTTGTCCTCACTCCAAGGAGCCTGCCACAGCATCAGGACGATTCTTATGATTTTGATTATATTTTCTCCCTGCCATTGCACTTTTAAAAAATATTTATTTTATTTATTTCTCCCCCTGCCTCATTGTTTTGTGCTCTCTGTCTGTTCTCTGTGTGTTCTTCTGTGTCTGCTTGTCTTCTCTTTAGGTGGCACCGGGAACCGATCCTGGGACCTTCTGGAGTGGGAGAGAGGCTCTCAATCACTTGCACCACCTCAGCTCCCTGGTCTGCTGCATTTCTTATTATTTCTCCTCTGTGTCTCTTTTTGTTGTGTATTTTGCTATGCCTGCTCTCTGCGAGGGCCAGCTCTCTGCTCAGGCCAGCTTCCCACGCAGGCCAGCTTGCCTTTCACCAGGAGGCCCTGGGAATCACACCCTGGATCTCCTATATGGTAGACGAGAGCCCAATTTCTTGAGCCACATCTGTTTTCCTTGCCATTGCATTTAATCTCTGCTTCCCTGTAACTTTTCCCTTCTTCCACCCATTGGAAGAGGCCAACTTTAACATAAATGTGCTATTTATTGAATGTGTTGCATTAATTGTTCATCACTTTAAGGAAGAAAATAGTGTGTGTGTTTTTTTTACTGCCGTTAAAATATAAGTGCTTTTTCACAGCTAACCCTTCATTTTCACTCTCCCAGCCCCTCCCCTTCCTCCACCTTAATAGCCATTGCTAGAATGGCAATAACCAACACACACATTTGCATACACATACACACAAGCATGCACAAACACACATGCACACACATAAGCATGTACTCCCAAGGGCACACCTCGTTGCCCACCCTCAGCTTTGGAATCAGAATGCTCTGGTAGCTGTGGCTTGGCTCCAGATGGGCGGAGTCTTCTTGTTCCTATTAGCCTTTGAGTCCCTAATTCAGCTACTGTGAAAGGCACAGGGAAAGAAAGTCTGACTTGACTTAATGATCTGTTTGTTTTGTTTTTCATGAAAAGTAAAAGCCCTGTTTTCAGAGCCTCTGACTTGTAAACCTAAAAATGGAACTTTCAGTGCTGATGAAAACCAATGACAAATGTGTTGTCCCAAACATTCCAGAAGAGGTAGCAAGTGGGAAAGCCCCAGTTTTTAGCATAATGTTTGGCACCACAATAAAGCTTTACTGGGGAAAAATATGTGTGTGTGTGTGTGTGTGTGTATACACATGTGAGTTTGGATAAGACAATTGATCTAGATGTCATTTCTCATTAAAAAAATTAGGGTATCGAATAAGGTCAGTAATTCTGTGATATCTTTTCCATTCTTTTATCTGTTCTCTTGTTCGTTCGTTTACATTCATCCGTGCAGCATTCATCAAGTATGTATGGAAAAGCCTACCATTTTCTAGGCCTTGTGCTCAAAAAGTTTAGATGACAACATAGGAGAGATACATTTGAACATTTGAAAACACAAATCACCCCAAGGGTAACAGATGATTTTGTTCTTTTAAACATTCACAGTGCTTTATAAAATAACCACTTAACACTTTCTCCTGGGTTTTACTTCCACATCCTGTCTCTTTTTAATGAGTCAAGGTGCTCAGGGAAAGGACTGTTGCCCACCTGGGCTTGGTGTAACCAAGTAACCGTCCACGCGATGGCCTAGCCAGGTCTTGTGGGGCCCAGCACCTATTTCAGTTTTCACTGTGCAGTCTTGGAACTGCTCTAAGCCTCTTTCCTTTTATCTTTGTCACTCTACTACCCTTTAACTAAAGGTTTCATCTCGGACAAGTAATTTCTTAAGACCGTTTTGGTCATACCTCACCTACCCTCTTTTAAGTGTAAGAAAGTTATTCTTTTTTTTTTTTTTTTTTTTTAAAAGATTTTATTTATTTTTTTTTTTATTTATTCATTCATTTATCCCCCCCTTGCTGCTTGTGCTCGCTGGGTCAGCTAACCACGCCGTGCGGGCGGGCTTGCCTTCACCAGGAGGCCCCGGGAACCGAACCCAGGGCCTCCCATATGGTAAACGGGAGCCCTACTGATTGAGCCACAGCCGCTTCCCAAGAAAGTTATTCTGATTGTAAATAAGTCAGTTGTCTATAAAGTGAGGGTGTTAGGGCTGCTTAATTAAAGAAAAAGAGTTTAATTAGTTAAAGAATAAGTTTAACACCAGATCAGCTGTAGTCTCGGAGGGCCACACGGAGGGAATAATTAGGAAGCTGGCTTCTATTTCTGTACTCAAAGTCTTGAGTCAGTTTTTTAAAACAGAGAAAGGCAAAACATCTGAGCTTTAACAACCAGGACTCTTGACAAGATTAACCAAGAAAAAAAATCCATTTATCTGATTATTTTACCTTTAGAGTATTAAAGGATTCAAATTCCCAAGGTTCTCTAATTTTAATGATGCCAAAAGCATTTCCATTTAAGAATCTCAAAGAATTTCACAAACGCAGGCAGTCACACATACACATCAAAGCAAGCCCTTTTATCCTTCTTTTTCTGTTTGGTGATATAATCGAGACAAAGAAAGGTTAACAAATATTTTCAACCAACAAAGGCTGTTTGGTGATAAATGAAGAATATAAGTGACCTTTTGTTCAATTCATTGCTCAAATAGTCAGTCAACATTTTACAAAACTGGTGCAGGCCAATTCCCCTGAGAATGTATATCTGACTCTTAAGGGACGTATTTTAATATAGAAATGTATAAGAATACGTCCAGACTAATGTTTCAGAAAATAAATAGCAGCATAGATAATGTGCTCTGAATTGCAATTTTGTGTATTACATTCCAGGCTGAAATGAGTGAATGGAGAAAATTTTGTTGTTCCTCTTCCAAATAGATTTAGAGCAGTATGTTATCATCTTTACAGTTTTCCTCTTACAAGTAGAAAAGCTTTCTTTATATTAGCCAACACAATGCAGATTTCAAACGATGCCTAGGTTTCTCATTTTTTCCTATTAAAAGGAACTCCCCAACATAAAATCATCACTTTCATTCCCTCAAACTTTTTTCTTCTTTTTTTGAAAAAAAAAAAAAAGAATTTATTGAAGTGAAACTCAAATAATTTAAAATTAACCATTGCGAAATGAAAACTTCAGGAACACTTAGTGCATCCACAATATTGTGCTACCACCATGCTATCTAGTTTCAAGCTATTTTCATCACCCCAAAAAGAAACCCCATATCCATCAAGCAATTGCTTCCCATTCTCCTCTTCCACCAGACCCTGGCAGCCACTATTCTGCTTTATGTCTCTATTTCATATAAATGGATCATAAAATATGTGGCCTTTTGCATCTGACTTTTTTCACTTAGCATAAGGTTTTCAAGGTTCATCCTTGTTGTATGTCTAAATAATATTCCACAGTATGGCTACACTGCATTTTGTTTATCCATTCATCCATGGATGGGCATTTGGGTTGTTTCCATATTTTGGCTCTTGTGAGTAGTGCTGCTATAAGCATATGCGCACATGAATTTATTTGCCTACTAGTTTTCAATTTTGGGGGAGTGTATACCTAGGTTTGGCATTGTTGGTTCATGTGGTAATTCTATACTTAACTTTTTGAGGAACCTTCAACCTGTTTTCCCAGAATATCATTCTTATCTCTTCCCTTTTCAAGGATTCTGCTTTTCCCCTAGTGTTCTTTCTTCAGCCTTTTCTATTCCTTGCCCACTGATGATTCTACTCACAATGAATTAAGACATTTCTATTGAGCCCTTGTTTTGTAACCAAGGTTGTGGTGGGGAATTCTTGAGAAGAATAACATCAAACCCTCCCCTTGTGTGGCTTCCACTCTGGCTGAGGAGATGGAAAGAACATCATAGAAACTTTGAGAGACCCACCAGGTGCTAAATTTTAAGCTACCTGGAAAAGCAATAGGCAGTCAGAGAAGAAAGACCTGATCTATGGATGATGGTTGTCTTCCCTCAAGGCAATGGCATTTCTTATTGGCTCCTAGCACATTGGACTGAATCGACGGTTACCTGTTTAAGAATATTGCTTTTGTCTTCACTCCCTTGAAACATCTGGGGCCAGTTTCATATCTGTACACCTTTTGTCTTCAGCACTAGCCCAGGGCATTATGCATGGTGGTTGCGGGATGTTAATAGCTGAGGTTTCCTCCCAGTGAAACATTGACAGATGACCAGGGACTTGGGTTGGCTGATCAAACGTGTGCTGGAGCCTTGGAACTGCAAGCACAAGGCCTGGTGATGGCCTTTTCCACCACTCCCACCCCAAAGCCACTGACTGCTTATTTGTACTTGTGCAAAACCTGCCTACCCTAAAGTCCTCCCGAGCTCTCTCTACTAGCCAGTGAGAATGTTCTTCTTGGGTAGGGCCAGAGAGAAGGGAACTATCAAAATGAAAACCTCGATTCTAAGTTATGCCACAAATGCAGGGATTGCAGAGCCATTTATTTTTTAGAATAATAGTTAATATGGCAAGGGCTGCTCCCTGTAAGTGGTTAACAGTTTGAAATCTGGTGTCCTTCACATATGGGTTGATAATGGAGGTCCCACCCTTTTAATCTTTATGAGGCCTGGTAAATCCTTGTGTGGTTATGGGGCAATTTGATGTCCAGAAAAGAGTATGAGATTTTGGATCAGAAATCCAGGGTTCAAGTCTCGTCCCTGCCACAAATAGGCTCTGTTGCCTTTGACCAATAATGGAACCACTCAGAATATTTTCAATCGTCTGTAAAATGAGGTGATGCCAAATCTAGGTTGTTGTGGGGATAAGCTAAGATGTTGCATCTTACAATCATTTTAGAAATTAAAAAGCTCTTTGTAAAGGTGAGTATTATAATTGTTGTTAATAATCTGTTTCTAGCCAAGTCTCTGCAGGTTGTGTCAAAAATTTCAATAATAAATGAAAACAGGCCTGGTAAAATGTGATGGTATGAGTATTATAGCACAGTTGCAATTTCAATTTGCCTGATAAATGTGTTCATACAGGGATCCTCATATTGTCCAAAGAAATATTGTATAGGACAACATTTTATTAATCCAGGAAATTATCCACATGTGGCCTTTGTATAACACACACAAGCCATAGTTCGCTTATTGTTGTAATTCTCATAATTAAATAAACCAATGATGATGACTTCTCAAAACCTCAGCATTTTTAGTTAAAATATAGGCAAACATCAATTACCAGAATGTTGGCAGCTATGGACTAGGTAACTGTAGGTTAACTCTTTTGGTTTCAACATTTACCAGGATTTTAACTACACATATTACATGCCCTCTATTGACCAGAGACATTGAATTCTCTCCCAAAACCGTTGAGGTAGCAATTCAGATTTGGATTTTCATAGAAAATCTGCCTCAGGTTTCACAGGCAGTAAATAGTATTACCTGGGTCTCCCCAAGCCCAGTGCTCTTTCCATTGCCCCACCACACTGAAGTTTCATTCAAAGTAGAATAGCTGGTGGAGGGACTTAGGTCAATCTTGCTTTGACTTACTCTAAGCCTCACATCACAATGAGATGTTGGGGCTGTGACACGTGCATAGATCCCATAATCTCAAACTGGGAATGAGACTTGAACTACAGTCGGTAGGAACCTGAAGACATCAGTTTTACAAATAAGTGTTTTTAAATGCACCCATTTTGTGATGGGTAAAGTTCTAAAGTTCGTCTGCCTATTTCTCAATGTGGACATTCATTTCTATATGCAGCTTTGTAAATAATTTTTTAAAACCTGTAACAAGATTTACCAGTGCTGCTTACTCCAAATGAGTTTGATTACTGATTAATCAGAATAGTTAGTGTGAGTGAATGGCTGCTATAATGTGAATAATTGTAAACGTTGACTCCCTGGTCCCTCTTGAAAACAAGCTGGCTCAGCCAGCTTAATGAGGTTTTCCTGGAGTGTTTACAAATTTTAAATAATTAAAATTAAATTGAATCGAAGTCCTTTGTAATTATAGCTGCAATTACATCATTAGCATCCAGGCAATTGGAAGGGGGTTGGGGCAGATGAGTACTTTCAGGTTCAAATTCAAAACAGTTATTTTCAAGACTACTGGATATTTTCAAAAGTTTCTCATTTTAGTTACCCACAGGAAGAATACTTGGAGAGTTCATAATCTAGCACATTTTCATTCATTGTTGTTTTCAAACATATACAAATCTGATTCACTTCATAGGAAGGTTTTTAGGGATCATCAATCTTGGCAACTTCAATGAATATTAAAAGCTCATGAGGAAGAAACTGGGCATGAATATGTGGGGGTGGGGTGGTGAGGGCTGCAGAAACACTGTCTATAGAGAGGTTTTTACAAAGTACCTAACAGCAGCATTTATAATCTGGTTCTTAAAAAAAGGCTTTGGCTTGGAATGAATGAATGAATGAATGAATGAATGAATGAATGAATGAATAACATTCCCATCAAGTTCGCATTGTGGGCATGACAAGAAGCCTGGAATAGAGGGCAGGATACAATGTGCAATCATCGTGACCAGCTGAAGTAGCCAGAAACAAATGTAATTGAATTTACTCAGCATGAGTGCAGAATATTGCACTTTAAGTGGGTCTCTGCGGCCAAAGAGGGAAACAAGGGCAAATCACTCTGAAATTCTTCCTTGGCATGCATTATTTTTATAATACAACCTATCAATTTACTTGGATTGTGGAGATGGACCCCAAATATGATAGGCAGGTACAAGGATACTTGGCTATGCTAACAGCAACAAAAAGAGCAACATGTTCTCCTGATGCCCTTTTACTTTTACTACATATTTATGGCCCCACAGTCCATATGTAGTATTGTTTTCCAGTTATTGAACATCATAAAAGTGGTGACAAACCCTATGTATTCTTCTGCAACTTCCTCTCTTTTGACTCTACATTTTGCTTGTGAGATTTATGCATGCTGATAGTACTTTTGTTTTTTATGCAGTATAGTATTTTATCAAATGGGTGAGGCAGAATTCTTTATTCATTGTGGCTCTTACAAACAACACTTATGAACTTTCTTGGCATATCTCCTTGAGCACATGAGTGAGAGTTTCTCCAGGTGCTTGTAATAAGTAGGAGTGTAATTGCAGTTTTGTTGATCATGGGTTACTTAGCTTTTTTGTTGTTGAGTTGTAGGAGTCCTTTATGTATTCTGGAGATTATACCCTTGCAGATATATGATTTGCAAATAATTTCTCACATTTTGTAGGTTGTCTTTTTTACTTTCTTGATCAAGAAACCTTTGTTACGCAAAACTTTATAATTTTTTATGAAGTCTCACATCTGTTTTTCTTTTGTTGCTTGTGGTTTTAGTGTAAAATTTGAGAAACCACTGCCAAACACAAGGTCCTGAAGATATTTTCCGTGTTTTCTTCTAGGATTTTTTATTTTTTGTAATTTTTTTTATTTTTAAAGAAGATTTAGATTACATAAATATTATATAAAAAATATAAGGTATTCCCATATGCCTCACTCCCTCCCCCCTCCCACTCTCCCACACCAACAACATCCCTTGTTAGTGTGGCACATTTGTCACAATTGATGACCCCACATCAAAGCATTGCCACCAACCAGGGACCACAGTCTAAATTATAGTTTACACTCTGTCCCACACAATTTTGTAAGTTATGACAAAATATACAATGGCCTTCCTCTGTCACTGCAGTGTCATGCAGGACAAATCCAACATCCTAAAAATGCCCTGATACCACACACATTCCTCCCTCTCCCATCCCTCAGAACCCCCAGTGGCCACCGCCCCTACATCAATGACAAGAGTTCTTCCATTTCTAGAATAACAATAAGTCTACAGTAGAACAATAATAAGTCTACTCCCCAATCCTGAGGACCCTGGAATGGCAATGCCCACCCTGCCTCCAACTGAGAGGGGGCCTAGATCCTGTGGAGCAGATGGATGGAGACATCCTGCCCACAGTTGTAGACACTCTCTGTTCTCCAGGATGGGTGCCATCCACCATCATCTCCCCACCAGCTGTCCTGGGTGAGTCCAATGAACCGGAGAGTAGGCATTGCAACCCTGCTGAAATTCAGGGCTCAACTGACACATGAATGAACCAAAGATCCAAGTCTCCAGAACATAGATTTATAAATTATAGTGCCAATTATAGGTTCAAATAAAAGAGACAGAAAAGCCACAGGTAGAGAACCTACAAATGAGTCTAACTCTGTTATACTGTGGAGCATAAACTCCAAACAAGGCCCACTGACAGGGTGCCAAATTCCTGAGCTGTCTGCCCTGCATATAGTTTCTGGATATCTTGAGAGCCCTCAGGAGCCCCACCATTCGAGGCACTCTTCACTGTGGCAGTCAATGAGATCCTGCTGAGACCTGCACAAGCACGACCTCTGGGATAACCTCCCGACTCACTTTGAAATCTCTTAGCCATAAAAACTCATTTGTATTTACCATGAACCCTTTTGGTCAAGTTCTTTTTCCAAATGCAATAATCATTTGGTGCCAGAGAGGCTCACCCCCGGGAGTCATGCCCCGTGCCTGAGGGAAGGCAGTGTGTTTATATGCTGAGTTTGGCTTAGAGGCCACATTTGAGCAACAAGGAGACTCTCGGGAGGTAACTCCCAGGCAGTACATAATACTAGGCCAAGTCTCAATCTTACAAGAAAAGGTCCATAAGTACAGTCTTCAACATCAAGGGCCCGGCATAATGGTCCGTCCTCCTCCACTAGACACTGCTCCTGCACTGGGAGGATTCCCAATATCCTACCAGAGAAAGCAGCAGAACTCCCCAGGATGGGAGCTCAACACTCCCAACCTGCACCAGCGATCTTCCCTCACCACTGTTGTGATCCCTCTGTGATCCAAAACCTCTCCAAAAATGAAGCCAATGAAATAACCAAATAAAATTAACAAGAAAATGAAATAATAATTTTAAAAATAACTGATAAAATACAAAAATTAAAACAGTTTGAAATAATAAAAAATAAAAATTTTAGGCATTGTGTCTTTTATCACTGTAAGATCTGTTGTCTTGTATGTACAGTGACACTGTCCTCCAAATATTCCCCCAGTGTCTCACTTTTTTCATTATATCTTCAAAGGAACCCTAGGACACAGAAAAGTCACATAGAGAATACAGGTGTTTCCCATATATCCAATGCCCTCCCTCCTTTCCCCTCTCCCTTGTTAATAACGTTTTACATGCAGATGGTAAATTTGTTACAATTGGTATACAAATATTGAAGCATTGCTACTAACCATGGTCAATGGTTTACATTATTGCTTACATTTTGGATTGTGCACTTTTATAGGTTTTGACAAAGTTTGAATTTGAAGTGGCTTATATCCGTTATTGCAAGATCATGGCGAACAATTCTAATGACCTAAAAATGCCCTACATTCCATCTATTCTAGTCTTCCCTCCACCTCCGCTCAGAATCTGTGTGTGGTAATCACTCTTTCAATTTTTGAAGCATAAGATTCATAGTTACTTGCAATATATTGAGGGCTTGACATATTGGTCTGTTTTCTTTTATTAGGCACTGCCTATGCTCTTGAGGGATTCTTGTCCCTCTTATTGAGAGCATAGCAGGACTCTCTAGGATGGGAGTTTAATATTTTCTTGTTTATTGTGTGGTTCTCCACCCACTAATATAACACACTCTGACAAGATGAACACTTAGATATTCCTTAGAAGACTACCCCAGGTGTACCCTATCCCATACCCCCCCATCCCCAACACCCTACACCAGTAGCCCTCCCCTGCCATATTTGCCAAAAGAACATTTCCAACATTATAGTTTTAACCACTGACCTGCAAATCCCCAGAGTACATCTGCTCTAGGAGTTTTATAGTTTCAGTTTCTTATATTTATGTCTTTGATTCAATTTTTGTATATGGTGTGAAGTAGGGGTCCACCTTCATTCTTTTGAATATGGACATTCAGTTCTCCCAGCACCATTGAAGAGACTGTTCTTTCTCCACTGGGTGGGCTTGGTACCCTTGTCAAAATTTAGTTGGCCAAGGGTGTGAGAGTTTATTTCTGAGCTCCCAACTCGATCCCATTGGTCTATGTCTGTCTTTGTTCCAGTACCCCTCTGTTTCCATTACTGTAGCTTTGTAGTAAGTTTTAAAATCAGGAAGTGTTAGTCCTCCAACTTTGTACTTCTATTTCATGATGGTTTTGGCTATTTGTAACCACTTACTTTTCATATGAATTTCATGGTTGGCTTTTCCATTTCTGTAAAGGAGTCTGTTGGAATTTTGTTTGTGGTTCTGTTGAATATGTTTATCTCTTTGGGTAAAATGAACATTTCAATAAGATTTAGTTTTCCAATCCATGAACACAGAGTGTCCTTCCATTTATTGAGGTCTTTAATTTCTTTCAGCAATGTTTTGTAGTTTTCTGTTTGCAAGTCTTTTAAATCCTTGATTAGATTTATTTCTAGATATCTGGTTTGTTTTGTTGTTATTGTAATGGAATTTTTTCTTGATTTCTTCTTCCCATTGTCTATTACTAGAACAATGAAAAAGGGCACTGAATTTTGTCAAAAGCCTTTTTTGCATCAGTTAAGATGATCATGTATTTTTCCCCTTTGTTCTATTAATGGGCATTACATTATTTTCTTATGTTGATGTATCTTGTGGATCTCACAGGATTCTTTGTGTATAGGACATGCTGTCTGCAAATAAGGAGTTTTACTTCTTTCTTTCCTGTTTGGATGCCTTTTATTTCTTTTTCTTGACTGATTGTTCTGGCTAGAACTTCCATTTCAATGTTAAATAACAGTAGTGACAGTGGGCATCTTTGTCTTATTCCTGATTGTAAAGGGAAAGCTATCAGTCTACACCATTAACTATGATACTGGATGTGGGTTTTTCATATATGTACTTTATCATGTTAAGGATGTTTCTTTTTGTTCCTAGTTTTCTGAGTGTTTTAATCAGGAAGGGGTGCTGAATTATGTCAAATGCCTTTTCTGCATCAAACAAAATGATCATGTGTTTTTTCTTCATTCTATTAATGTGGTATATTACATTAATTAATTTTCTTATGTTGAAACCCCTTTGCATACCTGGGATAAGTCCTACTTGATCAAGATATATAATTATTTTATTGTGCCATGGGATTTGTTTTGCTGTTATTTTTTAATGATTTTTCCATCTATATTCATAAGGGATATTGGTCAATAATTTTCTTTTTATATCTTTTCTGACTTTGGTATTAGGGTAATGCTGACCTCAGACAATGAGTTGAGAAGTGTTCCATCCTCTTCGTTTTTTTGGAAGCATTTGGGGAGTACTGGTATTAATAGTCTTTGAATGTTTGATAGAATTCACCATGTGAATACATCTGGTCCTGAGCCCTTCTTTGTGGGTGGTTTTTAGTGTCTAATTCAATATCTTTACTTGTTACTGTTCTGTTGGCATCTTTCATTTCCTCTTCAGTCAGTGTAGGTAGTTTGTGTGCTTCAAGAAATTTGTCCATTTCATCTAGATTATCTAATTGACAGGCATATAATTGTTCATAGTATCCTCTTATGATATTTTTTATTTCTCTGGGGTCAGTAGTAATACCCCTCTTTCATTTCTGATTTTAGTTATTTGTACCTTCACACTTTTTTTCTTTGTCCATGTTGCTATTGATCTTTTCAGAGAACTAACTAGCTTTTGTTTGATCCTCTGTGTTATTTTATTCTCTATTTCGTTTGTCTCTGCTCTAATCTTTATTCCTTTCTTTCTGCTAGCTTTGGGTTTAGTTTGTTCTTTTACTAGTTCCTCCAGATGTGAAGTTAGGTCCGTAATTTAAGTTCTTTATTCTTTTTTAATGTAAACATTTAAAGCTGTATGTTTCCCTCTGAGTACTGTCTTTGCTGCATCCCATAAGTTTTGGTGTATTATGTTTTCATTTTTCGTTTGTCTCAAGAAATTTCCTGATTTCCCTTTTGATTTCTGTTTTGATCCATTGGTTGTTTAAAAATGTATTGTTTAATGTCCATATATTTGTGGATTTTCCAGTTTTCCCTCTGTAATTAATTTCTTTTTCCATGCCCTTATGGTCAGAGAAGATGCTTTGTATTTCAGTCTTTGAAGTTTATTGAGGCTTGTTTTGTGACCTAACATGTGGTCTATCCTGGAGAACGATCCATATGCAATTGAGAAGAATGTGTATCATGTTGTTTTGAGGTACAGTGTTCTGTATATGTATCTATTAGGTCTAGTTCATTTATAATATTGTTCAATTTCTCTGTTTCATTATTAATTTTCTGTATAGATGTTCTACCTATTAATGAAAGTGGTATATTGAAGTCTTCAACTATTATTGAAGAGATATCCATTTCTCCCTTCAGTATTGTCAATGTTTGTCTCGTGTATTTTGGGGAACTGTGGTATAGCTACCGTAGCTCTCTTTTAGTTACTACTTGCATATAATATTTTTCCATCCTTTCACTTTCAAGTTTTTTGTGTCTTTGGGTATAAGGTGAGTTTCTTATAAACAACATGTAGTTGGGTCATTGCTTTTTTTAAAAAAAAAAAATTATTTATTTATTTGCCCATTTTTTAAATCCATTTTTATACTCACACACCCATTTTTGTGTCCATTCACTGGCCAATTCTCTGTGTCTGTTTCCTGCCCTCTTTTCTCATCCTTCTCCTCCTGTCTTCACTGGGATTTGATCCTAGGAAGCTCCAATGTGGGAGAGAGACGTCTTACCACCTGTGCCATCTTAGTTCCTGGTTTTTCGGTGCATCTCGTCTTGGCTCTCCCTTGTGTTACTCTCCTGTTACATTATCATCTTGCTGCATGGCTCCGTGGGGCCT
Source organism: Tolypeutes matacus (assembly GCA_026826555.1). NCBI lineage: Eukaryota > Metazoa > Chordata > Mammalia > Cingulata > Chlamyphoridae > Tolypeutes > Tolypeutes matacus. The sequence goes on from JAKSZT010053928.1 coordinate 46,316,594, forward strand.
GACAGTGCACCCGCTCGTAGGGCCTGGTGGCCCGCATGCCTTCTATATTTTTCTTTTTTTAATTTTTACCAGGAATTCCCAGGGATCAAACCCAGGTTCCTCCATATGGGAGAAGGCTGCCCAACCATTTGAGCCACATCCGCCCCCGGGTCATTGCTTTTTTATCCATTTTGCCAGTCTATGCCTTTTGATTGGGGAATTTAAACCATTTACATTCAGTATAATTACTAATAAAGAAGGACTTAGCTCATTCATTTTGTTCTTTTTTCTTATTCATATTATATTCCTTTCCTTCTCTTTTCCTTTACTGCAATCTTATTTTGTGCATACCTAATCTTTTGTGATTGATTCCTTTCTCATTTTTGTTTCTTTATATATATTAAATATTTTCTTTGTGTTTACTTCTGGGCCTGTATTTAACATTCTAAATCTATAAAAAACTAGTTTTAAATTATATCAACTTAATTTCAGTAGCAAACACAGTCTCTGCTCCTATTCTCCTCCACTTTACCCTCTATGTTGTTTTTGTCTCATATTGCCTCTTTATATTTTGTGTGCCCATAATATGGAAATGTGATTATTTCTTACTCAATTATATTCTAAATCTTATAGGAAACAAAGTATAGAGTAACATACTGTGGATACCATACTATTGGGTTTTGTATTTACCCTGTAATTTCCTTAACTGGAAATCTTCATTTCTTCACACTGCTTTCAGCTACTGTCTCTGTCTTTTTCTTCAGCCTGATGAACTTTCTTTAGCATTTTTTTTTTTTTTTTTTAGGGCCAGTGTCGTGGTGGTGAACTTTTTCAATTTCTGTTTATTTGCATATTTCTTAAACTCTCCCTCATGTTTGAAGTGCAGTTTTGCCAGATATAGAATTTTTGACTGGCATTTTTGTCTTTTGTACTTTAAGTTTAGCACACCACTGCCTTCTTGTCTCTATGTTTCTGATGAGAAATTGGCACTTAGTATTATTGAGAGTTCATTTAATGAGATGAATCACTTCTCTCTTGCTACTTTCAGAATTCTCTCTTTATTTTTGGGGTTTGACAATGTGATTAGTATGTATCTTGGTGTAGGTCTAATAGGGTTTACCCTCATTGGCATTCGTTGCTCTTCTCGGACATAATATATTTATGTCTTTTGTAAGATTTGGGAAATTTTCAGCCATTATTTCCTTAAATATTTTTTCTGCCCCCTTTTTCCTTCTCTTCTCCTTCTGGGACTCCCATAACTCATATGCTGATATGCTTCATGTTGTCCCACTACTTACTTTTTCATTCATTTCTCCATCTGCTCTTCCAACTGTGTGATTTTGATTACCCTGCTTTCTAGTTCATTGATTCATTCTTTTGCCTGTTCAAATCTGCTGTTGAATGCCTCTAGTGTATTTTTAATCTTCATTATTGTGCTTTTAATCCCCATAAGTTCTGTTATGTTCCTTTTCAATCTTTCTAATTCTTCTTTTTGTTCACATATTGTCTTTTTATATTAGTGCTATATCCATAACTAGTTTATTTCCATCCATATTTTCCTTTAACTCCTTGAACTGATTTAGGAGATTTGACTAAACATCTTCAATTAGTTGTTCTAATGTGTGTTTCCTCTGATATTTTAATATGTTCCATTAAATGAGCCATCTCTTTCTCTTTCTTTGTGTTGCTTGTGATCTTTTGTTGATGTCTGGGCATTTGATTATATTGTTGTGCTAACTCTGGAAGTTATTTCAACTCATTTGGGATTTAGTGTAACTTCATTCTGTGTTAAGGTTCTTCGATGAATGGTCCATTTGTACTGAGCTTTTAGAGCAACCCTTGTTTAACAGTTGGGATTTTCTCAGGTCTTTATACCCCTGCTCTGTGTAAGCACAGTAACTTTTAAGTTTACCCTATTGTAACTGTTTCCCCTCCAGGAAAGGATTTCCTTTCCTCTTTACCTCCTCTTGGAGGCCTGGGCTGTTCTCTTTGTTTTTATACAAACTTTGCTCCCCGGCAGCTATAATTTGTTCAGCTCTCCCACTCTCTGAGCCTTTTCACTCCAGCTTTCAGCCCTTAGTCCACCCTGCTTTACAGTGGTTCAGTTTCTGCCTCTGGTAACTTCCATGTTAGGGTATCCTGATTCATGGAGCCAGATATGGTCAGGTTTTAAAAATACTTGATTTTTTTTGTTTAGGTGTACCAGTGATTAGGGACCTGGATAGGAGTGTGTACAGATTGTCAATAATTATACCACAGGCCACTTTACTATATCCACACCCATACCAACCAATAGGGCCCTGTGCCTGAATGTGCATGGGACTCTAATGCACTGCTGTAAGTGTTTCTGTGGACAGTGACCACTGTAGGGAGTGCCTGGAGTGGAGTGCTGCCACTGTATATCTCTTAAACTGTGTGGAACCAAGCATGGAGGAGGGATTCAGACTAGCAAGTCTAAGTGCTACCTTTTTGGGGCTTATTTTTGTTTCTTGATTCAGCATGTTTGGAGTCTTTCTTAGTCTCTTTCATTCTCTAGAGTTCCAAGCAAGTTGAAACTGCCCTTCGATTGAAATGTCTCTAGGGGAGACATTCCTAGGGATGTTTTATGCTTCCATCTTGATGATATTACCCCTTAACATCTCCTTAAACTCTCACTTGAGTATCTTTTTAACATTTTTACAGGCCATTTATAATACTTCTTATGTGAAATGCCTATTCATATTTTTTGCCCAAATTTCCATTGAGTTGTTTGTCTTTCTTTTATTGCTGTAAGGAATATCAATTCTTTCATGGTTATATGCATTGAAAACATTTTCTTTCACTTTGTGGCCCGCCTTTTCAAATTTTTATCTGCCTTTTGATGAATGAAAGTATTTTATTTTAATGAAGTTTTAATGAAGACTCCTCCCTTATTTTTTGTACTTTTGGGGTCCTGCTTAAGGAATGTTTCATTGTTCCAGATTCATAAAGACATTATCCTCTGTTCTAAACATTGATCTTTATGTATGGTATGCGGTAAGCATATAATTTTGTATAAACAACCTCCCAGCACCACTTTTTGAGTATTATATTTTCCTCACTTATATGAAATGTCAGTTCTGTCAAATACCAAGTTTTTCATATGTATATGGGTCTGTTTCTGAGCTATTCTTTCTGTAGCTTTGAATCCCTAATAAGATCTAATATTACATTTTGTTAAGAACTACATCTTTGTATATTATTTCAAGCATACTAACAGACATATCATTGAGTCAGCCTATCTGCCATCCGATGAAAGAAATTGTCATAGAATTCCAAACCGTGTGCTCAGCATTGAGCTAGTATCAGTGCAAGGAGATAGGCAGAAGAGTCAAATATGAGATGATGTCTTTGCCCTTGAAGATGGACAAGAGAAGCAAGAAACAATGTTTTTTATGTACCCACCCTGAACTGGGTAGCATGTGAGAAATTCTAGTTAGTTAATTTTTCTGGGATGACAATGCTACTCTAGTGCAACAATTAGGCAATACTTCCAGACCAATTTAATGATGTTAAACTGTACTTTGTAGTCTGCAAATGCTAGAGAAGTTCAAGGAAGTGTTTAACACTATGGATAATTTATTCATTCATAGAAAAGGGAAAGTGTGATTATGGTATGGGTAAAGAGGAGTATAAATACTCAACAGTAATTAAACTCAGGTCTTTCTTTTAACCTTTTCTAGCCTATTTCTCTTTCAAAAGTTAAATTAATTCCATGGCAAACTGTCCCAACTCTTTTCCAAGGAATTATATGTGACATAAAATGCTAAGCACCAAAGGAAACAATATCAGGGCTCTCTAGGATTCTCCATCCAATCCCTATGGGTCTCAAGTGGGAAACCCCACCCACTGGAAGGCAAGCTTTTCCACAAACTGGTCTTTCTTTGATGCCAGGAGTGTTGTCTCATCTTGAAGAGTTGTACCCACCAAATGATGTTATAATTAAGTATCTAATTAAGTATAATCTTCTTTTACCTTAATTTGAAGGTTACATCAATTTTTTCTTGAAAAATCAACCTTGAACTTACCACACCTGATTCTTAACAATTTTCGACATATTTACTGATCTTACAAAATTATTTGAATCTGTAAAATCTAGGGTCTCTCAAATACAAAAAACATGATAATAAGACGAAATAGGTGGAATAGAAAAAGTAAAAGAAATGCTGATTTCTCTTATCTGTAATTGTATTAAATTAGATGATGTTAAATTAAGTAATGCCAATAAGTTGTGTCCACATGGTTGAATCTGTGAGATCCAGCAAATACTCAGTTAGAAATAATTGTTAATTATATGAAATAAGAAAAGGCACATACATGTACTTGTACACACATGCACACACACAATATAAGACCAGGTTACAGAGTAGCTACTTTATTCTAGTTATAAATCAAAATTTCAGGATGCTAATATAGAAGCCATTTTAAGAAAAGCATAGTTTGTCAGATACCCTGATCTAGCAGAGATCTTTTAAGGAGTGATTATAATAAATTCATTTTTCACGGATTAAATCTTTTGTTTTATATATAAATTGCTTTGCTTTAAGCCAACCTTTCTTTTGGAAGAGCATCTCAAAACAATTAAGACATAGGCTAAGGAATAAATCTTCTTGCCTGCATCACCTGCTCCAATCCCAGCCACTTACTTATCATCAGTACACCAGAAGCCAATTAGTGATGCACCAAGCAATTACTAAGTACTCACTCTGTCAGACATTGGACTATGTGCTTTCTATACCTTGCCAATTAATTGTGTTAGCTCTGTTGAATATATAGAGACACTTGAAAGTCAGTGGGAAAAAACACCATGGTACAAATTTAAGTTGTATTGTTGTCTTCTGTAATAGAAACCAAGGAAATCTTTGCATAATAGAAATTGATCACATTTGAATATCAGATGGTCTTTTGATCAAATTGTCAAGCATGCCATAGAAATAGAGGCATGTCAATGGCATATGATATCCTTTGGTGTGTTTGTCTTTCACAGAATATAAACTGCAATGAGAGTGATACTAAATGAGAATTTTTGCTAGAAAATACATTCTGATGAAAACCCAAGTTCCCACTTTAATTTGAGAAAAAGTGTTTGCATCAGGGAATTGTTTATTTCCCTCTTACATTTAAGACTGAGGATGTTCTATTTAAAAGAGGCAATGTCGGCAGTTTTAATCAATACAGAACAAAGGACTTGTATATGTTCACTGTTGCATGCATTGGTCAAGTGTTTGATCAAGGTGGTTCTTCCCTGAGCTGTATATTTTGCTTCATGTAATTTTATAGGAATTCTTTTAGCAGCCAAAGCAAGGGAAGTTTTTTCTATAATGGGGCTATTAAAGCTCACTCCAATAAGGAAGACCATCTCAGTTCACATTCCTGAGAATCATGACCACTTCAGTGCTATAGACCAGGATGTTTACATGTCTCTGCCGTATAAATATATCATTTAAAACATCTGTCTACTGAATCTGTGCAGATGATAGGGGAAAAAAATCCTCCATGAATATTATCTTCTTCAAGCTCATGTGATACATGAAAACTACTGGTAAAATTTCTGCTATTACCACTATCAGCAGTAACTGAAATAGTCATTGTCAGTCTTTGTTTTCATCAAAAAGGATGATCAAAACCCCTTATAATGGTTATCTTTGTGATTTCTTATTATATCCTTTATTATAGAGAGAAGCGATGATTTTTTTTTTCCACTTCTGGAAATCAAGTATGTGTAAAAGATGCCTTGCCTTACACTTCAACAGTTTGACTTTTCTTTCTCCAACTTTAGTTCCAAAGAAACTCCTAGAAAGGTAAAAAGCATCTCCTTTTCAAAATTCCAATTGCCACATGGGGAAACTGCATCTGTACTCTACTAAAGAATCTGAAGTATGCAGAACTGCTTTTGGGTATTTTACAAAATCATCAATATTCTTAGGCTGTTGCTTTTGCATAAGCTAACATTTGTCATTGTGCTCAGGACATTCCAAATCTCTTATCAACTCCAAATTTGAATGAACGGCCCAGGAATTATCCAGGAGAAATTCAATAAATTTTAATTAATTTTGCATGGCCTGGAGAAATAGAGAAATTGCATGAAACCCATAATTTTGCCTGTGTAGTGTGAGTCTGAAATGTAGACCAGCCTAATTCTTCACAACCTCCCATTTCAAATGTATCTAAGTCAATTCACCCTTTTGTAAAGGAACTCATTCTTATTGCTGTCTGGATACACCCAGATGCCTGCGATGAAATATCTTTCCACTTTAGTTTTCATTATTCTTTCAAAAGTTGGCAATATCTGGGATAAATTTTTATTTCTTCTTACTTCTGTAGAAAACAATTTCTTTCTAGAACCATATAGATTTTTTTTTAACACTCATGTATACCTATATATTGAATGATAAGAGTATACATACTTTTCAGTCAATTTAATTCAATAACCTTTTATCTTAAATCTACATTGTACAAGGTACTATGCTGAAGGTACATGGAAAGATGGAGAAAGGCATGTCCCTGATTCCAAAACAGTGTAGTCAAGTGGGCTACATTGCATTTACAAATAATTACATCACAATATCGGGTGTGAGAAATATTAGAACAGCATAAATGTACAAGAACTAGATATTATTTATAGTTGCGGAGAGACAGTAACAGTTATGGACTGGTCCTTACTAGATAGCTTTTTTATTAGATAGAGAAGGTTGAAGAATATTGTAGTGCACCTTCATTAATTTTCAGCTCCATTATGAAGGCATGCTAGATGTGCTTCTGATTAAATAATGCATTTAAAATATATTTTCCTCTCCAAATGTTTAGTATGTTAATTCTGAATAAAAGGGAATGTAGAATTTATAATCAGTGTTTGGAGGGAGGAAAATCAAATCAAGGATCCTCCAAATTAAGGATATGTCTGAAATAAGTTTAAAATCTCTGAGCTAATGTATATGATCAACAACTTCAGTTTGTGGTTCATTCATAGGTAATATTATCTTGTTATGAATGGATAGTTCTATTTAATTCTTGTAATTTCTCAGCACCCATCTATCTTGCAGCAGTTTTCACAAAGTGTGATTTCCAGACAAGCTACACCAGAATTATTTGGGGGTAGGTTGTTAAATCTGGAGATGGAGGCCTGGTGTCCTCATTTTAACAAGGCCCTATTCCAGGTGACCTTTGTGTCCATCAAAGTTCAAAACCATAGCCTCAAATTATGTGAATTTTATAGGAAAATACTAAAATTCTACTTCTTTCCATATAGTCTTTAAGAGGGAGTTTGACTGGTAGATATGGTTCTCCCCTGTCATTCCCATTTAGAATTTTACTGACTGACATGTTCCAATTTTTTTTCTTAATGCCTAGTCATTAAATGTTGAGTAAATTGTCCAGAAACCATTAAATTGTTTAATTTTTAAAAAATCAAAACAAAGCTATCCATGGAATAGTTTTTCATTGTGACTACTCTAAGAAGTATCCACACTTAACTTTCTCCTGGTCTTGAAGGCTTGGCGACTTCCAGTGCTAGAGTTCAGAGTTTGCTGGTAGCTAGGAGATTCTGGTGCCAGCAGCGATGCAGATTTCAGCCTCTCTAACTGCCTGTCTCTAGGCTCAGCACTCAGTGATTTCAAATAAAATTTGGTGTGGTTGGCAGTGGGATGAGGTGTTCCCAATCTCATGTATCTCATCTACAGCTCATGACCTAAAACTTGCCATACAATAGAGAATGTGCGGTGATTGTGGTAGAATTTAGCTGTGAAGGGTCTTACAATAGTTGGACTATAGCCCTGAGTTTGAGATCAAGGATTCTGATCCTAAAAGAAAAACAAAGCCATGTGGACCTGTTGATCATTTGCTTGCAAATGACTTAAAATGCGCTTTTAGGGAAACGGATGTGGCTCAAGCAGTTGGGTGCCCAACTACCACATGGGAGGTTACGGGTTCGGTTCCTGGTGCCTCCTAAAGAAGATGAGCAAGACAGTGAGCTAACATGATGAGCTGGCATGGTGAGCTGACACAACAATATGATGCAATGAGGAGACACAATGAGAGACACAACAAGCAGAGAGCAGAGATGGCTCAAGTGATTGGACGCCTCCCTCCCACGTGGGAGGTCCTAGCTTCGGTTTCCGGTGCCTCCTAAAAAAGATGATGAACAGACACAGAGAGCACATAACAAACAGACATACAGAGAAAAAAAAAAAACAGCTCTTTTTAAAAGTTTACTAACTAAAGTAAGGCAAAAGAACTTGTCTGAATGTGCTCTGCAAAATGTTGACACCCAAAATATTCCTCCAAAGAACTGCTGAGTTTTATATTAGAGCTTTGAATGCATTTTGTGGCAGTATAATTTTCACCTAGCAGGTGAGTTCATCTCCTGAAATTCTGTTCCTACAGTTTTTAGATCCCTAAAACCTCATGTCAGCCTGAGTCTTACTCACTATTCTGGGTGCACTCCCACCCCTGTGGAGGGAAATATGCTGCAGACAGGACTCAATGTTGGCAGCTTCTCGGACCTTCTCCCCCACATCCTGCCATGCTGGTTCCCATGACCATATGCTGGTCTTGCCTGCTTGAATTTGTAGATTGAAATGCAGTTGAGGTTTCCCAGAACTGGCATCCAGTGATGTGCTCCAGGTGTTTGGAGGCCTCTTGCCGTCTCAGTTACCTAGCCAGTTCCCTGCCTGTAGAGGGTATTTGTGCCCTAATCCCCAGAACCTGCGAATATTACTTTCTATGGCAAAGGAGTGACTATTACCTTGTATGACAAAGGATGTTACTCAATTAAGGATCTTGGTAGAAGGAACTTAGCTTGCATTATTCAGGTGACCCCTGAATACAATCAATGGACCTTGAAAAGAGAGACAGAGGACAACACACAGAGGGGAAGGCTGTATGAAGATGGAGCACAGAGAGATATGGACACAAGCCAAGGATGCCAGCAGTCACTAGAGGCTGGAAGAGGCAAGGGGAGGATTTTCCCCTGGAGGGACCACAGCCCTGTCCATGGCTTGATTTCAGACTTCTGGTCTCCACAGCTGTGAGACAATATATTTCTGTTGTTTGGCACCACCTGGTTGGTGGTCATTTGTTCCAGAGGCCACAGGAACTAATACACCTTCTGATGTGTCCTCCTCCCCAGCGGCCAAGATGTTGTTGAATACCCACTACCCTTCTCTGAAAGCGGCTGCCCTCTCTGAAGCAGCCTTGGCCCTGCTGCTGACTGTGGAGATGTGCCATCCACTGCCACAGGGCACTTGAAGTGGTCATTTTATTGAGGGGAACATTTGGGAGCTGTGCTTGTGATTTTGGACTATCCAAAATGCCATATGAGAATGCAAAAGTACCATTTTTGGGTTTTGCTTTTTTTTTTTTTTTTTAGCCAATATTACTTGATAGCTTCAGCTCTTCCTTTATCTGCACAGTTGTGTCTGCTGTACTTAGTACTTTATAATAAAAAGTAACTATGTAATCATTATAATAGCTTAGTATTTCCATCTTATCAGAATTTTGATGTGTCAACCTGGCTTCCGCCGTTTGACCCATGAGAATGCTCTGTACTTACCTGAGTCACCTACACACAGTCTCCATGAGAGGTGAAGCTGGCACAGCCCACACATCCTCTCTGCCATTTTTAATTAAAGTAGTTGACAGCATGCTAAAATATAAAAATACCTGTGGAATCTGGATTTATAGCTTCTCTGGAGAACTGCGTGCAGCATGCAGGCGCACATGGAGTTGAGTAGAGGCTGCCCCTTTAGGGGACCTCTCCCTCTCCCCGGGTCCACTGTCTTACATTGCTTGCCCGGCCTCTACAGACATTGAATGTAGACCCTTCTCTGGGGAATCTGGTCTCCAGGTGCTCCTCCATCACCCCAAGATCAGGGCCACCAGCTCTGTCATCTGCCATGCTTCCATGGCCCTAAGATCGCTCCCATCTCAAAGTCGATTCTCTGAGACTGTGATGTGATGGGAAAATTCCTCCAAGATCAAACTGCTTATTTTCTTCTCTGAAACCCAGTCCAAAGCAGAGAGCACATTTCTGCATGTGGCATCCCTCCTGAACCCCACAGTTTTCTGTGCAGGAGAGAGATTTGGCTAACAGCCTCTGCAACTACCTGTTTGTATGGATGGTCGCGTACAAAACTGAGAGGATTTTCCAGATTTGGGCAGCCAATTTCACTACGGCCTTAGGGATAGTTTCTTTTCTAAAGGGGTTAGCTATATAACCAGGAAAATCCTTGTTAATGTTTCTTTTTGTCAAATGAGCTTCCAAAGTCAATTATAGCTTATTTGGAGCAGGAAATAGAATGGGATAGGGTCCCCAGTGAGTGTTTTCTGGTACAGCCTATTCCAACACCCTGCTTTCCTTTCCCTAAGTGCCCCAGACTCACCTGGCATGCACTGGGAGGTAGAGAGGTGGGGGGCAATCGTTAGCCTGTGCCACTGGATGGAGTATATGTCACTATTCCAGGTGCCCAAGAAATCCACTAATGGTATATGTACTCAATAAATACTGACTGATTCAGTCTTATTCATATCAGGTCATACCATGCTAGGTATCATTTCTACTTTCAGGTAGAGACCGTTTTTGAAAGACTAATCTTTTTATTAGATAAAAGCTGGATTGGATCTACAATTGCATTATTATCTAGTTTTAGCCTTTTCTTCCCTGAATAAACATTTCCCTTCTCCCCTCACATTTAAGGTCATGCTTAGTGGTATTCTGAGTCAGCAAAGTTGGGTGGGAATTCTGGCTCCAACGTCTTCTAACTGGTCTGGGGTGAGTTATTTAACCTCAGTGACCTTATATGATCGCCTACAAAATGGGGATAATAATGGCCAGGTCAGAACACTGTGGCGAAATGAAACTGCCTTAACATATACAATGTACTTAGTACCATGTCTGACGTAAAATATCTGCCATTATCATGACTGTTAATGCTGCAACTGCTGATTCTGCTTTAAAATGTATATGAAATTCGCTTATGTGGTGACCTCAGCTTTCCAGAACATAACTGAGGATCTAAAAAGAAGATCGTGAAAAAAAAAATGCCTCAGTCTCCATGGACTTTCTTTGTTTTGTAAATTACCGTGGTCCCACACAAAATCGGTTTATCTCTACCTTAGACACCTTGTTAACCAACTTGGTTATAAAGTTTTGAAACTCACAGCAATCCAGTAAGAGAAAAACTGTAGGGAGGCAAGCTTGGTGATAACAGTGTCAGACAAGTGGCAATAGGAAAAGGGATGGGAAAAATATGATATATTCAACAATTGGTAGGCATGTGTTTGTTCTCAACGGACTAGGAAAATTAAATTATGTCAAGGTCATACCAAGAAAACACAAATGGTATGATGCATTTTAGGAAAACAATTACCAAAAGATTTTTAAGCGTTTGCTTGATTGGAGAAATAGTTATTAGTTATATGAAAAATTCCCTTATTTGGAATATTGTGTTTGATTATCTTCCTATAAGAATAATAAAGTATTGGAGATAATGGTAATTTATTGTTATATATGATTGGCTTTTCTGGGTCCATGAGAAAATATGTTCTGAGGTCTGTTAAATCCTCTAGGAATTTTATTCTGAGACCAATTCATTTAGCATAAAGGTGGAGATTCAAAGTAAAGCTACGCATGTAGTGTTTTATAAACAAATATAGAACTACAAAAATTGAATAATTGAGTAATTGAGCAAAAATATAGATACAGGTGCAGGAACCAAACTGTCTTGAGTTCAAATCCAAGCTCTATCACTTACAGTCTGTGTGACTTTGAACTGGTCATTTAACCTGCCTGTCTCTGTCTCAGTTGTATAATCTATTTTATTGAGGGGCACTAATGATCACAGCTACTTATAAAAATAATTATATTGAAAATTAAGAATTAAAACATGCAAAGCACTTAGAGCATGGTCTATAAGTGCCCATAAGTCTTTGGTGTAATTTAGTGTCATGTTACCTATAATCCTTTCAATTAGGACTTATGCTCAGTAAAAGAGAGGCAAGAGTGTTTGTCATGTGCTTTGTGGGTGTTACAGGCTGAGGTGATGTGTGTGATCAGATTTGTCCAAGTAGGACCCTCAGATCTCCTTGACTGATGATGCTTTTGATGTCACAAGTCATTTTCATAGTTATCAGCTCAAGGGAGAAATAAGCACAGGGAGTCACCATTACTGTGGCTTCCCATGGAAGTCAGTCTCTTACCCCGTTCCACATCATGATTCACAGCAACATGTTAGGGTGCACTGGAGTGAACTGCCCTGGTAGGTCTCCTAGGTGAGGTCAGCAATGGCAGAACAGAGCAGAAGAGGTAGGCTGGCATGGAGTTGGGCACGATGCTAGAGACCTGGCTAGACCCTGGCTGGTCCAAAATATTCATCACAGTGGCAGTGTGGCACAATGAGCACAATGGGCAGGAGTATTGGTACCTTTGCCTATGGAACATTAGGACCAAAGGAACAGTCAAGCAAAACCTTGGCAGAGAAATTTAAGCCTAGCACCAAGGATAGTGTCCTGGAATGCTTCTGCAGCGCTGACCTTCTCAGAAGTCAGTCCAGCCTTTGAGACAAGCCCTCCATTGACTTACAGTGCCCGAGCCTGGAAATGAAAGCTAACAAAGTAAATTGTAAATGCCTTTTAAAACGGCTATATCTTTTCTTCCCCCAAAATCTTCATGCTTTATTCAAGAACAGCAGCAAAACACCATTTAGGTTGAAAGGCAGCTGATTTTCTGAATTCTTGAACCATTTTTCATTATTACCTTCTTCTGGAATGCCTCTTGTTTTGCTCAAGGCCAGAGAAGATTCCTGAAAGTGACACTACAGTGAGCCCTGGTTGTATTCTTGGAAAAGACTAGAACAGATGCCATTGGCCGTGTCTTCAGATGGCCTTAGATTGGACACACGTTACCATCAGTGGGCAGACGTGCAGCAACCACCATCCCTTGGACTCAGGAATGAACTTGGGTCTTTTGTGGCTCAAATGGAAATAATTTCCAATAGGCTGTGCTAGAAACCCTTTGTTTCTATTCATCCTAGATTGTAGTTACATGGGACTTTATGTTTTCACTCCCCTTGATCTTATCTTTATCCAGGCTTGCTCTTTGCCAACCTTTAGTGGAGTGTTGATGCTGTAATTAAGAAAGTGCCAGGCACTCTTCTAAAACTCATGTCTACCTCCAGCACCCAACAGTGTCTGCTGATAATACATCACACCTCTCACAGACACTCACACTACTCAGAAAGAGTTCAGCAGCCCCTACACACATTATTTATACCATAGACTTTTGCTTCCTAGAATATGATCTTTAGCTTTCTGGTCCTGGGAGCATGCAAAGTAGAAGCTTGTACTGTCTCCTAAAACATAATTAGCCTCAGAAGCAAAAACTAAACAAAATAAATGTGAATAAACATATGGAGCACATCCTGGGGAATTAGCAGCTTCTCCTGGTAGATATCAGCCAGCATTTGTTTCATAACCATTAGAGGTGTAGGCACTGAGAACCACTTCCCCAAAGGAGAAAAAAGTTTGGTTATTTGCCTGTTTTTAAACCTTCTTGCTGCATCATACTTTGACCGTAAAAAGCAATGGGAGGAATAAGTTGGAGAAAATTGGATGGTAATAAGAATGAGAGAGAGAAGGGCAAAAACTCATTTTCTTTGTCCCTTCCTCTAAGGTAGTAATTGGACTAATCCACCTAGTATTATCATTCTTTGCAAAATACCTAAAAGCATAATCAGAAATGCCAGGCAAGTATAAGACTTGGTTATCTTTTCAGACCCATCATGGTATTCTCCGTGGTTTGTCGTCAAATGCGCTATCGCTCCAGGAAAACGTATGCTGGGTCTCTTTGTAGCATGGCATGTGGAGCTAGACACAAATACTAAACAGCTGCACAAGGCAATAAGGGAATGAGTTCCATAATCCAGGGAAAAGGATCACATAATGTTCTCTCAAGAATTACCAAAACTGTTTTTCATGTAAATTTGATACATAAGAGGAGAAGATTGAGAAAACAGGTTTCTTTATGAGTGCAAGCAAGGAAGCCAGTAAGTTTTGCTTCTATATTTCCAAATAGGATAGAATGATAGAATGATTGTATAGTAAATCATGTTAATTACTTTCTTCCACAGCTGTTGTTTTCAATATGTGCAAATTATAATTGTTTAAAATAAGTGCATAGCTTTCCTCCACATTTAGTGTGCTAAGTACAAGTAAATGGGGTTTTCAAAATGTTTAAAGAATGTTTTGTTTATCCTTAGTGAAGGATAAGCTAATTCTAAATTATCAGAATTAAATAAAATACCATAGTTTACATTTGTGTGTTAAGGTCTATTATTTTATTGCATAAACCCTACCATATTTTGAGATAACTCTATGAGGTATGAGAAAAAATTTACATTGAATCATTCTATTTTGATACTTTTTGAAGGTCTAGTTGTTATCTTCCTTACTTTATATTCTACTAAATGTATAGAGTTTGTTTTTCAGGTGACTTAATTATTTCAAATATGTGTTGTGAGTAAATGAAGACATTCATTAATTTCTCTTTTAGTGAGATGGTTTTTTATGTCCTTTGAACTTTTTATGAAAAAGCTTTTACTATATCTGCAAAATTAATCCCATAGACACATTGAATAGCCATGAGGTACAAGCAGTTCTATTATGGGTCTTAGATTTTTATACTCTGTATTAGTTATCCTTCATGCCCTCATATGGTTACAATCATATCAGTGAGAGGCAAGTTAAGGTAATACATATGTGATTTAGATATAAAGAGCAAACATTGAGTACATGAAAGGCAGCCAGTCCTGAGCACAAAGTCATTATCTGGATTGGAAAGAAGTTCCTTGTTGAATACAAAGAAGATGGTGGGTTTTCAATCAAGCCTTACTTAAAGGAGAAATAGACAAGTGAACAGAATGAAGAAATGTAAATAAATAAGAATATTTATATATTTATATATATGTGTGTGTTTAAATATATAAGTAAAAGGAGATCCAAGATCCACAGCCCCAGGACACAGTGTAAAAAAAAAAAAAAAAAAACTCTGTCAAGAGTCAATATGGGGAACACTTCACAGTTTTCCCTGTTTGAATGAAAGGCCCATTCTACTGCCACATAACAAATTACCTCAAAACTTAGGGCCTTAAAACAACACAAATATTAGTACCTCTCAGTTTTTGTGGGTCAGACACCCAGGGCTTAGCTGCCCATCTGCTTCAGGTCTCTCACAGACTTCCATTAGGTCTTCACCTCAAGGGCTGGGGCTGCAGTTACCTCAAGGTGCCTTGGGGAAGGGATCTGCTTCCAGTCTCTCTCACAGCATTTCTGACCAGATTCAGTTCATCTCTGGCTATTGCCAGAGGCAACCCTCAGTCCCTTGCTGTGGGGGCCTCTCACCATGTCAGCTGGCTTCACCACTGCATGCAAGGCAAGAGGGCAATGCAGATTTTGCCAGTAAGATGGAAATCACAACCTTTTGCAACGTCATCACAGAAGTGACATTCCAACCCTCTTGCTGCATTCTACTGGTTAGAAGCAAGACCCTATCTCCAGCCTACACTTGAGGGGAGGTGACTACACATGGGTACTAACAGGCAGGGATCATTGGAAATCATGTTGCACTAATATCAGATTTTGCATGCCAACTAATGTAATCCCTGGATTAAGTATTCTGTGTGTAGAAATAGACATTCACAGAGACATACATACACTCTCAGAAATAAACAGAGAGATACTGGAACATTCTTCATCACTGGTTTAGATGTAAACCTTATAAAATATACTCAGCCCTGGGGAAAAGCTGAAGTATACAGAAGAATATCTTTCTTCCCCCTCCCTTTTCCCTCCTGGGGACCCTTTTGTTAATTTCTGGCATTCCCTTTCTTTGCTCCAGGCCCACTGCATCCAATTCCCTCACCCTGATCCCAGGGGGCCCTCTCCACTTTGGAGCCCAGCTTTCTAGGCATTGAATATGTCCCTGCTTCTCTCTGGGCTGGGACCTGTTTTCCTCTAAGGACAGAGGTTTCTGAAGTGTTGAACTGCATAGCTCACAGAAGCTGTTTTGCTCTGCCATGGCTAACTAATCTGTTTCCCCTAACAAGTACCAGAAGGTGGATCTAAACTGTTCATTTCACCAGGACTTTCTTAAGGGGTGTGCTGCAGGGAGGTGCAGTGTGTTCTGAGGTAGACAGGAAGTTACCGGGGCATTTGTGTCATCACCACAGTTACGGAGCTGTTTATATCGTCCAACCTGGTGCCATGGGGATGGTTCTCTGACTTCCTCCACGGGCTTTACTGTTTTCCACTCTTGGATCTGTGTACATGCTTTTCCCTCTCCCTAGAATAGCTTCTCCGCTTGTGTGGTGGATGCCTCTCCACCTCTTTCTCACTTTGTGGATGTCCCTCACTGCCACCCCCTTCTGCCTAGCCTGTGCCTTATGCAAGTACTATTGAATGTGGCTCACTACGTTGTATTCATTTTGAGCACATTCTACTCTCCCAATTTTTTAGTCCCTTACTGGAAGGATGCTTTTAATAGAATGGATACAATTTTTAAATAAATTAACCCTGTCCTAGGCCCCAAACAGCTTCCCTTCTTAAAATTCCTCCTCTATCAGTGCTAGGTATGAGAGTTGCCCACCCACCAGCCCCAAAGAACCACTGCTGGCTTTTCTTCTCTCATCCCTGTGGTTGTCTTCAAGTCCTGTGGGCTCCTGAGAGTGTGTCTTTTATACATCTCTTCATTTCTTCTCTCACATTTCCTTCCCTCGCCTCAGTCCAGCTCATCTCCGACCTGGACTGAATGGCCCCTGGCCTCCAGCTGACCACCACATCTTCCCCAAGCACCCTTCTTGTTAGCTACTCCTCTTCTCTAAAATCCTCTTTCTCATCTAGCTATAAGATCAAATCCGAACTCTGCAGCTTCTCATTCACTGTTCTTTATGCTGTTTCTAAGCAACCTTCCTACCTTAATTGAACAAAGATGTACCCAGTTTCCCCCGGGTTGTCTCATTGTGCCCTATCCAAAGAGTCACTGGAATGAGAATAAAAATGAAACCATTTCTTAGCAGCCAACAAATTCATATAAATACATATTTGATAATTATGACAGAAATTGTTTATTAATAAAACGTGGTAAATGCCTAATCAATATTTGAATTAATAAATAATTTCCGCCATAATTATCGAGGATGTATTTATTGGATAGCTTGTTTATGAGAGGCTCATTTTACTGAGGAGGAAATTGAAGCCAAGAACACATGGTTTCTAAGTGGCAGAACCAGGATAAGAAGGCTCCTCTCTCATAGAACTGTGCCAGGTCTTACCCAAAAAGACATTGTTGAATTTCACTTAAAAATGCTACCTCAGGAGAGAGAGGTGGATTTGGTTTCATCAGTTAATTATCACATTCCAGAAGTGGTTACATTTTTATCCTTATTCCTTTGTGATTTCTATCTACAGTTAGCTGCATTTTCGGGTAATAAGCTTCCTTCCCTTGGGTTTTGTTCATTTGGGTGGCATTCTCAACTTTTTAAAGATGTGTTCAGATGGCAATTTGGGGGACACTCAAAATTCCTGTGGCTAAACCGCGTGTGGCTTTATGACTCTTTTCTTGGGACACTTGTTCAAGGAATAATCAGAGTTCAGAGCCAAATTTTTGAAGGGCTGTTCCCCAGAACTTAAGTAAGGAATTTTAATTAATGTAGAAAACCGTCTGCAGAGAGAAAGACAAAGTCCTACACAGGTCAGCCTTTGGCATTTATACAGGTGTCAAAGAACAACTGGTACCAGACAATGTTAGATAGAAAAAGATAATTTTTTTAATTGTAAAAAGGGATAGAGGCAAGAAAATGCTCTAAGCCCAGTTCCGCTGAAACAGAGGGCTGCAGGGGTTGAAGGCCTGGAGCTTGTGGGAACACGCTGGAGGATGTCAGGGGGTTTGATCACTGGGATGGGTGAGTGATTTACTGAGGTGGCAATTAGATCCATCTGGTTCAAAATGTTTTCCTTTTGCTGCGATTAGGCCATCCTGATAGTGTGAGGGCCCAGCAAAAGGGAGGCTAGGGACCTAGAGTCAGGAAGAAGCCTGTCTAAAGCTTAGTCATGTGAAGGCTGCCTTGGTCACAAGTGAAATTTGTCTTTAATTTTAATGGTCCTTTGCTTTAATATCCTTCTCCTGCTATGATTCTCCCCACCATAACCAGTGTTCTCCTCTTTTCTTCCCTGTCTCTCCTTTCAAACTACCCTGTCAATTAACTTTTGCTTCAGAAAACTCTCAAACTACTCACACTGAGGTGAAATGAAAATAACAGTAGTTTCAAGATATCAAGGGCCTCCCATGTAACAGGCACTCAGCTCTCTGATTTCCTTCTGTTAATCTCCACACCAAAGAGCAACTCACTAAAGGATCCCTATTTTACAGTTGCTAAAATAGAAGTTAAAGGACGTTAAGTAAATTCCACAACATCATACAATACTGGGCCAAAGTAGAAGAACTTACATTCCATCTCAGGTTTGTGGCCAGGCCCATTTCCTTCCAAGAGTCTTTGCATTTTAGTAGGCAATCGTTTCAAGCCAAAGAATGAGCATCTAATGGTTGACTTTCAAATATCAACAAAGCTAGAGGGCTGAAAGTCTTTTAGGCACTATCCGCTGCACTCCCAGCTTACCTTATAGGGTTGCTCTGTGGCTTTGATGACAACCATGGAATGGTTTCCTTTCAAGAGAAAATTTCTCTGAGACTACCGTGGCCGAGGCTTTGCGCTACTTGTTTCTGAGTACCTTACAAAAAGCAAACTGGAAAGAACCGTAGGGGTCTGTCTTTCAAGGGATCTTGCTAACTGTTTTGGACCTCTGAGCCAAGGAGGTCCAAAGGAGCTAACATTTGCTGAGCATGCAAGAAACAGGAGCCCTTGTGATGTACTGTTCTAAATGCTTTACATCCTTTAAACTCATGCCATCTTCACACTCACATAGTCTAAGATTTGGTAAGCTAGGGCTGAGGGCACTGAGGCACAGAGGTATTAAACCTGACTAGAAAATATGAAATCTGTTAGAAGTAGAAGAGGAAGGGCTGGGACTTGAACTGAGACTGCTGGGAACCAGAGCTGATAGTCCTAACCACTTTGCCTTCTGACTCTATGTTGTGATTTTCCTTGTTGTACTCTTTATGCAAATAATGCATTGTCTTCTGGGGAGGCCAATTCCCTAACAGCCAATATGCAAATGTCCCAATGAGCCTTGACTTGGAAACAAAACAAAAACAGGGCATTATGCCCACCAGATTTCATTGTCTTTTTCTTGTCTTCCTAAGACAGTGATTCCTGGGCATTCTAATTAGGGCTGCCAGGCTCCCCCAGGTAACCTAAGTGGGGTGAGTTAGGTGGAAAACCACCATTTTGGTTGGGATATAGGCAAGATATACACACAGGCTATTTTTAGAGAACAGTACAAGGTGTGAGTTGTAACATGAGTGTTACCGGCCACAAATGCTTGAGGAGCTGTTAGGATGAAAAAAAAAATCAACAAGACCTGGAGAAGTCAATGAAAGCTTCCAGTGGCAGTGTGGACTTAGTTAGAGGACTTAGAAAGGTTTAAAAAGACTCAGCCTTTCCCTTGCTTGCCCTCCACAACAGCTTTCATTTGCTAGTCTTTCATTTTTTACTGTCTTGTGTGACCCTAAGTAATTAAGTAGCGGATGAGAAGTGTTACCAATTGTACAGCATGATCTTGATAATAAAGCTCTGTTCTACGGCAAAGTCTTCAGTGTTACTTCTCTCATATTTAGTGGGGATATGGAGAGGATAGAGAAGAGGGGAGGGACTTGTCTTACAAAAGGTCCTGGGGTGGGAGGATTTGTCAATGGAATGAATCTACCATCTAGGTAAAAGAAGGAGACTTGAATGATCTCTTTTCATTTAGAGGAATGATCAAAAACATTTTCTTTCACAATCTGCGGACAAGAATGCAATACCTTTCCTTGTTCATTACTAATTGAACACCTTCAGCTTTGTTTCCATTCAAAAATAAAGGAGAATTTCGGAGGGTTGAATAACGGTAATCATGGCATGTTTCACGTTTTGTTGTTTGAATAATTCACCTGAACTTAATTGCAGTAAGTTCTACATACTTACTTCGTGCATAGTCCTCTGGTTCTGCATTAGGAGCGAGAAGGCATATAACACATCTAAACCCTGACCCTGCTTTGGTTTTAGGGATTTCTGTAATAGAATCTACATGCCCAGGGTTTCATAAAGAATGTGAAATGCCAGAAGAATACATAAATGCCTCCAAGGTGGTCACAGTTGATTAAATGGAAGAAAGGTTGCCTTCAGAAAAAAATGGGAAGGAAAAATAAAATAACACACAGGTTTTGACATGAGCCATTAGCAGATGGTTTTACATAGGCACAGAAGTATTGTCTTAGCACTTCGTTAGTAAAAATTCCGCAGACATTGTTCATATTATCTTTGTCAGGAAATGATCATATAAATAAAAATGGTAGATGGTTGTGGAAAGAATATAAACATTGAACGCATTTCACGCTGCATATCAATCAGTTAACAATGGGGTAGTTTCCTCGCCCTTTGCCAAGATTCAATGCAAGTTTATGAAATTTAGAAGGCATTATAAATTTGTTTGTTTTTCAATTACATATTAAATTCATATTCAATTACATTTCATTTTAGTTGAAATCCACAAGCATTGCATTGCTGTACCTCCAAGTTTTCCGTCAAAATACATCTTCCTATTTAGATGAGCGAACCTCTGTTCGGAGAAACTGATGACCTTGGATTTAGCCATTATCTCTGTTTTACAGTCCAACTCAGCTATCCTTTCGTGACCCTTGCAGAGACAAACTTTTTAAAAGAAATATAATAAAATCGTCCTTTGCACTAAATGTCATCAGCAACGTGTCCAGACTCAGAAAGCCTCCTCTTGTTTTATTCTGACTCAAACTAGACCACACTTTCTTCTATAGCATTAATACTATTTAATTAAGGATTCCAAAAGAATATTCTCTTTGTATTATTTTATATTTAGACAAGGAACAGGCAAAATCTCTTAGGAAGGCTGCTAAATTATTTCTTAATATAGGTGGCCTGTGAGGATTTGTTTTCATCCGATTTTGTTGAAATGTACCATCTATCCAGCTAAAGAGCTTCTATGACCAAAGCAAGTAGAACTGGAACCTTCTTTATTGTCAACAGCTTTTTGTACCATGTGGTAATAGACTTGCAAAATGAGTTATAGCACATCGGACTTTGGGGGATGGTGACTCTTTTGCCCCTCTTACTGCAAACTCTCTTTTGTGGGTGGACCTGGGCTTTGGGGTAGTTGACATGAGTTAGACACTGGACGGTAACCTGTAATTTTCTGGTTTTATTGGTTGACGCAGCCACTGATTTTACTTCTATGTGAATTTTCCTAAGTTCAAGAGCATATTTTGCTGCGGGGTGGGGGCAGCACTTGAACTCTACCTTGATTTCTGCTTCCCTGCATTCTTCCTCCTTCCTCCTTGAGTTACCAGAATGAGACAGGAATTTGGAATCAGAAAGTCCCCAGGAGATAGGGAAGTTCTATTTCTTTGTGTAGTTAAAAGTGATGGCTCATTAAAATAAGATGTCCTCACCTCAAATCCTTCCATCAGTTTCACCACAAACTATGTGACCTTGGGCAAGTTCTTAACCACTTCAAGCATCAGTTTCTTCACCTGAAAAAATGGCGATTAGATTTGGGTTGGTTTGAAGAAAAAAGGAAATCTTACTTTCATTCTTACTTAACATTCTTACTATGATGCCTGGTATACAGTAAACAATAAATATTAGTCACTATCATCATTATTAAAGCTCTTTACCAGGAGGCTTATCTGTTCTTAAGTTTATTTGTTCATTGTGGCATGTTATATAAAGCAAACCCTGTTTTGAGAAATAACAATGCAATGAAAACCTCTTAATGTATTTATTAGGTTGAACTATATATAAAATTGTCATTTTATAGGGTCAAAAAAGTAAAACAGCAATTTCATATGGTTCAACATAATATAAATACATATATCTCCATTTAGAATCTTAGATCATGCCTGTAAGTTAAAAATGTCTTGAAATGGGAAAATTACATATGAGAAAGTTTGTGGTGTCATGATCCACTAATTTCAAGCAGTAGTCTCTATAAAACTGTAATTTGGCAAAGTGATTTGAGCAGTCCACTGGAACATATAGTAAATATTGAAGACGTAAGGTTTAAATTGTGATTAGACCTTATTACCCAACTTCTAGTTAGATTAGTTCTGGTTTAGACAAAAAAACATGCTAAGTGAACTCAGCCTGATATTTACTTATTTTTTATCATTTACCAAACCAAAGAATTAAGCCCAGCATAGAGAATACAACTCACCTAAAATCATGTGACACTTGTGTTTTGCACATAATTTTAGATGAGATGCAAAATCTGGAAGACTGTGATTAGCCATATGTTTGGTTCAGAATGCTGCGGAAATCCACGTGGATATGGGGATTTGCGGCGACATTTGAGCTGAGTCTTAAAGGATTTGGAGTGTTTCATGGGGTGGAGGGGAGTCACATTCTAGATGGAAAAATAATGGAAGGTAGGGCTGGAAGCAGTCAATCAAGAGGTATTGCAAGAATTAACTGCAAATAACCATGGTTTACTTCACGTGGAGTATGTAAGGCAGAATAGAGGAGGAAAGGAGGTCATAGAAATAAGGAGATACCTCATATTGTTACATGGTTCAAGACTTCATCCTTTGAGCAGTGAGGATGAGTCTCTAAGGTTTTTTTTCCCTCTGTCATATAATTTTATTTAATATATTTTATTAAAGAAGTTCTGAACTTACAAAACAATCATGCACATGTGTAGAATTCCCATACAACACCCCTCCACCAACTCACCGTGCCTCTGTAGAACATTTGTTACAGGCTATGAAGTAATATCAGACTATTAACACTAACTTTGGTCCATAGCATACATTTGGCCTATTTTGTCCATACCCTCCCATTATCAACACAGTACATCTTTGGTATTAATGCAAGAATATTACAGTATTGCTGTTAACCACAGTCCATAGCTTACATTAATTGTATTTTTCCCATTCTTCTCCACATTCCCACCACCCTGCAAGTATGATGTACATCTGTTCTAGTTCACAGAAGGACATTCTTGTATTTGTACGAATAACCACGATTCTCATCCACCTCTGGGTTCACTGTGTTATTTGGTCCCAATATTTTTCCCTAGCTTTCTTTCAACTGACATTTATATCCCTAGACTAACCTTTCAGCCACATTCCCATTTATAAACCAGCTGCTACTCACTATAATGTGTTACCATCAACTCTATCCATTTCCACGCTTTGACAGTCAAGTTCATTAAAACTTCTACATACATTAAGCATCAGTACTCCTTCTCAGTCCCCTCTTGTCTCCTAATAACCTATACTCTAGGTTTTAACTCCGTTTATTTATTCTTCCTATTTAGTTCATATTATTGAGACCATGCAATATTTGTCCTTTTGTGTATGGCTTATTTCACTTAGCATAATGTCTTCAGGATTCATCCATGTTATCTTATGTGTCCCAATTTCATTTCTTCTTACTGCAGCATAGTATTCCATCATGTTTATACCACATTTTCTTTATCCATTCATTGGCTGATGAACACTTGGGTTGTTTCTATCTTTTGACAATTGTGGATAACACCACTGTGAACATTAGTATGCAGATGTCTGTTTGTGTCACAGTTTTCAGTTCTTCTGGATATATTCCAAGTAGAAGAATTGCTGGATCATATGGCAGTTCTGTATTTAGCTTCCTGAGGAACTACCAAACTGTCTTCTACAGAGGCTGCACCATTTTACAATCCCACCAACAATGAATGAGTGTTCCTATTTCTCCACATCCCCTCCAGCACTTATTGTTGTCTGTTTTTTTTTTTTTTTTTTTTAATAATGACCGTTCTATATGATATGAGATGGTATCTCATTGTCATTTTGATTTGCCTTCCCCTAAAAGCTAGTAATAGTGAACATTTTTTCATGTGCTTTTTGGCCATTTGTATTACCTCTTTCAGAGAAATATTTGTCTTTTGCCCATTTTTAAATTGGATTGCTTACTATTTTATTGTTGAGTTGTATGATCTCTTTTTATAGAATGGAAATGAAACCCTTATCAGATATATAGTTTCCAAATATTTTCTCCCATTGAGTGGCCTGCCTTTTCACCTTCTTGACAAAGTCCTTTGAATCTCAAAAATGTTTGCATTTGAGGAGGTCCCATTTATCCATGTTTTCTTTCATTGCTCGTGCTTTCAGTGTAAGATTTAAGAATGCACCACTTACCACCAGGTCTTGAAGATGTTTTCCTACATTTTCTTCTAGGAGCTTTATGTTTCTAGCTTTTATATTTAGGTCTTTGATCCCTTTTGAGTTAATTTTTGTATAAGGTGTGAGATAGGGGTCCTCTTTCTTTCTTTTGGCTAGAGAATATCCAGTTCTTCCAGCACCATTTGTTGAATAGATTGTTCTGGGTGGGTTTGACAGCCTTGTCAAAAATCACTTGACCACAGATGTGGGAGTTTGTTTCTAAACCATCAATTTGGTTCCATTGGTCTATGTGTTTATATGCCAGTACCATGATGGTTTTACCACTGTGGCTAGGTAATATGATTTAAAGTCCAGAAGTAAGAGTCTTCCAACTTCAGTTCTCCTTCTTAAGGTGGTTTTGGCTATTTAGGGCCTTTTACCTTTCCAATAAATTTGATAAATGTATTTTCCATTTGTTTTTTAAATGCTGATGGAATTTCTATCAGGACTGCATTGAATCTGTGTATCAATTTGGGTAGAATTGACATCTTAACAATATTTAGTCTTTTAATCCATGAGCATAGAATGTTCTTCCAATTATTTAGGTCTTTTAAAATTTCTTTTAGCAATGCATTATAGTTTTCTGGATACAAGGGCTTTACATCCTTGGTTAAGTTTATTCCTAAATATTTTATTTCTTTTAATCACTACTGTAAATGGATTGATCTTGTGTCCTACCACTCTACTATAATCGTTTGTTAGCTCTAGCAACTTTGTTGTAGGTTTTTCAGACTTTCTAGGTGTGGGATCATATCACCTGTGAATAGCAAAAGTTTTACTTCTTCCTTTCCAATTTGTATGCCTTTTATTTCTTTTTCTTGCCTGATTGCTCTAGCTAGAACCTCTAGCACTATATTGGACAACAGTGGTCACAGTGAGCATCCTTGTCTTGTTCCTGATCTCAATGAGAAAGCTTTCAGTCTTTCACCATTAAGTACAATGTTAGCTGTGGGTTTTTCATATATGGCCCTTATCATATTGAGAAAGTTTCCTTCAATTCTTATCTTTTGTAGTATTTTTATCAAGAAAGGATGCTGTATTTTGTCAAATGCCTATTCTGTGTCAATCGATAAGATCATGTGATTTTTCTTCTTTGATTCATTAATGTGGTGTATTTGGCTGATTGATTTTCTTGTGTTGAACCACCCTGGCATGCTTGGTATAAAACCTACTTGATCATGATAAATAATTCTTTTAATATGTTGTTGGATTCTATTAGCAAGTATTTTTTTGTTGAGAATTTTTGCACCCCTGTTCATTAGGGAAATGGATCTGTAATTATCTTTTTTTTGGTAATATCTTTACCTGGCTTTGGTATTAGGTGATATTGGCTTCATAGAATGACTTTGGTAGCTTTCCTTCTTCTTCAATTTTATGGAAAAGCTTGAATAAATTTGTATTAAATCTTCTTTGAATGCTTGATAGAACTCAACTGTGAAGTCATCTGGTCCTGGGCATTTCATTTTGGGGAGTTGTTTGATGACTGTTTCAATCTCTTTACTTGTGAATTCTTCTAGGGTCAGTGTAAGTTTTTTGTACATTCCTAGGAATTTGTCCATTTCATCTACATTACCTAATTTTGGTATACAGTTGTTCATAGTATCCTCTTATGATCTCCTTTATTTCTGTGGTGTCAGTAGTTATGTCCCCCATTTTCTTTATATATATATATATATATATATATATATATATATATATATAATTTATTTGAATCTTCTCTCTTCTCTTCTTTGTCAGTCCAGCTAAGGGTTTGTCGATTTTGTTAATCCTATCGAAGAAACAACGTGTGGTTTTTTAAATTCTATTGTTTTTTTATTCTCAATTACATTTATTTCTGGTCTGATCTTTGTTATTTCATTCCTTCTACTTGCTTTGGGAATAGTTTGCTGTTCTTTTGCTAGTTCTTCCTGCTGTGTAGTTATGTCATTGATTTTAGCTCTATCTTCTTTTTTAATATAAGGATTGTGGGCTATAAATTTCCCTCTCAGCACTGCTTTCACTGCATCCCATAGGCTCTGATATGTTGTTTTCTCATTTTCATTTGTCTCGAGATATTTGTTGATTTTTCTTGCAATTTCTTCTTCAAACCGCTGATTATTTCAGAGTGTGTTGTTTAATCTCCATATATTTGTGAATTTGCCCTTTTTTCTGCTCTTGTTGATTTCCAACTTTATTCCATTCTGATCAGAGACAGTTTTGTATAATTTCTATCTCATTAAATTGAGATCTGCTTTGTGACCCCACATATGATGTATCCTGGAGAAAGATCCATGTGCACTTGAGAAGAATGTATATTCTGCTATTTTGGGGTGCAGTGTTCTTTATATGTCCACTGGGTTTAGTCCATTTATCATATTATTCAAGCTTTCTGTTTGCTTTATTGATCCTCTGCCCAGATCTTCTCTCCAATGCTGAGTGGTGTATTGAAGTCTCCAAATATTTTTGTAGAAATATCTATTTCTTCCTTCAGTTTTGCCAGAGTTTGCCTCATGTATCTTGGGGCATCATGGTTAGGTGCATATATATTTATGATTGTTATTTATTCCTGGTGAATTGCCCCTTTTATTAATATATAATGTCCTTCCTTGTCTCTAATAACAGTTTTTCTTTTAAAGTCTGTTTCATCTGAGTAAGTATAGCTACTCCAGCATTTTTATTGGTTACTGCATGTGTGGAATATCTTTTTCTATCCTTCACTTTCAATCTATTGGTATCCTTGGGTCTAAGGTGAGTCTCTTGTAGACAACATGTAGATAGCTTATATTTTCTTATCCATTTCACCAGTCTGTGTCTTTTGATTGTGAAGTTTAATCCATTAACATTCAATGTTATTATTTTAAAGGCAGTTCTTATTTCACTCATTTTGACCTTTGTGTTTTATATGTCATATTTTATTTTCATCACTCTTTTTACACTTTTAGTTACTTTTACTGATATAATCTTCATTTCTAGACTCTTTTCCAAGCCTCTTTCTCCTGTCTTTTCTTTTCAGCTGTAGCCTTCCCTTTAGTATTTCCTGCACAGTCAGTCTCTTGGTTACAGACTCTTTCAGTTTCTGTTTATCTGTGAATATTCTAAACTCACCCTCATTTTTTAAAGACAATCTTGTCATATATAAGATTATTGGCTGGCACATTTTCTCTTGCAATATCTTAAATATATCATACCACTGCCTTTTTGCCTCCATGGTTTCTGATAAACAAATTGGCACTTAATCTTATTGGGTGTCCCTTATATGTTATGCATTGCTTTTCTCTTGCTGCTGTCAGAATTCTCTCTTTGTCTTTGACATTTGACATTCTGATTTGTATGTGTCTCAGAGATGGTCTACTCGGGGTTATTCAGATGGGAGTATGTTGTGCTTCTTGGATAAGGATTTCTGTGCCCTTCAATAGGGTTGGGAAATTTTCTACCATTATTTCTTCAAATATTCCTTCTGCCCCTTTTCCCCTCCTCTTCTCTTTCTGGGATATCCATGACATGTATGTTTGCATGTCTCCATCATTTAGTTCCCTGAGATGGTGTTCAATTTTATCCATTCTTTTCTTCATCTATTCTTTTGTATGTTTGTTTTCAGAGGCCATGTCATCAAGTTCACCAATCCTTTCTTCTGCCTTCTTGAATCTGCTGTTATATGCCTCCAGTGTATTTTTTATTTCATTTATTGTGCCTTTCATTCCCATAAGAATTGCTATTTTTCTGTGTATGCTTTCAAATTCTTCTTTGTGCTCAACCAGTGTCATCTTAATATCCTTAATCTCTTTAGCCATCTCATTGAATTTATTAAGGTGATTTATTTGAAAATCTATAATTAGTTGTCTCAACTCCTTCATGTCATCTTGTGGCTTATCTTGTTCCTTTAATTGGGCCACATCTTCCTGTTCCTTGGTATGGCTTGTAATTTTTTGTTGGTGTCTTTCATCTGGATTACTAGATATATTTATTCTGGGCCCAGTTTCTCTCTTTAGTTTAGGACTTTCTTGTCCTTTCTCCCTTGCTGGTTGTGTAGTAGGAGCCGAGGATGTAGTTGGTACTGTAAGCTGTGGAGGCTGAAGCTGCCCGCATTTCCCCAGGAACGTGTTAAGCTTCTCCCACCTTTCTCCTCTGCCAGGTAGGGACAGAGCCACAGCTGTGTGTAATAGTCCAAGTCATGCAGCCAAGACCATCTGTAGTTGCCTGAAGAGACTGATGAAGCTTCATGCCCCATCCTCCCCTACCTGGAACTGGGATGGACCTACAGGTGTGGGCAGCAATCTATGCCATGCAAGTCCAAAATGATGACAGTTGCCCATGTAAACTGACATAGCACCTGCCCCCCTTCTCCCCTGCTAGTAGTGGAGATGGACCCTCTGGGGTGCCCAAGAATCCAATCTGTGTGGACAGAATGCACCTGCAGTTGCCCCAAGAGGCTAAGGGATTACCATCCCTTCTACCTTTTAGGGAGTGGGGATGAAACCACAGGTGTCCAACAGTTCTGTCCATGTAGGCCAAAAGTGCCCACCATTGCCCGGAGAGGTGGAGGAAACACCAGCCCCCTCAGATCCTATTGGGGGCTGTGGGTGGATCCACAGGTGCCCAAGAGTCTAGTCCCTGTAGGCCAAAAGTACCTGCCATTGCCCAGAGAGGCTGAGGAACACCAGTCCCTTCCTATCTGTAAGGTTTTTTAACCAAATTATTAAAATAGTAAGAATTGTTCTTTAAAGAAGATTAATCATGTCACATGATTGTGATGAAGTGACTAACAGAACAAAGTAGTAGAATTTTATAGCAGTTTAGTGACAGGAAATAGAGCTTGGTCTAGGTAGGGGTATGGGTCAAGAAAAGAGGAGGACATTGAAGAGGTAAGAATGGCAGTGCTTGGGAAGTGGCAAGATTTTGGTGGGAAAGAGAGAACCTTTGGGAAAGATGCTTTAATCCTGTGTGATTAGGGTTGGTGGGATCAATTAACAGTCAGGAAAATAGAGACCAATCAAGATCCTTCTCACAGAGTGGGATTTAGTTCAGGGAATTTGCTGCTTGCAGAACAGAAGGAGGGTTTCAAGGAGCCAAAGTCCGGGGACCTCTACTAGCTTTCAGGCTCCAGCTGAGCTGTGTGTGGTCCTGAGTTGGGTGGTGGCTGCTGTTACTACGAAAGGTGGAGAAACTGTAGGAACCACTGCCAGTGTCCCAGCAGCCCTGTACTCTCTGTGACTGGTGACAGGAAAGGGAATGCAGAGCCCCGCTAACTGTGGCAACACCTGACATCACTGAAGCCCCCTCAGTCTCCACCCTGTTGCCAGGGGAAGAATAACTTGTATCTCTTCTCAGCCTTCAAAATACTGTGAGTGCACCTCCTTTGTAGAACCAGAAAGTTGGCAATGGAGTCAGAATTTGCAGTCCCCAGTCTACCCACTCCTGAGCCACAAGGAAGGAATAGGAGAGGGTGGAGTGCTGCCAAGGGCTGACAGGGTCAGACCCAGTAGGGAAGCCAGGGAAAGGCAGAGAATCTGGGGAAAGTGGTGACTGGTGACTGTGGATATGCTGATTTTGAGGTGGTAGCAGGACATATTGTAATTGAAGACTGGTCTGGACTTGGAGATTTAGATTTGGGAATCCTGAAGCAAAAGACAGAGTGGATGAGATTGGAAGAAGTGAGGAAGGAGGGGGAGAGGAGCAGAGTGAGAGGAGTTCAGAGAGAGAGAGAGAGAGATTATAGACTGAAGAACAGAAAAATGGAGATTCTGTCTATGAGGTGTGGAGAGTCTTAGGTAATGGGAGAGGGAGGCATCAGGAGGAAACAGACAGGAAGGAGAACCTGGAAGATGTTGTCATGAAGGCAAGGGAAAGCAAAGCTTCAAGAAGGAAGGAGTGGCCAATGGAGACAAATGCTGAACCAAAAGGACAAGATTATTGAATATGATGACTTCAGGTCCATAGATGATATGAAATGATTTGTGTGTCATCTAATGAAAAAGGAGGTAGTGGAGAAAGAGAAAACTGAAAAAGGACAGGGCGAGAGCAAAGTCTTGAAGAGATGGGAGAGGATGGAACAGTGGGGGCTGCTAATAGGAAAAGAAGGCTCAGGAGCCTCCACGTTGCTAACACCTCATCCGTAGGGAAAGGCATTTGCCAAACACTGGGAAGTGAAACTTTCTAATGAGCCATGCCATGGAGATAATCATGAGCAGATTGAATTCCCCCAGGGAGTATGGCAGCAAGGCTATAGCAAAGTGTTCCGATCTGTCCAAATTGAGAATCTAGGAATGAGAAGCACCCAAAATACTGCCAGTCACTGTGCTACAAGTTCCCTCTTTATTGTTGTGTCTCTTGCCTCAGATGGTTCCACTTATTAACCGCTGTGGGATAACCACTCCTCCCTATTGCAGGCAGCGATTGTCGTTCACATTCACCCATAAGAAGAACACTGACATTAGATTTATACGACTTGACTAATCAATTTCTAGGTTGTAGGAAAACTGCAGAATGATTTTAGAGTCCTTATTATAGCCTAACAAGATACAGATAATTGAGTCCTAGGGGACCGGTGTTTTCACTGGCTACTGCAGAACAGGCTTTTTCCCTCTCCTTGCTGGTCTGGGGGAGGTCTCTGCACTTTACAATTAAATCTGCTCTTCCTCCAGCACACTCCTTCATTGGGGGTGGGGGAAAGGATGACCAGAAGAAAGTCAAATGTGCTGCTTATTATTATTATTATTTTAATATTCGTTTAGCATCGGTTACTCTAGCCATTACAAATATTACAATAAAACCATATGGAATAAAAAAAAAAAAAAAAGAAAAAACAACAACAGCAACAAAAATACCATATGGAAGGAAAACAGTTCTGCACAGTATCCCTTGCGTGTATAGAAAGAAGGGAAATAAAACTCTTCGACTCTGGATCTGAAAATTCCCAAGGTAGCATTGCCTTAAGATTAAAAATAGTGAATGTTATATATGTATCTGTGCATGGTGTTGTGATATTTTCTAGCAATTTAATCAAAATACTGCATCATGACTCACATTTATATTGAAAAATTATTATCACCTGGCAGATTTTGTGTGTCAATACTTATTTCCCTTATTTTATTCTTTTATAATATAATCTGGGAATTGTGCTTCTTTCTCTAGTGCTTTTAAATATCAAAGAAAATTTACTTTTCAAATTTAATTTCAGTGTATAGGTTTTCCACTGTTTCCTCACAAGTATCCTTGCCTCTTTCTTTTTTTGGTATCATTGACAATTCAAGAATAAATGGGCACTATTTTGGCCTAAAGTCACTGTACTTCCAACATCTATTTCATTGCACAGCAATGTGCAATAAAAGTGCTTGTAGTCTACAATAAGAAATACTTGAAGACAATCGAGTCTTATTTAATGTCAACCTTGTGCTTGGGGTATTTTTTAGTTATTGGTACTAGTTTCATCACAGCAGTTCTTTCTTAGGAACAGATATTGAGGAAATTCTGATGTAATTATTCTTTATTTTCTCATTGGCATCCAAGGTCAAGAAGGGAGCATTCTAAATAGCATAGGCAACCTGAGCATCCAAACACATTGGGAATACAAGTTCATGGCACATAATAAGGCACATGTCCCAAATATGCATAGAAACCCATTAAAGGAGCATTACATAGTGGCATCAGTCAACATATTCTGAAATGTGACTAATACACTTCCATGAAGCTCTAAGTATCATTTTCAATGTATGTAATTCAGTTGGAAGAATCTTAACTAGTCTGACTAACAGTAATTTCAAATGCTTTGTATTTGGTTAAAATGCCAGCACCTGTACAAAACTAAAGTGAAGGACTCTTACTATCCATATACAAATTGACTTGTATGCACACACGGAAGCATAACTCTAATTAAGAACACCCATAATAAGCAACTTAAAATTTGCAAACAAGATCATTAGTTTTGTTAGAAAATCATTTTTCCACCAAACTAAATCATAACCGTTTTTTTAAAAAATTCAGCATGTGTCAACACCTCCAGAGAGCCTTCCTTGACTTTTGAGATCTCTTTAACCACATGGCACCATCTTCTGGCACCTATCATCTACCACTGTATGGTAATTATTTGTCTGCCTCTCTCTCCCACATTTAGGAGTTTGTCCTTATTCAAATTAGTAGTATAGCACATAACACACAGTAGGCATTCAATAGATGATTATCAAATGAAGGAATAGATAAATGAATGAATGGATAAATGAGTGAATGAATAAATGAGGAAATATTCTAATTACAGAAAGTGTTACTTTTACGTTCCCCACCATTGGAATTAAAATTTGACTCATCTAAATAGGACTTTTATTCTATTTTTAAAAATCAAATATGTCCCAAATGAGGTAAATCAATTTACCTCCATTTAGGACAGCTCTATTCACCCAGGATAAATTGATAACCTGTGTGGTATGAGTAATAGAAAATAAGCAGGTATCGACTGGAGCCCCCAAGGAGCTTACAAAATACTTGTAGAACTAAGAAACCTCTACATGAAATTGTTTTTATAATATTTAAAAGTCCCCAGCAATATATGAGTAAGTGCTTTAGGAAGAGATCATAAAAGCACAGAGATTTTCCTAGGTTAATATACAAGATTCTCATAGATTAATGCCTATGAAATACAGATTCCCAAAGATTCTGATTTACAGGTGGACCTGAGAACCTGAACTTTTAATGGGGGGCCCAGATGATTTCATGCAAGTGTTCCAGGAAACAGACTTTGACAAGCAGTGGACTAGGATTAGGACCCAGCAGAGACCAGAGGCTCTTTGGGGCCATTTATCAGAGAATCAAGAGATGAGTCTTGGGCTGGAACCTGAAGGATGCATGATATTTGCATAGGTAAGGAGAAAAGGAAAGGAATCTCCTTTTTCTTACATTAGTTGGCAAAAAAAATCTCTCTCCAAATATCAGATAATTATGATGATTGCCCAAAATGCATTCATGATGGCTCCTTCCCCCTCCCCCAAACATAGAAGCAGGGTTTAAATGGACTTCTTTGTTTCCAGTTTTCATTTTCATTTGTTAAAGCTTGACAAGCTTCCACACTTAAGTTCCTAAGGCCCAAGCATGCCAGTTATTGCCTTATCTTGAATATTTATGATATTTTAAACGTTAATATTGGGTGAAAATTAGTGAAACGTTAGAAGGCACCCTCCCCCATCACCACCCAGATACCACCTCTTCCATTTTCCTTGCCAATAAAACTAGGAAGGTTATAAAGTTTTGTGGAAGTACAGGCTGCTGTTCCTTGTTTATAGATGTTTACAAAAAAATAGGATGCATCAAAAGCATGTCTATCAATGTCATGCTGAAGGCTTGATCGTGCACTCTTCAAAGCGAGGCAGCCTTTGAAGATGTTTGTTTGAAGATTTCTCAGTCAGAGGAAACACACTTGTGGACAAATCAGAGAGCTCACGGAGACTAATTGCGTAAGCTGGCAATCATTTTTTGGCATGGGTGAAAGAAGGATGACAGTATCTAGCCTGGAGGTGAGAGAAGAGTCTCGATAGTGACAGCTCAGTCGCCCAGCAGAGGGCGGTATGGAGAAGGCAAATGAGACTAACACCTTACTTGAATTCGGGCACTCACCTACCTACAGAAAACTGTGTCAAGTCAGAGAGGCTGGGCAGGCAGTCACTGAGAGTTCTGACGATGCAGATGTGGAAGACCTTATATCAACACCAGTCTGGTCTTCTCCCTGTTGGGCACTCAGAAGACTACATTTACCAGTTCCCAGCAGTTAGGGGACCATGTGACTAGTTCTGGCCAATGGCCTTTAAACCGAAATGTCAGTCCTGGAATGAGACAGTAAAAATCCCCTACATTGTTCCCCAGTTTCTCTTTTCCCAGTCATAGTCAAGGCCTGATGCTGAGAGGGCGGAGCAGTGTGAATGTTCGGGTTACATCATTGACAGAAAGCCATAATATTTTTGTCCAAACCAGGACAATTTTTGGAGTGAAAGGGGCTACTATTAATAATTATGTCAGGACCACAGACACAAACTGGTATATCCTGGGAAAGCATGACTTAGACTGAAGTTCACACCACCCATGGAAGACAGTTGATTGCTGATTTGCCCAGACCTGTAATTGGCCAGATTTTGTATCCACAAAAAAGTCACTTAAAAAAAAAAATCACTGAGATGTTGGCATTGTTTGTTATTCCAGAATAACCTAGCCTATCCTGACTAATATAGTAGGTTATCTTCCAAATCGATTGTTGTCTGAAACTTGGAGAGAGGAGCTTTATCTCTTTCACTGTCTGAAAAAAACAATACACACACACATACACAAAGGAGGGAGGTGCCCTCATAAAGTATGAACATGATTGGCTGGTGCTCCCCAAGAGCCTGTATTCTGCTGTCTCATATTACCACCAAAAGGTCTACAATTCAAAGGGTCTTGTCTTCTGAAAGAATAAAGTCATAATAAAATGAATACTGACATATAGCATTTTACAGTTTGTCTCATTGGAGCCTCATAACATCTCTTTGAGGTAAGTAATACTGGCATGATGTACCCATTTTACAGATAAGGAACATGAGACCAGAGAATGTGATTTGCCCTAGGTCACATAGCTGATACAAATATCTCCTCTCAGATATCCCCTGTCCGACTTCAGGGAGTACAGGGGGCTGAGATTGTACTGACTATTAGGGCCACAAGAGTTGAGGTTGGAAAAAGATTTGACACAGTCACTTTTCTGAATGTTACAGTTTGCAATATCTTCTTTCCTAGGAGAACCCACTTTGAAATATCATAGAGCAAATGTCACAAAATGCATGTGAAGTAAAGAGCAGGCCCAGTGAAGAATGCCCTGTCGGCATCCAAGAGACTTCAGAGGACAGTTTTGTGGCTTCTTAAAGCACTTCTTTGCCACTCTTACCCCATCTTGTCCGAAAAAATTTAACACTACACTTTGATCTCAAATATGGCCCATTAGATTTCCCTGCCCTACCCAAAAAAAATAAAAATAAATAGCAACAGATTACCATCAGCTACTTACTGTGCTGCATCTGACATTACTCAGATTCAGTGTAACTATTGGTTTAATCTAAGCTTTAATGATTAAACACTTGTCAAGGTACAAAAACTTTCATTAGTATGTATAAAATGGGGATCAAATTCAAGGTGAGAATCAAGTTTAATGGTTTCATTGAATTCTTCATTATCTCTGAATCAAAATTGCAAACAGATCTTGAAGCATGACAGAACAAAGAGTGGTCTGCTTTGCACATTTTAGGAGGTTGTTACTATATGATGGGGAGCCAGATACAGCTGTAGGGAAAATATATAACTTATTTGACGCATAAGGTCAACCTCGTTTCATATTTGAATCAATACGTGTCTTGATTGAAACTTTCAACAGCACAGTACGCATTAAGAGAAGAAGTCCTGGTTATCTGGTCCACATTTTAGTTTTCCTTTACCAAATTAAATTTGTAAAATTTTCATTAAAAAAAAAATGGGCATAATGGGACTCCAAGTTGTTACATTAGTTTTCCAGAACAGAATAGCCTCTAATTAAAATGTAATGTGTATCTTCATGGTATATTAAAATATTTTTATTATTCTCATCAACAGAGGCCAATGAGAATAAATATTGAGGGCCAATAATTGAGTGGTCTATCTTCAAGATCCCCACCCCCAACTTTGAATACTGAGCTATAAAGATCTATCCCCAAAATAATATATTCATATTAAAAAATTGCCGTCTTGGCAATTCAAAGTCCTTTTTGAGCAGTCTCAGACTCGACAAACAGTTGTGCTTTGTACTTTCCTAGGAAAGAAAATAAGCAGCAGAATTAAAGCTGGATTAATTTGTGGAATTTTGTTTATTTTGAAGAAGTCCATTAGGATAGTGTCTTCGTTGGCCAGTGTTGCTGTGGCAAACACCACAGACTAGTTGGGCTTAAACAACAGCAATTCATTGTCTCACAGTTCTGGAGGCTAGAAGTCCATGCTCCAGATGTCAGTGGACCCTGCTTTCTTTGAAGTCTGTAGCCCCTGGTCGTGGCTTGCTGGCTACCCAGAACTCAAGCTCTGCCTCCATCACAAGGCTACCTTACTGCCCCTCTCTCCTATCCCTGTGTTTATGAGGTCTCCAGTCATATTGGCTTAAGGCCCACTCCGATTCAGTTTGGCCTCATCTGAACTAATAACATCTTCAAAGATCCTATTTACAGATGAGTTCATGTCCACAGGAGCAGGGGTTAGGTCTTGAACATGTCTTTGTGGGGGATGTGATTCAATCAATGACAGACACACTACCAGGGTAGATTTAGAAGTTAAGGAGACAAGCTTAGGAGAATAGACATAGGAGAAAGAGTAACTATTTTGCATTAATAGAACACCCAAGAACTAAAAGTCCTGGCTCAGTTTAGGGAAATCAACCATGTTGTAGACCTCTTGTGGATTCTCGAGATGTAGAGCAAACCCCTGCCTTTGGAGCGTTACCCAGGACAGTGAAAGCTGGTGAGATTTTGTCTCTTTTCTGGCAGTCCCTTGTACACATGTGATACTTCATGTCTCTCTCTCTGTCTTTCTTTCTCTGGATGAATGTGAACCCTACAAACACATGGATCTGTAAATTCAATTTTGTATTCTTCCTCTGTTGACCAAAAACACTTGAGATTTGCTTGTTAACATTCAGGGGATTCCCATCCAACTACATGTTGAAAATGGGACTTATCCCCTGAATGCGTATCACTGTTTGCCTGCGCTCTCCAAATCTGCCTCTCTTCATACATGGAGCTCCCTATGCAAGAGAAGCACAAACCTGCCTATGAGAAAATTTACGTTGCTTTCTTCTAAAATACAAATGGCCCCGGGGTGAATATGATGCAGTAATTCAAATTGGACAAGCACTTTTCGATCTGTTTATGAATAGTACTGCGTTCCCATGTGTGAATTAGAGCACTGTTGTTTCTGGGCAACTATATTATTCTTGCAAAATTTGTGTGGAATTAAAAATATATATCATCTAAGAAAGAAATAAGAAATTCCAGTCCTCCAACATTTATCCAGAGTGAGTTTTGGTCTCAGTGCAGTTTTCAGTGATCTTTGCTGCAGATTTGCTGTTCTTAACTATTGCAGCGGGGATAAGCGGAGGCCTGCTCAGGTCATCAGAGTCACAGCCGACCTGGGGATTGGCCCTGCTGATGTGCTTAGATGTGCTAACTTCTAAGTGAGGAAACTTCTCGTTTTCTAAGGAAGCAAATTGGTGCAGTTGGCCGGAACCCAGTTCTAAACCAGCAAAGTTTCCACATGAGCTGTTTCCTCCTGGAATTGAAAATTAGTCAGCTTTTCTTTTCACTCTCAAACTTGAGGAAAGCTTTTGCACTACAATTAAAATGTGGGAGGAAGGACAGAGTTGTCGAGGAAGGCGATGGAAGTAGAATAGGAAAAAGAAACTCTAAGGCAAATGATAGGGAGGGAATGCAAAATAAGTTCTTCATTAAAATAATTCTCCCTTCCCCTTTTCCCCAAGTACTAGAGCAGGGGTTGCCTGGCAGTACTGAGACTGCCAGGAGACTGGCTGTGGCACAGTGTCCAGCTAGGGACTGAACCTAGAACCCTGGCTTCACCAGAGCAGTGCTCTAACCAGCTGAGCTAACTAGCCTCAGTGACGCAGATGGACATTCAGTGTGACAGGAAGAGGGATGTTTCTGGGTGATGTTTGGTTTGTTTTACTAATGATCAGGGGTCCCACATCTTAGTCCAAAGTGTCGTAGCTCAAGAGTTCTTGTTAGCGCTTCTTACTTGTCATTATCAGTCTGCACGGAAAGCATCACAGAATGAATGAGTGGAAAAATTTAAGAGGTTCATTCATTCTAAAAGAATT
The DNA here is from genome assembly GCA_026826555.1 of Tolypeutes matacus. Classification (NCBI taxonomy): domain Eukaryota; kingdom Metazoa; phylum Chordata; class Mammalia; order Cingulata; family Chlamyphoridae; genus Tolypeutes; species Tolypeutes matacus. Next base: position 46,354,801 of record JAKSZT010053928.1, read on the forward strand.
TATTGAATGTATACTCTGTAACAGCAGCTATGCCTAGTTGTGAGGGATAAAGTAAAAACCAGGACAGAGTCACTGACCTCAAGAAACTCGGAGACCATTAATAAGATCCTTTGTCAGAGGAGAACACTGAGCATTAAGAAAGCACAAAGGAAGGGCTTCTCCCTTCAGGAAAGAAGCCATCTATGCATTTTCTGTGACGTTTGTGTGGAATGGAGAGTGCTCCAAGGCCAGGACATATATTTCTATGAATAGCTGTTATTAAATGCCCAACTTCCTTTGAAGCTGGGTTATGACTATCAGTAGATATTTATTTGGGCCCCAGGCTATAATAAAAGCTATACTAAAAATAACAGGTGATAAGATGAATCCTTTTACATGAACCTGGATTCAGAATAATCTTAATCTGATGGAAAGAAAAGATTAACTAAAGCAAGTACAGTATTGGCAAGGAACAAGAACACATTGATACAGATATCAACACATAATAACAATATGGCTGGAAAACACCCAAGCAGACACCAGCATGGTTTAGATGTTTGCTTGAATGCTGATGTGTCACAGTAGGAAAAAAATAAAAATAAAAGGTTTGGAGGCCAAATTGACTCTAATGCCAACTCCACCTTGAAATGAGTTCCTTATTTTCATGGAACCTCAGTTTCTGCATTTGTGAAAAATAAACCCATAAATAAATACATACATAAATTTAAAAAATTAAAATGGAGATAGTAAGATATAGCCTGTGGGCTTGTAAGGATTAAATCAGACAGTATCTGCCATAGAGTGGTTGTAACACAATAATAAAACTTTTTTAAACTCACGTCTTTCCTATTTTGTCATTCTAAATAGCTAAGCTGTTCCCTCATTGGCCCTAGGAATTCAAAGAGTATGAAGAATAGTCAACTTCTGCAAAACAGAATTAAGCAACAAGACCAGGCCTAAGCAGACAATTGTCTTAAATAAGGATTCTCTATATTACTTGGTTTTCCTGCCTTTAATATATAAAGGACCAAATCTAGATGCCTCCAGCTCACAGAGCTTTCCCAGTGGCTGGGAAAATATTTCAATTCCCCATCATTTATAGATGTAGCCCAGAGATTTTGGAGTTGGGAAGGAGTCAGATATGATATCTGAGAAGTAATGAGAAACTACCCTTTTTCCAGCAAAGGAGATGGGGGATGAGATAAGGAGAGAGCAGCAGAAGATTGAAACTGGTACTTTAGATGGTAGATTATATGGATGACAGAGGGGTGCTTATATCCATTTAGGATTCTGGAAATAGACCATACCTCCATCTATGCCACATGAACTAGACCTTGGACAAACCCACTTGGTGGCCCTGTATGCTCATATGTAAAGGAGGCCCTGGATTTTGGCTTTCCCAGGCTGTCCTCAGACGCTATGTGGTTTAAAGGCTGTTTTGGGGGTCAGTGTGCCTACATTGGGCCCTGTTGTGGCAGGGCAAGGGCACCCCACAGCCATGTTTGGAAGCAGAGGAAAGAGATTAGGGGCTGTCCAATCCTCAGAACCTTCTGACACAAATACCTTCAGGGCCAGCAGCAAACGTGAGGACAAGGGGCTTCTCTCCAGATAGAACATGGCGCCATGCCCAAGCCACCATACTTTACCACGACTGTAATACATACAACCAGACCTGCATACCATCTTAGGAAGAGAGGATAGACATTTTTATCCAAGAGATAAATGGTCTACCCTAGTGAACTCTGTTTGTCATCAATTTGTTATAAAACTTTTTTAAAAATTTTATGATTGTACTATCAACTTATAGTCCATGGCTTAACTTAGGGTTCACTCTTTTTGTTGTGCAGTTACATGGATTTTTAAAAAAAATTATTCTCACAACATATATAAATCTAAAATTTCCCCCTATAAAACATTTTAAACATACACAAAAGTTGAAAGAATTTTACAAGGAATACCCATTTACCCACCAACTGGATCCTACTCCTTACATTTTGCTATACTTGCTTTACCACTTATCTGGTCACCCAGCCAACCCTCTTTGTCTTACCGATACATGGCAAAGTAAGTTGCAGATATCAAGACATTTACCCCCCCAAATACTTGAGCATGTTTATCATTAACTAGAGTTCCTTAATTGCTTAAAGTATTTTAGATAAAATTTACATACAAAGAAATGCATAAATCTTAAATATATCATTCAGTGAATTCCAACAAAGGCATATACCTGTGCAATCCAAATTCTTATCAAAATATAGAACATGACCATCATTCCAAGAAGTTCCTTCATGTCCCTTCCCAGTTAATTCCTGTTCCTACCTCTTCCTATCCCCACTATTCTTAAAATTTCCACCATCAGTTTTGCCTGTTCTAGAATTTCATATAAATGAAACCACACAGCATGTGGTCTTTTATGTCTGGTTTCTTTCATTTGGCATAATGTTTTTGAGATTATTCTATGTCATTGTATATGTCAGTCATTCCTTTTTATTGTTGAATAATATTCTAATATAGGTATACATAGCACAGTTATTTTCATATGGTATTCTCTTGCTGATGGACTCCTGGGCTGTTTCTCAAATGGATTTTAAAAATCATTTTAGACTTGGTCTAGGAATTAAACTAGGATTGTGGACAGACGGTAATGCTAATCAGCAAGTGGGGGCTCAGGAAAAAGACTAAGTTGGTTATGTACAAAATACATGAATTATATTTCTGCTGAGCATCCAAGTTGTAGTGCACTTGATTTTTTTTTTTTTTTTTTTTAAGGAGGTACTGAGGATTGAACCCAGGACCTTGTACGTGGGAGGCAGGTGCTCAACCACCCAGCTACATCCACTCCCTGCACTTGAAATTTTTACCTCTATTACATTGACATTCAATGAGCGAGAGTTAATATTTTATCATAAATATTTCTTTAACTAAAATGTGCAGATATGAAAATATTCTTGTCCTCATATTGGCCATTGGTTTTGCAGAATGAGTACTGTATCAGGATTCTCCAGAGAAACAGAACCACAGAACCAACACACAGACAGAAAGTGAGAGAGAGAGAAAATTAGGAGATTTATTTTAAAGAATTGGCTCATGTGATTGTGGGGGCTGGCAAGTCTGAGATCTGTAGGGCAGGTTGATAGGCTGGAAATTATGATAAGAGTTGATGTTGAAGTCTTGAGTCCAAAATCTGTAGAGGAAGCTAGCATGTTGAAAATTGTAAGGGTAGTTGATGTTGTAGTCTTGAGACAGAGTTCCTTTTTCTTCTTCTAGAAACCATAGTTCTTGCTCTTGAGGCCTTCAGCTGATTGGATGAGGCCTACTCATGTCATTGAGGGTAACTGCCTGTACTTGTGGTCAACTGATTATAGATACTAAACACATCTATAAAATACCTTCAGGGCAACATCTAGGTCAGTGTTTGACCAAACAACTGGACACCATGGCCTAGCCAAGTTGGCACGTACAATTGGCTATCGCAGATACTGTCCTCCCTACAGTGTCTTGTCTATGACTTCATAGGCAAGAGGTGCCAGGTAAAGGAAAGGCTCTGTACTGACTCAGACCGTCTACCTTCTGTTTTAAGCCAGCTGCCCCTTTCTCTCATTAAAATAAATTGAATCACAGTGGTCCCCTTGCTTAAAAGGATACTCTTTCTCGAAGTGAGAAGACTAGGATTCAAATACAGTGAAACACAAGGAAAAGCAATTTGCAAGTCACAGCAGCAACTCTTGACAGTCTTCACGGGGAACATGAACAGAATAGAATGGGATATGGGCATTTAGCAGAGGCTGGTTGGGTTATGGTCTTGCAGCCTCTCACCTGACTAAAAGAATGGGAGAGAAGGTCAAGGAATTCCATTGTTACTTTCGTGGTTAATTCATTACTCGCTTAATTGACAAATACACACTTTAAAATATTTCTTAAAAACAAAAGTAAGACTTGGTTCGGCTTTCAGTGAAAGAGCTCCATCAGCTACTAGATTGAATTTGGGAGAGCGGTTTGGTGTTCTGTTTCTATTTTACTCTGTTTCTGTCAGAAATTGAAATTGTGCTAAACTGAATATGTGTTCATAGTAGTCAAAAACAAACGCATCATGTAATGCTCTGATTAGTTACCAGCGTGTCATTAGGAAAAACAGAGAGTTAGTTTTGAGGGAGAAGGAAGGGATAGGGAAAAGGCCATATTTCATTTATAGGTTGTAAGAAAAAACAACTGCTGTACCCTGGACTTTTCTTTTTTTTTTTTTTAATTTCATTTTTATTTTATTTATTTATTTATTTTTGGACTTTTATAATTGCCTTTGTTTGCCAGGCTACTATGACAAATACCAAAAACTGGTTTGGGCTTAAATAATGGGATTGATTGGCTCATCGTTTTGAGGTCCAAAACCAAGATATTGGCAAGACTTGCTTTCTCCCCATGTCTATAGCTTTGTGGTGCTGGCTGCCAGCAATCCTTGGGGTCCCTTGGTGCGTGACTCTGCCTCCTATCCCCTGGCGACGTCCTCTCCTTTCTTCCACAATTCAGTTTCTGCTGACTTCCAGCTTTTTCTGTGTGGCCTTCTCCAACTTCTGGCTTCCTGCTTCTTCTTTTTATAAGGACTCCAGTAATATAGTTAAAGACCCACCCTAATTTGACTGGGACACACACTAAGTAATAAAAACAGCTCCTGTTTATAAAGGGTTCACACCACAAGGATGAAGATTAAGACTGAGAACATGTCTAAACTGGGGTACGTAATGCAATCCACCACAAGGATAGTGCTTGCATTATTTACGAAGTCCAGGTCTGCAGGTCTGCAGGGCCCAAATTATAGTCTCTGATTGTTAAAAATAAAAAAAAAAAAAGCTCCTGATATCATCTGGCCCTGAATGGCTAAGTGTTTTCTTGCCATGAAAGGGTTCAGGAAATCTTTGGTGTCTAGTGACACCTTCTCTGTGAGATATCAGATTAGACCCAGTGAGAAGGACTGCAGTGATGTGCAGCATTTTAAAAGGGGGTCTAGGGACAGAGGTGGACCCCTGGGCACTGGGGGCTTTTAGTTGCTGTGGTTCACTAATCATCCTCTGGGTGTGGTTTTGAATTGCTTTAGGTTAGTGCCCTTTTAAAACAAAATCTATGCCTTTAACTTCTCCCAGGGGAAAGACTATAATAAAAATTTATTGAGTAAATGATGTGTACATAAAAAAAATGCAATCTATTTTTAATCAGATTTTTGCACTCATATCTATGTTACTTGAAACATACTGTTTATTTAAGTATTTGGGCTTTTTTCCTCTGGTTTGCCTGGGACTTAATTTAAAAAATAGTCCACTTAGTATAAATTAGAAATAATTGCATCCTACTAACTACAATTTTGGTCTCCATATTTTTGGCTATGACAGCTTCTTGACCGGTATTTAGGGAAAGAATAGATGTAATCTCAGATGGGGGGAAACACACACACACACACACACACACACTATAAGACATTGACTGAGGTCAGTGTCTAAGGAGAAATTATACCGGTCAGCCACTTAAAAACACACATACAAAGCAAAAAACTCTGCCCACACCTGATCTGGAGAGAGGAATTGGCTGATTTTTAGTCACATTTGGGAAACAGATGGTTGACGTGTTCTGTGTGCAGACTGGTAATACAAACCCTCATACATCAGCAATCAAAACAATACAACGAAACAAAATGTCATTGGGCATCAAATGACAATAGATGATGCTTCACAGTCTTTGATTTTCCGGAAAATAAATAGAGAAGTTTGCTAAATGAGAATTTTAAAAAAAGAAGATGTCATCAGGGAATAAATAATGGTATGTTCTCATCAGGTTCAAAACATTGTCTCTGTGACCAAGTTTCATAAAGGTTATGAAAAGATGTGACAACTTAATTTTTTTACCAAGAGTTGGGATGGATCCCTGCAACTCTGCTCCAAGCTGTAGGTTGGAAATGTAATTGGTTTTAATTAATCATGAAGGAGTGCCAGAGTGTTCAGAGTACTGCAGAAGCTCTGGGCCTGCTTGAGATTGTTTTAACAACTTCCGTCCACCCCCTCTTTCTCCTTTATTTCCCCTTAAGCATAAAGCCTAGAAGAATGGGGAAGAGGTGAAAAGATAGTTTTCTTTTTGATCTAGAAACTTGTGCATATAACTTTTAATTACACAGAAGAACTAATTCAGCAAGATATGTACTGAGACAGAATTGTATTTGAAAGTACTAAAAAAAAAAAAGGTAAGTATTTCATTTTCTCTGAGTTCTACGTATTGGGCCTTATGTAGGCCCAATGTTTATAAATGAATGAAATGAATGAAATGAATGAAATAAGGATTGATTTCCCACTTCTTTTCTAACGTAGGAAGCAAGTAGATTAAGATTTAGAAAACCAAAAGGCTAGTCCCACAGCTCCAGTGAACAAGCAGAGTGATCCTGGGCAAGTCTTAACCATTATCCTTACTTTCCTTGTTTATGATAGATTTGTAAGAACGTCTGAAAATTCTAGTTCCAGTCAAGAGATTGTTTCTCATTATATACAGTGAAATATAGTATATTATTTCACCATTTCAAACATCTTCACACCTATTTTTTGACACAAGCTCTCCTTAGGCCAGAAACTATATTTTTGCCTCCTTGGGCTCAGCATCCAATAGGTACTCACTCAGCGAACTCCTTGCTAGGAGTTAAGACTTTCATTTAAAATCATATCTCTGAATGTAAAAAAGGTCTATGGAAAGAGGCTGATGTTTTCTGAGCCCATTAAAAATGTTTTAATCCTAACTCCCTGTCTAGCTACCCATGTTCCCTTAAGGAAGCCATTTAACCCCTCTGACCCTTAGCTTTCTCATTTACCATATAGGCATAATGTTATTTTTAAAATAATATTGTTCTTTACAAGTAAAAAGCACACTGAAGTTTGAGTTATCATTAATAAAAAATTTGTGCACGTATAGGGAACAGCTTCCGCTCTCCAGGATGGATGTGCGACGAGTGGCTTGCATAAATGTGAAGGCACAAACCACTCTTTGGACTCCCATATTCAATTCCTTCTCAGTCTCCTTTAAAGCCTGAATGGGCCCCAGTGCCATCCTATATGAAGGCAGAATTTCCCCAATTAGTAGGCAAGGCTTGGGCTAGTCCAGTTCACCTGAAATTTCTTCCCTCCGTTGCTAAATAGTTAGATGCCATATTTGAAGGGGTGATACTTTTAACTACAGTACCCTGGTTACTGTAATGGCCTTGCCAGTTAAAGGGATTCACAGCCTTCCTTGAGCCCTGAATTTACCAGGCTAGAAGTCCTTAGAATGACAGAGAAGCTGAATTAGTCTTTCCTCCACACCTACCTTAAACTAGTATTATTTTGAGTCACCAAAATACAGACTTCGGATGGAAATGGGAAAGGCAACCAACTCAGGTCTGAGTAAGAGGGCACATGTTCCATGCCTTTAGTTCAGGCCTCCTGCCCTCAAAGAGCTGGTCCGTGAATCCTCATAGACGAGACCAAGGACAAGGCCATCCAAACACTGATGAAAATACATGGTGGATTCCTGATCCTGGCATAAAGTCAGTACTTCATAATTTTTTAAATGAATTAACAAATGATTCACAAAATAGTGTTCACTGAATACCTGCTCTACCCATAAATGAGGGTGCTATATAAGAAAGAGATGGCATGGTTCTATACAAAATGTTGCAGTTTACTTCAGATGATAAGACAAACATGTATGAAATATATGAGAATTAAAATGAGAGGATTTTGAGTGATGGAATGGGTGATATAAAGTATGAGAGCTCTTAAGAATTCAAAAAGGTGGGAGACCAATGAAGAAGTCTCTTAGAAAGTAAAATTTTTGGTGGATTTTGAAAGATGGATGAGATATGGGAAGATGAAGGGAAATTCACATTCTAACTAGTAGTAATAGTGTGAGCAAAAGCCTGGACTGGAAATGACAGTGAGTGTTGGCTTTACTATTTATTTTGGGGAATTGGGGAGCCATTGGAGGTTTGTATTTATAAATGAAATGGGATTATAAAATATAATGTATAATATCCCCTATAGAAATACTCATAAATGTGTACAAAGAGAGATGTATAAAGAGGTTTATTGTTTGAAATAGGAAACATTTTGAACTAACAAATTCCACAAATAGGGAAATGATTAAATATCCTAAGGTGCATTCACTCCACAAAACACTAGATAGTAGTTAAAAGAATGAAGTAGATCTCTGTGTGCTCACATAGAAGGACCACTGTGGAAACACATGGCAGTATATTAATGAAGATAATGCATTCATGTAATTTTTCTTAATTTTGAAAATTAATTTAAAATAATCCAAGTGGTGTTTCAGGAAGATTACTGTGGTGACATCATATCAAATTAAAAGAGAGTGATTGAAAGTAGAAAGGGCTATTGGGAGATGTTTACATGTATACTGACATAGGAGGCCAGTGATGGGAACCTGAATGATGAAGAGAAAGAGAACTCAGAGACATTCTGAGGAATGATCTGAAAGGGCTTCATGGAAGATCCTTCATAGAGGGGGTGAAGGAGAGAGGAATGGAAAGGGACTTTGAGATTTAATCTTGGAAAACACACAGCGAAGAATAATTTCTACTAATTGAACAGACCCATGCTAATAGGAAACATTCTTTAATGAAATTCTTCGTATTTTGTTTCTCAGGATGGAAGAAACTGTACGAAATCTATTGCAGAGTCAAGGACCTCAAGAGCAGAACAAAGAAGAAAGTGTTCATATAATGGTCTATCAGGTACAGCATGTTTTTGACTCTCAGGCGGGTGCCCATCGGCTGGTGTTTTTTGTGTTTCTCTAGTTCTGTTCTCCATGATCCAGAGATAAATAAATTATAAGTATGCCCAGACCCTAATGCTAGGAACCATCCAGTCACCCCTGGTTTGAGAAATCATGGACATGTTTATGCAACTCATCCAGTTCTTCAACTGCTACCATGAAACAGATGGTATAGTTGGCGGTAGGGAGATGCAAACAATCCGTTTATAGTGAAAGAGGGAGACCTATAAAATTATCCTGCAATTCTCTGTGATGAGGGCTATAAGGGAATATCTACAACATTTTCTGGGAACACAGCGGAGGGAGTGACTAATCGTGTCTGAGTTGTAGAGGACTACTACCTCCTGGAGGTGTGACATTTGAAGTGGGTCTGAGGAACACAGACCCAGGGGAGGGGTGTTCCTAGAGAGGGGAAGCCTAGATAAAGGCCCAGTGGTATGGATTTTATGGCAGACTCACTGAGTGGGAGAAGCTTCAGGTAACTGGGTAATGGTCTAGTGAGGTAAAATATCTGACACTGAGGCATGAATGAGCTGGGTGAGACTGGAGCTTTTATGCTATGCTCTTAGTCTGCCCTTGCACCTTGAGCAATGTGGAATACAAGGAGGTCTGAAGGGAGCATGTGGTCAATGAAGTAGCAAGTCCTCTTCTTCCCCTGATAATACTTATCCCAAGGTCCTTCAACATTTTAGCAAAGTGGCTGAGCCAGGAAGCAGGACACCTAATCTGAGCATGACCCAAGTTGGAGGCACAAATGAGAAGGCTCTTGCAGGATGGGAAAGATGATGCAGCAGAAATAGAATAGGCAGCCTGAATTAGCTCCTTAGGCTGCCATAACAAATCACCACAAAGTGAGTCGCTTCATGCAGCAAAAATTTATTATCTCACAGTCCTGGAAGCTAGAAGTCCTAAATCAAAGTATCAGCCGGGCTGTGCTCTCTTGGAAGGTTCTAGGAAAATCCTTCCTTCTCTCTTCCAGCTTATGATGTTGCTAGGCATTCCTTGGCTAGTGGCAGCATAATTCCTATTTTGCCTCCATCTTCACACAGGCTGTCTTCTCTCTGTGTGCCTCCATCTTCACTTCTTATAATAACACAAACCAATTAGATTAAGGCTCAGCCCTTCATGGTTGACCTCATCTTAACTAATTATATCTGTAATGACCCTATTTCCAAATACGGTCATGTTCTGAGGTACTGGGAGTTAGGGCTTCAAAATGTCTTTAGATGGGTGCGATTCAATCCCCAACACAGTTCAGGTACATTTAGACTTATAATGTGAATCACTTATAGTCACAAATAGAGACAGAGCATGTTGTGCATAGAGAGCTAAAAAACAAAAAATCTAATAAAACTAAGGAAAGCAAGGAAGTGGGCAGAAATTAGAGGTAATCACTGGCCAGTCCCAAGTTTTAGCTGGCTAAAAAGCAAGTAGGTTTGGGGAGTCAGGCATAAGAACCCAGCTGGATAAGGATAATTTTGTCCTCACACACCTGAGTTCAGATTTATGTGTTTGGTTCAGTTTTCTGCAACCCAACTTGTATCCGAAGAGAATTGGGAGGAGTCTGATAATAAAAGTCAAAGTGTTATACAAAGTTAAGAATTCTAGGCATAATTTAGTCTTAAGAAGGCTGTGTCCTAATGAGTTGACTCCTGAAACATATATGGAAGTACTTCATGAAGATGGGGACACCAGTTGTCCAGCCTCAGTGAAAACAATGCAAGGAGGTAGCTTAAGTGACCTCAGAGGAGATTAAAGTTAGATTCTCAAAGTCAGTGGAAAAATCACTAAAACCCATTTCTGGTGAAAGCGTTTAGATTTTTCTTCTTGGGAGAGTAGTCTTTACATAGGGAAAGCATGCTCAGCTTTTCCTAACGAGATAGGTATGGTTGCCTAAAGTTAGGACATGGATTTTAGGTCCCTCTAGCTATGAATCTCCCTTACATATTATATCTGCTTTGGTAGAAAGTTGCAGTTGTAGGAAAAATGAACTGGACTTGATTCAGCATTCCATGGGTGTGTGGAGCCTGAGATAGTCATATGCATCTGAAATGTAGTCATTTTCTTGTCTCTATCACAGGCAACACAAGGCTTCATTAGGACTAGATGTGCTGGCATCACTCTTGTGCTTTTCCTAATCTCTTCATTGTGGTTCTATTTCATCCAGGTTCTTGTTTCCTTTTGAACATTCCTTTCTAATCTCTCCACAAGTCCTTGGCCAAATCTGTGGTGTTGACATTTAACGTCATCATTGAAATTCAATTTGTGAAACTGAAAGCTACTTGGAAAAACAGATACACTTTAAAAAATGTGTTTTAAAACTATTTCCTCTCCATAACCCTGTCTATTCCATTTGGAAAATTAGCTCTTTCCTATAGGGAAGAAGAGAGATATTATCTTGAATGAATGCTTCATGGAAGGGATTTTTCACCCATTGCCCTAATTGGGGGAGAGACTCAGGCCACATGAACTATAAAGATCATCTATACATTCGACAAGTATTTATGAAGCTTCTACCATGTCATATATACAGACTTGGCCTCTGGAGATTCAAGAAACAAGAACAGAGAGAAAGAAAAGAGAAGAGCTGAACGTAGCTTGGAGTCCCTTCACCTCACATATTCTAGTATTCTCATTAAGGGTAGGAGTAGCAAAACAGACTATTGAAGATACACATGGAGATGCTAGTGGAGCATAGAGTGAACCCTTCCCAGAAGCCAGATTCTGTGTTCTGGGTAAGAGCTGGGAACTTTTATTGCTTCATAATATGGGATGTCATTAGCATACCTGACTCAGATTTTCCAACTGGTAAGATTTCTCCAAAAGGAACCAGAAGCCCATGTAACACTTAGGCCAATGGCAAAGGTGGAGTTCATTTTATTTTTCATTGTGGAAGTATTCGTTCTGTGACTTTTATCATTGAGTTCATATAAGAATAGGGAAGTACTAGTTTTCTAGGTTCCAGGACCATGCTAATTGCTTTGCATGCATTAAAGCATTACTATAATTTTGTTCAAGGGGTGAGTCCTGAAGACCTTTCATCATTTGTTACTTGTGTACTTTATAGCTCACCTAATTCAATGTGGATTCTTTCAAAGAATGGGAGTGTATGTCAGCCAGAGAGGTGCTGATGCAAAATACCAGAAATCTGTTGGTCTTTATAAAGGGTATTTATTTGGGGTAGAAGCTTACAGTTACCAGGTCATAAAGCATAAGTTTCTTCCTTCACTAAAATCTGTTGTCATGTGTTAGAGCATGACAGCTGCCAATATTTGCCAGGGTTCAGGCTTCTTGGGTTCCTCTCTTCCTGGAGCTTGCCTCTCTGTGGGCTCAGGCTTGCTTTGTGCCACAAGGCCAGCTGTAGACTATCAGGCAAATGTCTTGCTTCTCTTCCCAGGGCCTTCTGTCTTTTCTCACGACCAAGCTCCTCTGTACGCAACTTCCCAGGGCTCCAGCTCAAGACCCCGCATCACAACTCCAACTCAAAACTGCTTGCTCCAACACTGTCCTTTGCCATGTCTTTTATCTTCGAGACCCCACCCACCAAGGGGTGGGGCTCAACACCCTATTGATGTGGCCCAGTCAACACCCTAATCATAGCTTAATCATGCCCAGATTAACAGACCAGTTTACAAGCATAATCCATTATCTATTTTTCAAATTCATAGCTATATCAAACCGCCAAACTGCTACAAGGAGTATTTCTGTTCAGCAGCCGTAGTGTCCCTGCCACGTGGCAATCAGTGGTTTATAGTTTATTAGCTTTGCCATTGTGCATGTCCCAACTTTTTTTTTTTTTTAATTTGGGGAATTTGCATTATTTCAGAGTTTTATCCATGAAGTGAAGGTAATAACATTTATATGTAGCCATGATTTGAGATTTGCCTAGTTCGGTGTCCCATAAAACACAGTTGGACTGGAGCTCATTCAGACCTCACAAGAATCCTGCCACTATTCCTGTCTCATAGATGAAATCATATAAAGCTCAGAGAGGTAAGCACTTGCCCAAGGATGCACAGCTAGGAAGCAGCCTAGAAGGGTGCTGGTCAGTCTAACTTCATAGCCTCAGCTCTTATGCTGAGGAAGTCTGGAGAGATTAAATGATTGGCCCATTGATTATTATCTAAGTCAGGACCTGAGCCTTTCCACTTTGTATCTAGAGCTCTCTTCATTCATCCATCCAGTCGTTCATTTTTTCAAATTACAGTTATTCATATGCTTGATCTAAGTGCAGTGGTTTCCTGTTGCTGCTGTAACAAATCATCATAAAGTTGGTGGCTTAAAGCAACCAGATGTATTCTCTTAAGTTTTGGAGATCACAAGTCTAATATCAGGGTACTGGCAGGGTTGCATTCCTTCTGGGAGAATCTGTTTCCTTGCCATTTCCAGCTCATAAAGGCTGCCTACATTCCTTGGCTTGTAGCCCCTTCCTCTGTCTTCAAAGCACGTCACTCCAACCACTGGTTCCATCATCACATCTCCTTTCTCCAACTTTGACCTTTTGCCTCTTATTAGGACCCTTGTGATTACATTGGGAACACCCAGATGATCCAGGATGATCTCCAGATCTCCAGATCCTTAACTTGATCACACCTTCAAAGTCCGTGTTGCCGTGTGAGGTAACAGATTCACAGATTCTAGTGATTAGGATGCGGGTACCTTGGGGAATCATAATTCCAGATTTAGCACTAAGTAACAGCTGTTAACTTAGCAGGCTGGCAGCACCCAGCAGACACAAGGCTAAGTGCTAGACATACAATGATGTCTGACACAGACCTCCTGGGATTTCAATTTATAGGATGCTCAGGGGGGAGCAGGGCAGATTATCAAATTATACAACAATGTGGAAGAAGCCCAAATAGCAGTTCTGGGGTGCACATAGGATGTCATCAGACCCACGGCACTGTTCTCCCTGGAGACCTGCCTCCTGCCTAGGACTGATGGTGAGGAATCCATATCTTTTTACTTTTAGTCTCTGTTGCCTCTTGAAATGGGCTCTAGAGCCGTAAGCTTCTCATGAATCCCACTGACTACATTTCTCAGAACATCCTCTGTCCCCAGTGTTTTAGGGCCACATCTGTTTGCCAGGGCACATGTGCTTTTGGGCTTTACAGTTTACTAAGCACTTACCCAAAATTGGTCTTGTTTGTTCATTCAAACAGCCTCTAAAATAGGTACTGTCATGCCCATCTATAAGGATGAAGCCCAGAGAGGCCTGTTTGAGGTTTGGCAAATGCAAAATAGGTGGAACTAGAAATAAATTGTAGACGTTCCCAAATGAAATACCTACAGGAAAACTGAGCATTTATCTGTGGAGTATTTTGACAATGGGGTAGGGAGTGGGCCCAATCTAAAATTCCAGGTCAGGAAGTTCCTTCCTTGAAATAAAAGGAAATACAACAAAAGAAATGACAATAAACTGAGATAAATCAATAGGCCATAAAATGTTGATGTCTGTCATTTCTCTTGTGGAAGAGACAAGCAGATGGGAAATAGAAATGTTTTCATTATGTGTAGGGAAGGGGACACCCGTGCCTAGGACAGGCATGTTTCCTTAGAGAGAAACGAAAACCCTAAAACAGTGGTCTTTAGAGGAGCCCAGATAAGCAAGGATATCTCCTATTCCCTTTCTGCTTTGTTTCCTTCTCTGGCTAATTCTTTCTAGGTGTTTTGGGATTTCTTACTTGTCTTTTCATGTATTCTTGTCAGCCAGGTTAGCATTTCATTTGGTTAAGTAAGTTAGGAAACTTAAGTTAGAAAAAAAATTCATGAATAGACATGAAAGGGGGCAATTAAGCATAAAATTAATAAAGCACTGGTCGGAAGTAGGCTTCATTTCTTCACCTTCATCTGTTAAAATATTTAAGTGCAGGCAGCCTTAGTGAGATGTGAATAATCATAACACTAAGGATGGATTATATTATTTACGGTCCTCTTGTGTCCATTCCTGCCTTTTGTGCTTCCTTGTTGGGCCTGAGACACTTCTTCTCATCCCCAGTCTTCCATATGGAATGTAAATTGGATCTACTTTAGCTAACCCGTTTATTTTTAAAAGTATATGGGTAGTTGAAACACTAACTGCATATGGCTACAGATTTGGCACCAAGACATGTAATCTCAGACAGTTCTCTCAAACTTTCTGGCTGCCTCTTTTTTCCTTTTTTTTTTTTTTTTGAGGAGCTGGGGATTGAACCCAGGACCTCGTACATGGGAAGCATACACTCAACCACTGAGCTGCATTCACTCTCCAATGAGAGTTGGTTTCTTCATTTGTTTGTTTTCAGGATTTACCAGGGATTGAACCTGGGACCTCGTATATGGGAAAGAGGTGCTCAACCACTTGAGCTACATCTGCTCTCCCTCATTTTTCACATTTGTAAAATAAGAGGTTTTGTATTAGATTAGGGATCACAAA
Organism: Tolypeutes matacus; assembly: GCA_026826555.1. Taxonomy (NCBI): domain Eukaryota; kingdom Metazoa; phylum Chordata; class Mammalia; order Cingulata; family Chlamyphoridae; genus Tolypeutes; species Tolypeutes matacus. The sequence goes on from JAKSZT010053928.1 coordinate 46,369,991, forward strand.
CACCGAAGCTTACTGTCACCTAGCAATATAAACCGTTTAAGTGTGCCAGGTGTGAGAAACATTAAGAGCCCTGTAGATTTACTTTCTATTTTTCCACTTTTGATAAGGAAATAAGTACAGAGAGTTTTTATTATTATTATTAAAAGACAAGTGCTTTGCTTTTGAAAGCTGTGCCTTAGCAACAAACATCTGGATTAACACAGGGACAGTAGAGAGTGGTGGGGACTGTGGCAAACTGGAGAGCCTCTTTCGGGTCTAAAGGGAGCAGCCACAGCTGAGCTACAGCAGATTCCTTCCCTCTCTCCCTCCCTCCCTCCTTCCCTCTTTCTCTCCCTCTCTTCCTCCCTTCCTCAGTTAGGGCACTTGAATTCCTCTGTCATAAAAAATGGAGAATAGAAACTTTGTCAAGAGACTTGGGGAGTCATGAGTCATTGTCCCAGAAAAGAGCACAGAGAGGTAGAGTTGGTGCTCATAAAATTTTCAGTGGTGTCACCTCTTTGCCTACCCCGTCCCAATTTCTTGTTGACTGAGCCCAGCTCCATGATTTCCAGCAATGGCCTCTGATCTGTCACTGATCCCTTAGCTTGCATTTAAAGCAATATAGTGTTTCACCCAAGTTATTTCCATTTGAAGTGATCTAATTGAAAATCAAAATTATTTGTTTTTCCTTAAATGCCTCCTTAAAAATATCCTCAGATGTGATTAAGCAGGTGATGCTTGGGAGAATGGAACCTTTCTAGTTATTCTAAAATTGAACGGTCATCAGATCTATATTCAGTCCTCTTCTGTACACTGAAAGCACGTGACATAGGCTAGGGCTCCTCTCTGAGCCCTAGCCCTGACTTTCCCAAAGTATGATTCTTTTCATGGGTAGAGCCAGTAATAAAGGAAAGTTTTTACTTTAAACCTCACCTCCTTCTTCCCCTGTAATGATTTCACTTTACTTTAAGCAAATCCAAAACTTTAAGCATACCAGAGAGAAAAGTTAGGATGGAAAAGTATGTAATTAAAAATCATTTACAAAAGATAGCTTTTCTAACAAAAGTTCCTTTATTTATTTATTTTTTTTTTTTTTTTTAAGATTTTATTTATTTATTCATTTATCCCCCCCTTGCTGCTTGTGCTCGCTGGGTCAGCCAACCATGCCGTGCGGGTGGGCTTGCCTTCGCCAGGAGGCACCGGGAACCGAACCCGGGGCCTCCCATATGGTAAACGGGAGCCCTACTGATTGAGCCACAGCTGCTTCCCCAAAAGTTCCTTTAAGTAGCAGTATCCCTCATGTTTTTAGAGGGTGAATTTTCTAAAATTCCAACATAAAACCATTTCTTTTCATGAATATATGCACAATGCATGGCAAGATTCAAGTGTTTGTGGTTTTCAAGAACTGTGAGTTCTGGCTACATAACTATATCACCTGAGAGACTTGTCACAGATAAAGGTCTCTGTGCTCCTCCTTACATGGTCTGAGTTAGAATGATTGGGGTGGGAATTCTGCTTTGTTTTGTTAATTGAAAGTTTGATGGGTCCCTTTGATTCCTCTGGTCCATAGACCTGCATTGGGAGCCAGTGAGCTCCTTCAACAGCCACCCACCCCAGCCTTCCTAGCTCCTTATTTTGCAAAGGTTCAGAGCCCAAGTCCCTGCCCAGTGCATCTCTATTCCCCTCCACTGGTTCTTACACACATGAAAACTGTTTCAACAAGTGCCCTGGCAGTTAATTAGCCAAGAGAAGGAGAAGGAATGGGACTCTATAGCAAGCTTGACTGAAACTCATGCAAGTTACTCAGAATTTTCTTCTCTTTTTCCATGGCAAAATGTAGTAAACAAATATGTGTATGTACATGGGCCATGAATACATTCCTTGAGTACACTGCAGTTGGGAAAAATAATCTATAATATTACAGAGTATCTGTTGATAGATGGACTAAGTCTCTACACAGGTATTTAAAAAATTGTAATACACAATGGGAATATGAAATATTTTTGTTGAGTGCTTTTATTTGTGGCCTGTAATGTCAGGTAGTCTCAAGTGACTTTGATTCTGCCTTAAGAAATTTGACCTTTTCTTTGGATTGCTGTGAACTCTGAATAGCTTCTGAAGTAGGCAATGGTAATATATGGAATATTTTTATTGTGTATTAAGTTTTAAAGAGCTGAAACTATTCCCTGAGCATGCAGTGTTCTTTCTTACTTTTTTGCTTTTGTTTTTGTTTTAAGCAACATTCTCTGTATAACAAGTGTTAATTTTTAAAGGCAGGATATTTTCAAAGCAAGGTGTGTGCAATTCAGGACAGCCAAAAAATATTGCCCTTCGTAAAATGGGAACATCATAAAATGGGATCATTCCTTTTCTCCTTGAAATTATTCTATGAGATGAATTTTATGATTTTATACCCTAAATAAATACTCCCAAGAACTCCAAAAGTTTACAAAAACAGTCTAGCTTGGGAGCACCTTCTGGTTGGCACGTTGACTTGAGCCCATTCACCTTAGTAATTCAAAGCTCATTAAATACTTTTAAAGGAATAAAGGCGTTTAAAACACTATCTCTAATAGTTTAAATAGTTACTCACATTTTTCTCAGGAAGGTAAAAGTCCCTGGTTTAATCAGTCCTGACTTTACTTTCTTGTTCACAATTTCTGTCTAATTTCTGCCTTCATACAAGAATATTTTTTCTGTTAGATGTTTTGACCCTGAACTGAACTCTTACCAAGTGGAAGCAGAATGTTGTCTCTCAGTTAAAATGGTGCCCTGGAAGGTACCTTTCCTTCCTAGGTGAGCCGAGTCTTGCCCATCCATGATTTCCTGCCCTAGCTCATCTCAGCAGCCTGCCAGACTTGACTTTGGAATTACCCAGTGTCTCAGGTCAGGAGGGTCTGTAGATAGAATCCAAAAAGTGCTGCCCTTTATTAAGAGTGGAGCTGGGCAAATACTCTGGGCTGGTCAGATCATTAACCAGGCACATCAGTTATTTTTTCCTCTTAGGAAACAAATGAATTTGAACAGAGCAAAATCACGATGATATCAATCCTTGAACTTCTGATCCAATTTTCTTACCTCACCAGAGGCTACAAAACTATGTTTTCTGGACTTGGCATATCAATACTTTATGAAATGGAGATAAAAACAGTCTGTGGGGGAAAATGTGCAATGTTGGAATTAGGAAATAGTTAAGGAAGAAGTGAAAATGTGCCCGCTACAAAATATATATATATATACTTTCATCACTGAGGTCTTCTATCCGGTAGCTTTTAAGCTATATTATCCGTATTGATTTTGTCTGCACATAGAGCACAGCTTGGCCATGATGAAGAGTTACCTGGTGTGGGGTGAGGGGAAAACAGTCCAGCAAAGGGTCTGCTGTCTGCATTTAATTCTCTGCCAGATTCAGGTATTAATTGGCCTCACAGGCGAATATTGTGAAGCAGAATGGAAGCAGGCTTGGAAACCGGTGCCTGGGCCCTGGACAGCAGATCCCAGGCTTGGGAACGGTGGCCTCCCAAATGTCTTCCCTGGCTTACCTGTAAAACAAGGGGGTAGGCTGTGATCAGGGTTTCTCAACCTGCCTGGGTCCCAACCTAGATGAATTCCACAGTCTTCGGTGACCCCTGTGCCCCGGTATAGTGACTCCTGTGCCCCCAGTGATTCTAATATGTGGCTAAGGTCGCAAACCAGTCAATTCAACATCTCCACGATCTTTTCTAGCCAGCTCAACTCTCTGAGGATGGGATACAGAGGGAATTTTGACCTGCAGGGCATGGGATCAGTGGAAGTTCATTGATTGTTCCTTCTTCCGCTAATACTTTGGATTTTGCTCTTGCCCACGAGGAGAAGTTACCTAACCTTAAGTCACTTAAGGCCCAAGCCACCTGTGCAGGTGTTCAAAGGTGTAGGATTTACCACCACCCCCCACCCCCATGCTCCAGGATTTTTAAACTCCCCAGGCCCAGGAGATAGCAGAGAAGTTCACTGAACACACGTTTTTCTTTATGTCAGTCTATAAGTCATTTCTTCAAATATGTGTGTACTCATTGCTCAGTATTTCTTTACCTTATATAAAAGCTCATTCAGATGAATAAGGGGAAAAAGGAATCTGAAGAAAGGAAAGTAGAAATTGTAGGCCATTTAAAAAGAATGCTGTGAACTCTAGATAGCCCCTCCCTTCCTAGAGTCGACACACATAGCTAGTGGTTGGGGGAGTGTGTGAAGGGGTGAAATGCAGTGAGAAAGACCTCAAGGGGAACTGTTTTTCTCAATTAGTTTTGCTATCTTGGACAACTTAATCAACTTGAGTCTCAGTTTCCTCTTCTCTGTAATGGGTATAATGAGGCTAAACTGAAGATTTTTGTTTTCAATGTGCTTCCCCAGACATGATTTCATGGAACAATTGGAGAAAATGTACGATAAAGTGCTTAGCATGTGGTAAGTATTCAAGAAACGGAAGTAGTAGTATTACACAGCTAGCCCCGGCTGTCAAGCCATATGTTCCTTCCCCTTGCACAGCCAAACTCTTCTTCCCCTTACCCAGCTCCTGCCTACCCCACCTCAGCAGCTAGTGCCACAAAGCTATTAGAAACCTAAAGGTTCAGAATCGGAGCACATGAAGGAAGCATGAGAAGTGTGGCCATCTCAGGAGCGCTAGCCTTAGGGTCAGATTCTCAGGCCGGACAGGCCTGCTTAGTGGTAGCCTCTCCCACCCTACCCTCTGTCACCTCCCTGCCCATCCGCCAATATTTTCTCACTTAGATATCTTTCCCTGAAAGTCCATCCACTAAAGCATCATTCAGCGTGAGAAAAATATTTAAGAAAATGGAAGAGAGGAGAGAAGAAGTTGAGAAAGAGAGTCATTTGCATGTTAGTATGAACCAGTCAAACCTGAGGACTTTGCTCTGTCATCTCAGAAAACAGGTATTAAGGATGAGGAATTTGGAAGGAAAGGAGTGGGAAAATACATAGTTTAGGAGCATATAGCCTTCTACCTGGAATAAGCTGGATGAGACTTTACACTGGACAAGGATATTAAGGGAGTGGCATTAGGCGGTAGCACCAGGCTACAGAAGTGAGAGGAGGCCAGCACCCATAGCTTATAGCCATCATCCCAGTGGTTCACAAAGTACCCTACACTGACTGAAGGAGAGGGAAGCCGCTGCTCCTCTTTGTCTGCTTGCCTTCACATTCTCAGGACCCAGCTTTCAGACTGGTACTAACAATATCATAGATAACTGCTGAAGGCCTGGCCTGTGAGCCCAGCTGCCTTTTTATGCATGCACCCAGGGTCAAACGGACAAGTTCAAATACACTTATTGAACTGGGATCTTTCAATGGCTTCCATTTTTGCCTCATTTGTTCAAGTGAATGAGGATCTCATTCATGATGTTTCCATTGTTTCATAAATAGATTGAAATATATGTTTTCTTTGGTAGGTTTGCCAGTCCCACACCCTAATAAATTTTGTTTCCACACTAAATTTATAGTTATAACAATAAACCCATTTTCTTCCAATTAGGCCAAGATCATCCCTTAGTCTGAATTAACAAAGCTTGTGCTATATTAATAAGTGACGGTCTACAAATAATTCCATTTGAAACTACTCTCCTACAGCCTTTTTATTTCATTTACAAAATAACTTGTAAGCCTATCCTTACACTATGAATAAGACTCTATTTCTCTTGGGTCACTGGATTTAATTTTTCAAATCCTTCTGTTATGCTATTTTTTTGTTCTTTGTGCATTTTTTATTACCTTTGTTTTTCTAAGCATTTGAACATTATCACTGGGGTACCAGTTGGTGAAAATTGTCACAATAATAATCAATATGTGTTTTATAGTTTACAAGGTCTTTCACAACCTTCTCTCATTTGATACTTATCTTAACCCTTCAAAGTAGGAAGACCAGGAAGTTTGAGCCCACTTTACAGTGAAGAAACTGACTCTGAAAGAGGCACTGGTCTTTCCAAGGGTGATAGGGGGTCAGAGGCTACAGTAGCCTGGATCTTCTGATTGAGCTTTGTAATCCTGCAGAGGTGTCATCAGTTACATTTTGCACCAGTGCTGCTCACATTTGACACTCCCTTGGAAACATTTGGAGAGTTTGAAAAAAAATACTGATGTTCTGGTGCCACCCCAGGGACTCTGATTTAATTGGTCTGAGATGTGACCTGGACACAAGGAATTAAAACAACAACAACTCCACAAGCAATTCTAAAGTGTATCCTGGGCTAAGAATCACTGGGCTACAAGACATTAGATTCAGTGGTATACTTTTCTTTTGCTGCTCATCAGGCTGAAGCTTCCTGGGTCCGGAGCCATGTTTTAAATAACCTGCCACCCACAGCTCCCCCAGAATAACCAGCCTAGGGCCGTCTGTATAGGAGGCATGCTGAGCTTCTGGAGAATGTAAGGGTTGAGTTGGTCTTTGGAGGCCGGTAGGATTCACATAAATGGGAAGGTCATTACATCCTATGGGTATTTGGAGAGATAGCAGAGAATTGTGGGTGTTCTGGTGAGAGGCAGAAGAGGATTGTGGGTGTTCTGGTAGGAGGATTATGGGTATTTTAGTGAAAGGCAGCAGAGGATTATGGGTAAACACAGCTTTAGAGGCCAACAGCCTGGGTTTAAATTCTGTCACACACAAGCTGTGTGATATGTCAGGAGATGCTTAATCACTTAGGGCCTTGGGACCTCACTCTCAAACAAGTTCAGCCTATGGCTTGTTGTGGGTCCATTGCTGAGGAGGCAGTAGTTCTCAGAAGACAGACCAATTTATGGACATAGAGCAGGTAAGTCACTCAGGAAAATGGAGCATGGGATGGGCACAGTTCAGACACCCCACACTGGGTGTGGTGGGAACCCCCTAGAGATGCCTGAGGAAATGCAAGTGTTGAGAAAACACTGCTGGTAGGAAGGCTCTACCAGAATTGGAAAATCATTTCGCTTGGGTAAATAGGGGAGGACTATGAACATAATAAAAACAAGACAACATTCCTAAATTCAGCTTAGCTAGTGTTGCCTGCTACCAGAGCTTGAAGCCTATTTTCCTTTTTTTTTTTTTTTTTAAAAAAAAAAACTAAAAGCATTAGTAAGTGTTAGAAAGGTACCAAAAGAAGTTTCCTCCTTGACATAAGAAGACAATATAAGATTGCTGGAGAAGATGTGGGCAGCCAAGCTCTAGCACTAATCCTCACAGCACAGCCCTCTCAGCCCACCAAGTTCATAGCCTTGCTCCAGAGTGGCTTGAACCATAATTGCTTTGACTCTCCTACCAATGACACACTCTTGGGCACAAAAAACCAGCTGAGGTTGATGGGTTGAAGGAGAATCTGGGAAAGCTAGGCAGTGTTCTTACTGTGTGGTAGGAGTTAAAGCCAGCATGGATCCAGATTAGTATTTTTAGTGATGGGAGGAATCTATAAAGTGATCATCCAGGATCTTGGAGATCAGGGCTCTTTAGAAAGGGTTGTATCATCTCATAATTTATGAAGGTAGCCAGGAGTGCAGGCTGTGTTTACCAGCTATTTATTGTATGTTGATGTGTGTGAGGTGGCCACCCCTGAGTTCCTAAGGAAAGAGCTGGAGCATGACATGTGAGGGTCAGTCATGCATGTGATGAACTGGTTGGTTGGCAAGTATAGGTGCTTAGAATGAGGGATGGTGGGCAAGACTTAGGTAGCTCAAAGTCACCAACAATATCCAACATCCAACAACCTCATTTTGTACAGGAGAAAAATATGTTACAGTTAAGCACAGTGGCTTTACCGGGGTCAAACTACCCCTTACTGGCATACCCCCAACCAGTGTTTTTTGCTGCTCCCTGTGGCAACAGAAGATTTAGCTTGTTGCTTAGCACTAAGATGGCCATTGGTAAAATCTAGAAGTCTACCCATTGGCATAGGTTGGAAGACCTCCTCCGAAAGAGGCATTTGACCCATGAGCCACAACTTGGCTACTTCATTATTCTTTAAATGCACAGAGATTTTTGCATGAAGAAAATGGTTAGTCCATTGTTGAACCTCCAAGTTTGTGATGCACTTTTATATTGCCTTTTTCCTATTATATGCTGACTTCTCTAATTGTTTGTATTTTAGGATCTTTCTTATTTCCCCTAATTTGTCTAAATTTCCTTTCCTTTCTTACTGAGATGAATCATCTGGCAGGGGGACAAGGTGTCTTCACCCAGCTCTTTTCTTTTCTACTCCCACTGTGGCTATGAGTGACTTGTCAGGATGTATACTTCCCACTCCATGACAAAGAAGCACCTCAAGTGAGAGTTTTCTGCCATTTCCAGGGGTGAGGGATAAAAATAATAGTTTTAATGTCAAAAAGTACACCAGGACAAAATTCCTTCAGTACATACCTCAAACAATTTGCCCATACTCTATGCCCTGAGTTTTGCCTGACTAGAGAGAGCAGGTATTATGTAAATTGTACTAGAAAAATGGAATATTACAGCTTTATCCTTAAGTTCCATTTAGGTGCAAATAGGTGATGTTTCTCTCTGTTCTGACATGAGCCCTCAAGAGAATGAACTAGATTATCCATCTTTGACTTTCAAAAGTTCATCTAACACACCTCATTAGAGCTCTTCTTTTAGGTAACCCCAGGAAGGAGGAAGGTGGGAGGAATAGAGTACCGTGATTAGCAGTGGGTCTCTGTGTCTCCAGAAAGTCCCAGGGTGTTTTAGGATAGGCAGCTTTATGGTTTAAAAGCTGCTGTGCCGCTGTGAGAGGTATGTGTGGTGGTGGTGGTGGAGAGTGGTGTCAGCTAAAGGATAAGCAGGAAAAAAAATCTCATTTTCTAGGCATGGAAATCAAGTTAATGATGCTTTTATCTTTTGTGAAAATATTCTATCAGTTCCTTGCTTTGTGCTTATGATAGCAAAACACTTGCTTAAAAAACAGCTTTTCATTACAAGTACGTAGGAATATTTAAGTAGGCCAGCATTAAGCTTCTCAGATGATGTTGTAGTCTGTCAGCAGAGGTAAAGCAAGGGTTATGTCATCCGTCAATCAGCATCATCATAGTTAACAATATTGGAGACATTTATTGAGTGCCTGCTGGATATGTTCAGGGTGTGGCAATAAGCATGTGATGTATAGGGCGTTATCCCTGCCTGTGAGAGTCTTACATTATAACTGGGACCCAGTGAATTGCATACAATGTCTATTTATTCTACTTGGATTGATAGGTTATCTTCTCCATATGAACCAACACTGTCATCATCATCATAATCACCACCACCACCACATTTGAATGCTTAAAGGATTCTTCCTTTGCAGAAGAATTTGCCTCCCAGTTCAGTTCAGTTGAACAAACTCAGAAGATTCATAAATTTTTCTTTGCCAGTCATTGCCAGAAAAAAAACGTCTTGACCATATTTTCTGAAACAAATTTTGGACATATCGGTCAGCTTATTGATCTGACAATGTGTATTTATGGAAACAGTGAGATAAAAAATTTTGAATTGTTTAAATTAAATTTCTGTCCAGGAATCTTAGATATATGGCTGCTGTTGATACAAAAGATAGCATTAATATTGCTACCTACTTACCATTAAACCGCCAATGACTGAATTATCGGTTCATTTTGTATTGGTCATTGCTCAGTCCACAATCTCAGCCTCTCTCCAGAAGTGCTCCGTCTTCCTATCCTGTGGAGTCTTTCAAAAATGTGGAAGGGGGTTTGGGTAGGTAATGAATTGCAAATTTTGACATTGTTATGAGTTGTGTTTTTTTTACAGACACCAAGAGTTTAAGTATAAGTGTTAACCACAGAAATTCCCCATTTCTGTGAAATTCTTCCCTTTTTTGGTTTCTTTCAGTCCGGGTTGCACTCAGACATATCCGTGGGCTAGAAGGACATGTCCCGTCACCTAGGGTATGTCTTTAATGAAAATTAGAGCTCACTTTTTCATACCATTCCATTCCGCAGTAGAGTTTCCCTTTATGTGAAATGCCTTTAGAATCACATTTTTTTTTAAAGGAAATAAATGTTGTTGATAGATGGAACAGGCAATAAAAGCATCATCTGAAAATTTATTAATGTAACTCCATGGAGCTGTTCAATATGGAAGATAGCCCACAATATTGAGGAGTGTTTTGAGTGAAGAATAATGTGGAATAGATGTGGATTGATATGCCAGTGGTCCTGGGTTCATATTAGAATGATAAAGAAAACCCTTTCTTCTCTTATCCATCATACACATTTAATCTTGGGGATTTTACTATGTGCATAGTTCACTTTGTAAGTCAAATCCAGGGATGAGAAAGAGGAGTTTTATATGTTTTTCCTGACAATAGTAGTGTTAAACTATGAACAAATTGGGATGTTCTTTTAAAATCCTGTGATTTATCTGAAGCTATTTTTCCCCCTTTAAAATTTAGTATGCTAGTGCTGAACAAAAGCTGCTAGTGATCCCTGGGAACGTTGTTATGGTATTTGCTGAAGTGCTATCTAAAGTGACAATATATTCTGTGCGCCCTCCCCGCCACCAGAAAACAAATGAGTAAATAAATCACAGAAGCTGAAGGAACCGGGGCTCACTGGGGCTGCTGTCAGCCAGACTGCTGGCCTCTCCATTTCCATTTTGCTTGTATGTGTTTGTGCTTTGAACTAATTGAATCATCATTAACTCTGGAAGTGATGGTGGTTTGTTAAGCTTATTCTGCTGATGGTCTTCAGAGGCCAGAGCTGACATGGTTGGTAAAATCAGCAACTCCATGGAGGAATGGCCTGGGGATCCTAGGAGAGATGTTGTCAGTAGCAGGGTTTACAGTTGGATAAAGATCACAGATTCTCAAACAGAAGTACCATTAAGGAGAGAGCTATGCATGCACGGGAAAGTCAGAAAGAGGTATCTGAGTTGGTGGAAAGAACATGGCATTTGAAATCAGAAGAACTGTATTTAAATTCTGGCTCAGGCACCTACTATTAAACAGGTCAGTCAATAATCTTATCAGAGCTTGTTCCCTCATCTGGACGGCAGAGTCCAGAATATTTGCTGTACGACCGTGTTGCAGTGAGCACCGTGTAAAGTAATCTGTACCTGGGAGCTCTACAAATATTAGATGCTCTTAATTATGCCTTCTGTGTTCTGGTAAGAACTTGACATTTTGTGTTAATCCCACCCCAGTCTCTGCCTTATGTGATCAGTCCTAAATTATAGCTTTTTACATTTTTACTATGAATTAGTAGGGAGATTAAATACATGGTTTGGATAGTCAAAAAGAAGAAATTCTGTTCCAACTTCTAATTTCTGCATCTGACTACCCACCCAAAGTTGGACTACCTATCCAGTTGATTTCATTTTGCCATCTTCCGTTTAAACATCAATGAATACTTGAGGTGATTTTTGTGTACTTGGTAGAACCGCTTCTCTTTCCTATTTTGTTGTATGTTTGTTTCTAGGTTTTCTGGAAAGTGTAGTAACAAATCACAGCATTTAATAGATAATTGGATTTCTGATAAAACTATCCAAAGATCCACTTTGAACCATTTGAATTGAATGCTCTGGTTTGCATTTCTTACCTATGTAAATGTACAGCAATTCAGTTAAAAAAACATTCTTTAATAAGAAGAAAAATAGGAGCACACAGAGATAAGGGCAGTCCTCATCAGAAAAATAATGAATGGGCTGGACCAGGGGTAGGGTGTAACTATTATTATCATCAGCATACGTACATGTAGTGTTTCTACATATAGGCTTTGTGTCTACCATCAAGCTTAAATAATCATGATAAAAATAAAAATAAAAATAGAGAGACGAGTGAATTTTCCTTATCCTTCTAAAGGCTTACAACTGGGGAAGAGTTAGGATTAGTCCCCCCATAAGCAAATGCTATCAGAGAGGGCTCATGTTGGGCATGATTTCCTGAAAGTGTTAAGAGCATTTTTCAGTAAACACTAGTGTCACTTTCCAAGCCTTTCATTTCTTATAGGCAGGGAATGGAATGTGCTAAATGCAAAGGGCAAAGGTTGGAGTAGATGGCAGATATCATAGGGCCCAAGAACAGTATACAGCAAAAATAAATAAATAAATAAATAAATAAATAAATAAATAAAAAATAAAGGCCAGGGGAGGGAGGACAGGTTTCTAAGGGATTAAGGAGAAAAATACATTTGTGGAAAAGAAGCCCAGTGATTTTTGGTAGGCCTGGTATATCTTCTAGGTGGACCTGACCACAATGGCATTCTGTAGTGAAATTCCTGAACTTCAGTAGTGGTTCAAGTTCTGATCCTCCAAAGTTGAGTTTTTAAAGGTGATCAAAATCATAGAAATTTAAAGCTAGATGGAACCTTTGAGTTAGTCTATTTCTGTGCATTTTGTTTTACAGATGAAATAGAGAGTGAGAAAATTGATGTGGCTTAACTAAAATCACACAGCTGCTTACTGACAGAGCTAGGACTGGAATATAGAATTATTTTTTCTCCTTGTCTTAGGCTTGCTAGAAATGGGGCTGGCCCCATATTGAGACTTTTAGATTGTTGTGAGATCGAACTTGGTAGGCCTCAAGAAAAAGAGATGGGGCAATGGGGTTGATTCTGCCTTTCTCCCTTATCACATGAAATCCCAAAGTTTGTCCAAATGTGACACACACGGCCTTTGCCCTCTGCTCTAATGTGGGATTCATCAACTACCCTCACAGTCCTGGGCTCAGAGCTTATATCACTAGCTAACTAAATGCTGTTGAATGATATCGTGTTTATTATCTCATTACTCATTCAGTGATACATTTATTGAGTCCAAGAGATGGAGCGAGGACAGAAGAGTTAATGTGTTGAGGTCACACCTTTGTACACACAGCCAGGCAGCCACACACACATAGCAGGGCTGAGTGTGAAGAGGAGACTAGAAGCGTGTCTATCTTCTTTTTTTAACTTTCCATATGACAGAAATTTTGAGCCCATTGTGACAACCAAATGCAGCTTTCCTATCTCATTTGGGACACTTATGGTATCTTCTTCTTTTATTTAAAAGGCGGGGAGAAGTGTATATGTGCAAGCAAGCATTATTTTTAAATTAGGAAGTCTTTCCAAGGGGAGATGTAGACGTTTCCCTCCCTTGTTTTGCAGACGTAGAACCTATTTCTTGGAACCATAGAGTCCCTTGTTCTAGAAGCCATTGATAATGGTTATAGATTATTAAAGTTATCTGTTTCTATGAAAAGGAACAGTCATAACATGGTCGGGCCTGGAGCCTCAGAGCTCAGGTAGAAATTTCTACGGGCCTCTCCTCACACTAATATAGAGCAGTTTCTATTGCATAGATCAACATTGGACATCTATCAGTGAAGTGGAATTTAGCCAGCTCTGGCCACTTTACTTATTCATAGGGGGAACCTGTCCCCTTTGACTTGGCTTATCCCTCCTGTCCCAGTGTACTATTAACTGGCCTCGCCTTTTATACCCCGTGGGAATTGGTGTGGGTTAACTAATTATATGTTCATTTACTTATTAATAATCAAAATTAAATCAAATGTGCAACTTCAAAAGCACATCTAAAGTAAAAGTGATTTATGTTTCATGCTAGAGCATCTTGTCCAGAGACTCTTCAACTTTGGTCACATACACACAGTCAATAACTTACTAGTTAATGGCTTCACATTTCCTGTAGGCTAAAAGCAAAATTCCTTGACTAGTGGCCTGGCCCCATTTTCCCCTCCAGCCTCATATTCCTCCAAGTTATACCGTCCTCTTAGATGCCCTCTTGCCTGCCACTTCATAGTCATTTCCTAATTAACTCCCAATGTCCCCTCAGATCTCAATTCAATCTGGGAAGCCTTTCCTGATCTTTCTTTCACACCCTGCTATTTTATAGGTTTTCTTAGCACTTTGAATCTCTATGTCACAGTCCCTTTGCTTGTAACATTCTGAGTGATTAATAACTGTCTCCTTCCACAAGACTATAAGTGTCTATGAGCACAGGGGCCACGGGTATTTTTTTATTTACCTTTTTGTCCCTGGAATCTTCCCCAGTGCCTGGCACATAGAAGCCGATCAGTAAATACCTGTTGGATGGATGGATTAAATCATTATAAAATCAGGTGGCCTAATGATAACTAAATGCTGTTGAGAATGGTATTGTGTTTATTAACTCATTACTCATTCAATGAAACAGTCACTGAGTCCCTCTGTGTGCTGGGCTGAGGGAAGCTAGAGCCCTGGAGATGAATAAGATATCTTTTACACATTTTGGGGAAGGGTTTTAGGTCATTTTCCTCTATGATATATTTTTTTTAAAACCTACCAATGTATATCTAGGCTGTAGCTGGCCATCAGTGAAAAGCTATCCTGCCTGCTCTTTGGACTGACTGAGCTCCCTGGTCTGCCATCTGTCTGAATTGAGCTGATGCAACCCAGTACTTTGCATTGATTGATATTATTTTACATAGGCCTGATGCACAAACTACTTGAGGACAAAAGATGAGGGCTCCCCCAAAAATGAATCATTACCCTGGTTACCACTTAGAGAAACTTATAGCTCTGAAGATTGCTTTATGTACCGACAAGGCGAAATTTGATTTAAAACCTCGGATGTTAACTGAGCTCCTAAATCTTTAGCTTCCTGAGTACCGGGTGGTATTTGTTGAGGCAAACAAGCTTATGGTCTCAACCGTATATGAAAAATGTGGGGAGTGAAAGTTGTTTGTGTGGTGGCCTCACTTTTATAGAATTCACTGCTGATTAAAGTCCATAAAAATAAAAACAGGTCACCCCTGGAATCAACTCATACTTTTCACATTTTGGCATGTCAGGAGTGAACTTGACATTTTTCTTGTTTCTCTCTCAGAGGCTCATAAGCAGGATATATTTTATTTAGAATCACATGTTTCTGGCCTCTTCCTATGTATATCACAGGCGATTAAATTCCAAAGGAATAGAAATTTCTGATTTTGTTTGGATCAAATACATAAACTTGATTTTTAGAAATGTCATGTTTTTATGAGTGTAATATCCTACAGCTAACCTTTCCAAAACTGATGTTTGTGATCTGTCTATGGGGTTTAGCCACATTTCTAGCTCTCTCAGATCTTTCTCTCCTCCACCACTTTCTCCTGCTTAAATTTCCCTTTTGTTCTTCTTGTCACTTCAAGTATGCCCTTTGCATCTTCCCTCTTTCCCATTATTACATTCTACTCTAATCTCTCATTGGAAAGTGATTAAGGAGACGAGGGGAGGAAAGGACAGAGACCCTACCTTCTGGATTTATTTCAGGGCTTTTGAGAATGTAAAGCACAAGGACGATCACTTTAGTGGCTGAACCAGCATAGAGATGTGGCTTCCTGCCTGGAGTAGTGTAACCGCAGAACCCGACACAAGCCTCCTTTATCTGTAGCAGACATCAGCCCTACCACCCACCCCTGTGGCCCTGTGGAAAACTCCCACCCCATGACTTCCACCTGCCAGGATTTGAGCCCAAGGGTACTTTTATGCCAGAGCTGCTGATAGCCTCACTGCCTGTGACATGCCAGAAGTGCCTGGAAATTAACACCCCAGGAGCTGCCCTGAATGGATGATTCTTATAGGGTTGGTGCATAAACATCCCAACTCCCTCACTCCTGGTGTGGGATAATTCTAAAGCATGTGTTTTGCACCATTTTCCTGAGTTTCCCATGGGATTAAGCTTTAATTGCTTAGAAATATACCTTTAAAACAACAAGCAACCTTTTATTGTGGTAACATATACAACACAAAATTTCCCCTTTTAACTCCTTTCAAGTATACAATTCAGTGATATTAATTTCATCCACTACATTGTGCTACCATCACCACCATCCATTACTGAAACTTTTCCATGACCCCAAACAGAAACTCTGTATACACATTAAGCAATAACTCCCCAATTCCACTGCCACCCCTTGTTGGGCCTCTAGTAACCTCTACTACTTTCTGTCCCTATGAATTGCTTATTCTAGGTAGTTCATATAAATGAAATCACACAATATTTGTCCTGTCGTTTCTGGCTTATTTCAGTCAACATGTTCTCTTCAAGGTTCATCCATGCTGTCTCACTTATCAGGACTCCAATCCTTTTTATGACTGAATAATATTCCATTGTATGTATTTACCACATTTTGTTTATCCATTCATCTGTTTATGGACACATGGTGACTTCCTTCCCTTCCTTGAATCACTTCTCCTACTTCTCTCCTGGTGCTTCTTGAATTTCCCAAATAATACTTGCACTAAAATCCTTATTCTTTAAGAGTCCAAGTTAGAGACTGATGATCTAGAAATGAAAGCTGAGAAATTTAGCCACTTTAAAGTGATATTTTGCAGGGAATTACATTTTAAAACCTTGACTTTTCCACCAATACCCTTTCTTTCCGGCCTTCTCAGCACACAGCTCATCTTCATGCATTCCCAGCTTGGCTGCTCCTCTTTGGTTCTTCAAACGACTCAGTTTTCTCCATCTTAAAAAAGGTTTATGCTTCCCTCTGCGATGCCTTTCAGCTATAGTTCTTCATATTTCCTTCCTTTCCCTGCCAAACTTTCAAATGAGTGTCTAAGAAAATTGCCCCTATTTTATCTCCTTTCAGTTTCTGCTTTACCTCTGGCAATTTCAGTACCATTGCTGCACTTTAGTAAACAGCTCCCAGGTCCCCATGGACAACCTTCTTTTTTTTTTTTTTTTTTTAAAGATTTTATTTATTTATTCATTTATCCCCCCCTTGCTGCCTGTGCTCGCCGGGTCAGCTAACCACGCCATGCGGGCGGGCTTGCCTTCACCAGGAGGCCCTGGGAACCGAACCCGGGGCCTCCCATATGGTAAACGGGAGCCCTACTGATTGAGCCACAGCCGCTTCCCTGGACAACCTTCTTATTGAAAAATCTAGTGGTCCTTTTTCTGCTGACTTGTCATCCCTGCTATCATTGAGCATATTGATCACATTTCCCCCTGAAAAATGTATCCTGAGTAATTGAATTCTTATAACTTTACATTGGAAGGAACATTTAGTATAATCCCTTCATTTTGCATCTGGGGGAAACAAGTTTAAAGAGGTTGAATGACTTGCCCAACTAGTTATAAAAACATTAAAGGTGGTCTTTGAATCTAGGCCTTTTGAACTACCAAATAGTATAAGAAGTGCTTTGGTAAGTCCTGATGAAAAACCTTTAAAGAATTTGTAATTTTTATTCTTCCCTGTATAAAGGTGTTCCATCTGGTCCCACAGCCCATTCTCCATTGCAGCAGTCAGGATGATGCTTTTAAAATGTAAATCAGAATCTCTCACTCTCCTGCTTATCCTGCAATGCCTCTTCACAGCACTAAGAATAAAAACCAAGACCCTTTCTGTGGCTGGCAAAACCGTCCATGGGCTAGCTCCATCTTCCTCATCTCATACTATTCTTCCTCTGAAATCACTATATTCCATCACATGACCTCTCTCATAGTCCCACCATCAAGGCAAGCTTTGTCCCTCCACTAGGCATTTACTTGGCTATTCTCTCTGTTAGGAATGTTTTTCTGCAAGACTTGCACAGCTGCTTCCTTCTCATTATTTATTTTCAATGCAAAGGGTCACCTCCTCGGACAGATATCACATCTAACATTACCCCTAAATACCACTGTTCATTATATCATGCTACTTTATTTTCTATGTAGCCTCTACCACTAGCTACAATTATATTACCTGCTGATTTAATTTGGAGTCTGTCGTGTTTACCAACATTAGAATGTAAGTTCATTGAATAGAGAAACTTTGTCTTGTCTACAGCCATAACCCCAGCAACTAGGGCAGCAAATGGCCAATAATAGTTGGTGCTCAATTAAACATTTTTTTAGATGAATAAATGAATGAATGAATCATGTCTGAATTTCTCCGTCTTGTTTCCACTAATTTTTTCTATCTCTACTCTTCAATCCTATTACTAGTCTCTCAAAATATTTTTCTCCACTGTAATTAAACTGACTTCCTTGTTATCTATTTTAGTTTCCTAATACAAATATCATGCAATGGGTTGGCTGAACAATGGAAATTTACTGGCTTATTTTTGTTTTGTTTTGTTTTGTTTTAATTTATTTCTTCTTGGCTTATGGTTTTGAGGTTAGGAGAAGTCCAAAATCAAGGCATCATCAAAGCAATGCTTTCTCCCAGAAGACTGGAATTCTGGGGCTGGCTGCCGGCAATCCCTGGACCTTGGCTTTTCTGCCATATGGAAATACAAGTGAAGGCCTTTCCTGGCTTCTACCTTCTTTTCCAGGTTATGTTGACTTCCAGTTTCTAGATGCTCTTTGTGGCTTTTTCTCTTCCTGTGGCCTTCCCTATAAGGTCTTCAGAAATAAGATGAACACCCATCTTGAGTCAGTTGGACCACAGATTAACTGAAGTCACCTCATCAAAAGGTCCTATTTAACCAGAGTGGACTTACTGGTATTCTGTTATAGACATATTGTGATTCACGCAATGGAAGTAATTACAACATTAATGTGGAGCCAGTGGCCACCGGATGCTTTAGAGGCAGGGAGAGGGAAAAGCAGTTGTAATACAGGGGCTTTTTCAGGACTTGGGAATTATCCTGAGTGACATTACAATGACAGATATAGGCCATTTTATATCATCATATAACATGAAGAACTGTGTGTGAGAGAGTGTGGTCTACAGTGTAAACTACGGTCCATGCTTAGTGGCAAAGCCCCAGGATGTGTATATCCATTGCAGGTGATGTGCCACACTAATGAAGGATGTTCATGTGGGAGGTTTTGGGAGGAGTGGGAGGTGGGGCATATGGGAATCCCTACAATTTTTACAAAATGTTACATAAAATGTAACATTTATGTAACCTAAGTATCTTTTAAAAAATAAAAAAATATTATTATTTAAAAAAGGTCCTATTTACAATGGGTTCACACCCATAAGAATGGATTAAGTTTAAGAACACGTTTTCCTTGTGTACATAGTTCCCACCTACCACATTACCAATGAAGACAAAATTCATTCCTGATAAGGAGAAATTGATTTAATTTTCTCTTTCACCAAAACTTCCTCCTTATGCCTTTTTAACTATTCAAGTTGTATCACTACTTCAAAGTGCATGTTAAGTTCCATTTCAATGAAAACATGTTTCACTGTTCCTGTCCTCACTGAATGCTACTTCATAATTGTGTAAAATGACCCTAGCATTTTCTATAATCTAACTACTCATTTATAATCTTTATCATCTTGCATTGTTTCCAGTTGTTTCACATATTTAGAAACTGCCTAGACACTATATATATATGTTTGTGTGTATATATTATATATATATTGTGTGTATGTATTATATGTGTGTGTATGTGTGCACATATTAAATACATGTTCATATATATACCTTGGTATTAGCCCCATGTAGACAGTTTAGGACACAAAAGAACAAGACTCATTCAAGTTAAGTAGCTTTCCCAAAATCATTTGCCAATCTGGTAAATGGTGGAGATGGAATAGGGTTGACAGATGCTAAGGGCTTTTGGTTTTCTGTTCAACACTTCAGTGGCTTTTCTTTGTTTTTAATTATTTATAGAATCCTGATTCTTACACGGAACCTCAACACACACATACATGATGGAACTGCTGAGAAATCAATGAAAAACAAAAATTCATGCAGAAGTAGTTGGAGATGATATTTATAAAAAGATCTTGCTTTACAATCCTGGTTCGGTGTTTTATTTCAGTGATCCCAAATCTTGATAGAGAAGTAGAAGGACCTCTTTGCTTCAAAGCTGAGTTGGTAATGATATCTGAAAACTTTATAACCCTTCTTATGGAAGGAAAATATGACAAGCAGCCAAACTTTAAGCAAAGACTCAAAGCTATAAAATGATGTGCTAGCTTGGATTTGTGTCCTGGCTTAAGATGTATACCTAAAACTTGCCTGATTTTTGAGCTGGGGATGGGGGAATTTAGAGAACAACTGAATTCCATTTTGCAGACATAAATGGATTAAATGCAATACCCCACCTAACATTTCCCCAGCTGGGTCACTTCTCCAGCTGGGCAGAGGGCATCTGCATTCAGGGGTGGTGATCCATTGGCATTGTCCTGCCAGCGTTCAGTACAGACATCTACTGTTTACCAATATAAGCATGAATCAGAATTTCTTTAGCAAAATCATTTCTACGTCAGCTCCAGAAAGAAAGCAAAAGCAATGGGGGAGATTCCAAAATTCTCAGCCTTAGACATTGCTTGGTTTTCAGTGGAGATTATTGAAAGCAATAATTCTTTCTTGTTTCAGGAAGAAGTGTCAGAGGAAGAGAGAAAACACAAAGAAGCTTTGGAAGATCTCCACATGGTGGTGGATGAGGATTCGAGGAGTGAAAGCAGCAGCACAGATGAAGGGAAAGAAAAGACCAAATTGCTGTTAGAACGACTGAAAGCTCTAGAGGTAAGAAATAAATTTTTTTTTTTACACATTTGAAGAAAAACAGCAGTGTTCTGCTTCTTTTATTGGCCCTGGTTTGGAGTGAACATAAATCTTCCTTTCTCAGTTCACCCAGAGTAATACCATCCTCTGTCTTCCATCATGATTCATTTGTCAATGATGAGCAAAAAGTTACATTTATAGCACTCAAAGAGTCTTGATATAATGATTGTGATTATATTGCCTTAAAAAGAGTACATAGGGCAATGATTCACTTTAAATTCAGTTCAGCCCTTAGACTGGATCAGTTCCTAAAACTGTAAAACACTTGAGGGAAGGGTCTGTGTGGTATTCTACTTTGTTTCCCCAATTCTTAGTTGGATGGATGGATGGATGGATGGATGGATGATGGATGGATGGAAGAATGAATGAAAGAAACAGCCAATATTACGTAAGGAGGATGATAAGAAATAATTTTAATATTTTAAGCATTAAAACCATTCCATCATAAAAATTCTTGTACAGGAGTACAATGTAAAAAATATTTAAAAGGAAAGCCTGAAGGGGGTTGAAGAGTCCCCTGAGGAGGTTTTTGGAGCACTAGAATCCTCCAAATCTGGTTGAGATCTCACTGGTCTATTACTTAGTGGCATTTCACATTAGGTGTTAATTACTGAATGTTTATCAGTCATCAAAGAATATTCCAGTTATTAATTATTGGTTAAAAATTCACATGGAGAAAGACTCACTAAAGACATCTTTTTCTGTGAGTTGGCTTACCTCCTTTCCCTAGATTCTCTTTTGGCATATAGAACTGAGACAAACAAGGACTATGGTTATCCCATCTCTTCTTTACAAATCAGGTACAAGGAGTCTTCACCCAACACCTAACAACATAGGTCTGCCACAGGATCTACAGAATTCTGAAAACTTCAGAAGAAACAAGACCTCCCTCTTTTCTATGCTTAGTTTCTACCCAGTTTTTGCAATCTTGGCTCTAATCCACCACATTGTATATAATACATGTGTCCTTCTTACTCTGATTTCATGAGCAATAGTTACTGTAACCAAACCATGGGTTTTGGGGCCAGGCTATCTGGGTTCAGTTCAAATCCCAGTTTGACTGCTTTCTGGCTTCAAAATCTTGGGCAAGTTACTTAGACTTTCTGATCTTCTGTTTCCTCAAGTGCAAAAATGGGGATCATACTAGTAACATACCTTAAAGGATGTATTTCAAAACAATCATATTTGTGTACCCAAATCTCTGGACCCCTGGTGTGGCAGGATTACTGGGGAGAGATTTTCAGGGTGCTGAAAGCAGCCTTCCCTAATTCCTGCTCCTGAAAAAGGTCCCCGAAAGGTGAGGAAAAGGATACATGCATTTTATTTCTAATTTTATGGTCTGATTAATATGAAAATTATTTTCAAAAGCAACCCAACTTGAAGATGAGGCATGCCTGACTTTGAGAATTAAGTAAATGTTTTACAAGTGCCTATCCCCTAGCCTGAAGAACATCTACTGCCTTCTCTAGGGGTGATCCCTCTAGTAGGTATTTCTGGGACTGTATTCCTGCTCACACTCAACTTTCAATCCTTCTTTCTTCTCTTCTCAGTATCAACTGCATGTGAAACAGAGCCCCATTTCCTTGATTTTTCAAAAATCCAACTCCACAAAGGCTATGGGGTCATGGCAGAATATTGCAAAGGCTAAGGATCTAACACTTGGTGTTTAGATAGCTGTGTTTCCTTTCATTTCTTCAGCAACAAGTCATTTCACACTAGTCCCTTTCACCTCAATTCCCAGCTTCCTGCCATAAAGCTTGGCCAGCTCCTTCCCAGTTACTACCTTCTCTCCCACTGCCGAGTTCCGTTTGTTTATTTTGCAGAGCACTTTAAGTCTCTGCACTCCACTTACATGACTCATTCCATACCATTCCCAAAGCTTATCAAGGTATTTTGCTAAATAAAACATTTATCTTCCTAAAATAACTCCAGAGCCAGAAGTTAAAATAAAATAATAATTAGTTATGCATAGACATACACATACATGCACATATTTTCTTTCTCCTCTTAGCAGTTGTTTTCCCTACTCAGTGCCTTAGTTTCATCAATTTTCAGTTGGCCATGGAGAAGAAAAGTAGGCCATTTACCATCACTTTGCAGCAACAACTTCCCCTGGGCCTAAATTCTATTTTTTAGGGTTTTGACATCTGGTAGAGGAACCAGTTACTAACTTTTCAGTGCCCAGATGTCTCAGTTTGCCAGGCTGTTAGGACAGATACCGCACAGTGGTTTGGTTTATCACCAGGAATTGATTTTTGCTCATGGGTTGGAAGGCCTCATCAAGGCCATGCTTTCTCTCCAATGTCTTTTGAATTCTGGTGCTGGCTTGCTGCAATCCTTGGGATTCCATGGCTTGGTACCTCTTTCTCCTATCACATGAAAATCTCTCCTTATGTCTGTGCTTCCAGTTTCTTCTGACTTCCTGCTTCTGGCTCCTCCCTATGGCTTTTTCTGAGTGCCTGTGTCAGACTTTCTTATACTTACAAAGGATTCAAGTAATAAGATTCAGTGGGCCATACCTTATCAAAAATAACATCTTCAAAAGATCCTATTTAAAAATGGGTTCATACCCACAAAAATGCAGATTTAAGAACATACCCTTGTTGGGGTATATGATTCAATCTACCTCACCAGGTGTGGTGTTTTCTATGGGTTTTAAAAGTTTGAATTTTCAAGGTTATTTCAGAGACCATTTGCTTGACTTAGAGAAGAGCTCACCATCCTTACAGCAGTGCCTGTCACAGGCCCCTCCTATAAAAGGATCAAGCCTGCCTCCCAGCCCCACCTCATGCTGTGCATTCAAGACTTGGCCTCCAGAATCCATTGGCTTCATCTTGCCTCTTTCCTGATGTCTGCTTTAGGCTTTTGCCTAAGCCCTCCGTTTACTTGTGGCATGTCCCTTGAAATCCATGATGTGCTTATCTCCACATCCACCTCCCTGCACCCTCACCATCCTTTTTTCCTCACTCACGATCCATCCTTTCACCTGACTAGAAATCATGCTTGAAATTCCCTTGCCTTTTACTCCAGCTCTTATAACATCTCTGATTCCCAGACTCTAGCCAAAGGGGAGAAGAGACCGGAGATCACCTAGGATTTCTGAGCTTCCAGGCAAATGCTGATGCCTTCCTATAGCCTCAAGGTTGGAAGAACTTGGCTTCTTATAGGAATGATTTACTTTGTGCAGAAAAACATGGCAATTAAATGTGTTGAGGTGAATAATAGCTTTTTTCTACTCAAATTATACCTTTCCAGAAAAGTAGGACAATTAAAGTGCTAAGCATAAGTATTTTGTTATTCAGTAATTCCTGTTTAAAATGAAGTAGTTTAAAATAGTAGTTCTCAACTCTGACTGCACAGCAGAATTTTATGTAGAGCTCATAGCCAATAGATATTTACTGAATATCTCCTATGGCCAAATTCTCTTCAAGGCTTTGGGAGTTGATTGATTTTCATGGTCCCCACCTCCACAGATTTATTTTCCAGTGGAAAGGGACAGAAAGCACATACTTAAATAAAATAATAAATAAATAGACAAGTGCTCTGAGAAGGAAAAATTGGGTTGATATAGTAGTAGAGAGAGTGTGGAATGGGAGTGGCAGAGGTATTTACCTACAGTATCTTCTCCTGAGGGACCATTTGAGTACAATAGCAATAATAAAAGGGGACAGCTGTGTGAGGATATGGGATGAGGCACATTCCAGGCAGAAGAAATAGCAAGTGTAAATGCCCAGTGATGGTAGGAAGCATGGCAAGTTAGAGGAACAGAAATAAGAACTGTGTCATGGAACATAAGTTACACAATAAAACCATTGCGAAAAGATGCGTGTGGAGAGGTAGACAGACGTGAGATCTGGTAAAGCCCTTATAGGACATGGCAAAGACTTTGAATATTATTATTATATGTCTAAAGGGAAGCCACTAGAGACTTTTAACTAGGAAAGTAGCATGATCTGGCTTGTACTTTAAAAAGATAATTCTTGCTGCTTAGTGGGCTAACAACAGGGCAAGAGTTGAGGCAAGGAGACCAGGTAGGAGGTTGTTTTAGAGTCCAGACAAGAGATATTAGAGGAGTGGTGAAGAGTAGGGGCCTATAACTAATCAAGAATAATAATAATGTTATTGGACTATTGGGCCCATGGGTACAATGTGTACAAGCCCTTACTTAGGGTTTACTATATGTTAAACACTGTTCCAATGACTTTTTATGTATATTAACTATTTTAATCTTCATAATAACCTTGTGGGGTAGGTGTGATTATTATCAACTACATTTTACAGATAAGGACACCGACTCCCAGATAGTTTGGAAAACTTGCCCACAGTCTCGCACTCAGTAAATGTGCATGTCAGATTTTGGAATCCAGTTGTATGGCTTCACTATGCTATGTGAGTAAGAAATGGTCTTACTTGACCTACTTTAGAAGTAAAAAGCACAGGGACTACCAATGAATTAGATGTGAAATGAAAGGGAAATGTGAAGTTAAAGATGAATTCTTGTTTGTTGATCCTAGCTACTGAATATATAGTCGTACTAAACTTCTGAGAGGCAAGACTTGGAGGAGAGCTGCCTATGGGAAAGGAAGACACAATCATTGGTTGTTATGTCCTTGTTTAGTTGAGATGCCTATTAAACATTCAGAGGCTGCTGCCTAGTAGGCAGTTGGATATACAAGACAGAGGGCAGGACTAGAGATATGGATTTAGGTTCATCAGCACATAGATGACATTTGCTGTTGTGGGGACTTACTAAGTTCCCTTCAGAAGTAAGTGTAAATATGGACAAGAAGAGGCAGAGCCCTGGGTCACCCCTCCCTTACAGGTCTGGCAGATGAAGAAGATCCAGCAAATGAGACTGGGGAAAAGTAGCTATTGAAGTAGGAAGAAATCAGAAAGGCACGGTACCATAGAAGCCTGAAAAAGAAAGAATTCCAAGGGTAATCCTGTCAAATGCCGCTAAGAGAGGAAAATGACACGCTGAATTCAACATTGGCTCCTTCAAGCAAGAGTCATCTATGATCTTGCTAAGAACAGTTTCTGATCTGAGTGGGTCAGGAGGGAAAGACATGGGGACAAGTATAGACAACACTTATGAGAACTTTTCCTGTGGAGTGGAGCAGATATGGAGAGAGTAATACCTGAAGAGAGACATGGTACAAAAGAAGTCCTTTTAAAAAGTCAGGTGATATTGAGACATGTTGTCATGCTGATGGGAACGATCCAGTGGAATGGACAAAATTGATGATACACAAGAGAGTGGGATAAACATAGGAGTAAAATCTGCGAGAAGGCAAGAGGGATGAAACCAGGCACAAACTGAGCTTTTTTAAAAAAAAAAATATGAATGCCTAGAACACAACCCCAGGAAATTCCAACTCTTTAGTCTAAGATGAATGCTAAACATCTGTGTTTTTTTTTTTAATAAAACACAGAGTGATCCAGATGCCCAGCCAGAATTGAGAATCTCTGCAGCAGCTTTTAGAATGATCTTTAAAGGTATTCAAATAACTTGGGTCCAGTTCAGTCCCAACCCAGTAAACGTCCATTGTTCTCGGCCATTTTTTAATCTAACCTTTCTTTTCCCCCAGGCTTGAGTAGAACTTTCTCTTTATCTTCAAACTTCAATTCAGAAGCCCTTCTCTCATGT
The DNA here is from genome assembly GCA_026826555.1 of Tolypeutes matacus. NCBI lineage: Eukaryota > Metazoa > Chordata > Mammalia > Cingulata > Chlamyphoridae > Tolypeutes > Tolypeutes matacus. The sequence continues at coordinate 46,396,035 of JAKSZT010053928.1, forward strand.
TTCCAAAGCCAGAGTGCTGTGAGCCTGAGGAAAGCTCTCAAGTTGCTTCTTACCCGCCTTTGATGACTGCTCAGAAATGGTCCCAAAGGGGGACAGGTTCAGTTTTGGCTCCTTGCTAATGAGAGGAACAGTCTAATTTCCTAGCACTTGCTGATTGGCTTTAAGTTCTTACCTTGTTCTTCATCTCGCTTTTATTCTCTCCTACCTTAAGACAATATAAGAAGAGAAATTACAATGTTATAAAGCAGCATGCTGCTGGTAGTCTGAATAGAAATCTGTAATTGTTTCTTTCTAATCATTAGGTTCTGTGACAGTTTGCTGACAGGTAACTCCAGATATCCCTATCTTAAGGTATCTGACATATATCTTTTTTTTTTTTTTTTTCTGATTGATTTGCATCCTACTGTGGGTCACCTAGCAACAATCACTAAGCTGGGATTAGAGACAAAAACTATGCCTTGGTAAAGGGCTTGAAGTTAAAGGAAAAAAATTTTCCCCACCCTATGTCAGTACATATCTTTGTACTAGCAATTTTCTCATTATAAAAGTATCAAATAATCAAATTGGGAAAATAAAGGAAGTAAAAGGAAATAAGTTGTAATTATACCACTTAGAAATAGCTGCTATTGACATTTTGGCACATGTATTTCCAGTCTTTTTTTTTTTTTCTGTTGATAATTAATCAATTTAGGTAATCACAATATATCATTCTATATACTTTTTTGCTCTTTCATGTAATATCAAGACTATTTAAATATTCCTCAAAAATATGACTTTAATAGCTGTATAGAAGTTTATCAAATGGATGCTGAGTACCATTTATTTCATCCCCTTTAGGCTGAGTAAGCTGCTTATAAAAAATATATTTTTAAAAATATATAATGTGTGATTTAAAAAATAAACTATTTTGTTGTCATTTCAGACTTACGGGACAGTTGAAAAATAATACAATATCCATACAGAGAACACCAACATTCCCCCATCCCTACAGATACCCAGATCCAGCAATTTTAACATTTTTCCATCTTTGCCTGGCCTTCCCCCCTCCTTTCCTCCCTCCTTTCCTTCCTTCTGTCTGTCTGTCTATCTATTGATCTATCTATCTATCTATCATTTTCTGAACATTTGAAAGCAGGTTGTATATATCATAGTCTTTGAACACATAATACTTCTGCGTACATTTCCCACAAATGAGGATATTCATTTATGTAACCACCTTAAGTGCAGTTATCAAGGTTAGGAAATTTACCATTGACATAAAGCTCACAGTCTATATTCCAATTTTTACTTAAATCCCAATAATGTGCTTTCTGAGCCTTTCTCCTCCATTCTTAGATCCCACTTGATATCATGCATTGCATTCAATTGTCATTATTTCTTTAGTGTCTATTTCTTTTTTTAGAAATTGTGGAAACATATGTACAACATACATTTTCCCATCCCATCCCCTCCCACGCATCCCACTCATTGGGATTAATCACATTCACAGTGTTGCAATACCCTCACTTCCTTCCATTGCTAGAATTTTCCTTCCATCTCAAACAGAAACCCTACACTCATTTTATATTAATTCCCCATTACTGCTGCCCCCTACCCCTCATAACCTGTGCTCTACTTTCTGTCTATGAATTTGCATATACTCTGATAATTTCTCTGTGTTTACCATGTGGCTTAAATTTGACATCCAAACTCTGTACAAATCTCATTTGCTTGGTACCAACTTAACTTCAGTAGTATACATACAGTATGTTTCTATACCCCTCTACCCACCTGACCTCTGTGTAATTCTTGTCATAAATTACAGGTTTATACATTATGAGGCCAAAACTACTGATGGATCATTGCATGTTCTTCAGATGCCTTTTAGATCCTGTAGGAAGTAAAGAGTGGAGTTACAAACCAAAAACACAACAGTACTGGTATTTATGTTTACCAATGTCATCAGCTTTACTGGAGATCTTTGTTTCTTCATGTGGCTTCAGTCAATTGTCTAGTGTCCTTTCCTTTCAACTCACAGAATTCCCTTTAAAATTTCTTAGAGGGCTGGTCTACTGATGACCAAACCCTTCAGCTTTTGTTTATCTGGAAGTGCCTTATTCCCTCCTTCATTTTTGAAAGACAGCTTTGCCTGATATAGAATTCTTGGTTGGCATTTTTTGTTTTTAGCCCTTTAAATAGGTATTCTTGCCTCCATGGTTTTCAATGAGAAATCAGCACTTAATCTTTTTTTCTTTTTTAAAGGAGGTACCGGGTATTGAATCCAAGACCATGTACGTAGTAAGCAGGCGCTCAACCACTGAGCTACATCCGCTCCCCAGCACTTAATCTTATTGAGGCTCCCTTGTATGTAACATGTTGCTTCTCCCTTGTGGCTTTCAGAATTCTCTCTTTATTGTAATTTGGCATCCAACAGTTTGATTATAACATAGCACAGTGTGGGTCTATTTGGGTTCATCCCATTTGGGATTTGTTGAGCATCTTGGATGTGGATATTCATGTCTGCCTTCCATGTGGGGAGTTTTCAGCCACTGTTTCTTTCCTTATTCCCTCTGTTCTTTTCTCTCTTCCTTCTACTTCTTAGACTCCCACAGTGTGTATAGCAGTATGCTTGATGTCTCACAGGTTCCTCAGGCCTTGCTCACTTTTCTTCATTCTTCTTTCTGCTCTGTAGACTGGATGATTTCCATTCGCCTTATCTTCAAGTTCATGGATTTTTTCTTCTGCCTGTTCTAATCCACTGTGGAACCCCTCTAGGGAATTTTTAATGTCTGTTACATTGGTCTTCAGCTCTGTTTGGTTCTTTGTAGAATTTCCATATCTATTGATATTCTCTTTATGTTCAGCTATCATTTTCCTGATTTCCTTTAGTTCTTTGTCCATGTTTTCCTTTAGCTCTTTGAGCATATTTAAGACAAGGTATGCATGCTTTCAGTATGTGCACAAGGGTTACCCTACTCCCTTCCGAACCAGTACCAGGGATCTGCACTGGTAGTGTGGGCTGGCATGGTGCCAAGCTGGTGAAGAATGGAGAAGGGGCCAGCTGGGGTGACATGAGATCTTACTACTTTTAAGTAGCTTTTTTTCTTGATTCAGCACTTGCCCCATTTCTGAACTCCTTTAACTGTTTTGTGGGGCTTTGAGAAAGATGTTTTTGCCAGTTCTTACTGGCTGTTCAAAGTTTCTGTGAGGGGCCGGAGCCCTGAAGCTTCTCATTCAGCCATCTTGATCAGGGCAGGGACTTACCTTTTTATGTGCATATATTTTTAATAGAATATTTAAAATTCAACTAGACTTTTGAAAAGAACAAGAAGGCAGGTAGATTTCTCTCTATCCGTTTAGGTACCAGTTGCTCTCTGAAATAGAGAATCCCAAAAATGATGCTGATGGGGCACCAAACTTAGGGATCCAACCTAAAAGAAACCTCCACTGTTGTTCAATATGGGATAAAATAATAAGAGGATCCACTGACTGCTGAAATAATATCAGAGATCTAAATTCTTGAGAAAACTTTATAAGGCAGGCAATCCTGTTTTCAAATTCTCTCAAGGTATTCTATTTGTGATTATTCTTTCAATGGCAAGTGATAGAGGCCCTACTCAAACTAATATAAGCAAAGCAATGCTTATGTAACTAGAAACTCAAGTTTAACTGTGGCTTAAGGCATGGATGGAAGCTCTTTCTATCTCTTAGCTCTGCTTTCCTCTATGCTGGTTGCCTTCTCATCTCAGTCAGGCTTTCTCACATGGTGGCAGTGGTGGCCACCAGAAGCTTCCAGGTTTGTATCTCATGGACTCAACACCACTAGTGAACAAGTTTCTTTCCCCAAGGAGCTTCATCAAAAGCCCTATATGCTAGAGAGGGATCTTGGCTTGACTTTGGTCATGTGCCCACTTGTTAGCCAGCAGAGAGTAGGACATCTCAACCAATAGTCCTATCAAGCCTGCATCAGATCGGGCAGCAGGAAAGGAGAACCATAGGGATGTCTCAAGAAGGGAGGAATGGGCACTGTAATAGCAGATATCCACTACACTGCCTGACACAGTTTATTTCAGAAAGAATGCGGGTAAAATTCTGTGATTTGGTAGAGTTGTTGTATTTTAGGTATTTCAATGTCAGAATCACTTTAATACCACCTAGAAAGGTGGGTTTCTCCTTAGATTGTATTTTATTTTCTTCTCTCTCTTTCTTCTCCTCCTCCTCTTTTCTCTTACTCTCTCTTATTTTCTCTTCTCCCATCCCCCACCTTTTTCTTTCTCTCGCCCCTTCTTTTCCACTGGATGCTGGAATTACAAAGATCCATGTGGCATATTCTTTGCCCTTGAGACATCATTGACAGGAAAACAAAAATATATTAATTTAAATAATAAAAATAATACACTTATTTTTTTTTTTAAATGGAAAAGGCACATACAAGGATTAGTGGAGCACCAAGTCAGAAATGCCTAACCAAATACTATTAAGGGAATGCAAGGAGATGAGGAGGCCACATTTGAATTGAGTCTTTGAGGCTTTGTGCCCGTTTTCCAGGCCAATAGTCAGAGGAGGGCAGAGGGAACTCTTGTGGAGGAGCAGCAAGGCATGAAACAGCCTCCAGGAGGCCCAGGGCCCGGGATGCAAATGGATGGCCAGAGACAAGACTTGGCCTGTGCTACTTGTGTGAGTGCATCGAGGTATGCATCTATCCAACACATATATTAAGAGCCAATAATGTGTGTGTGTGTTTTTTTTAATTCATGGAGTTCTAATAAAATCTCTGATCTGTTTAAAGGTTTTCCCAAGTATCAGCCTCTTGAATTGCCACAGTGTCCTCAAGCTGCTGCTCCTCATGGAGCTTCAGTCCATCTTTAGAGCAAAAAATACATGTCAAAAAAAACATGCCAACTGGCAGAGAAAACAGCACTGAGCCTCAGAGAGAATATTTGAGGCTTTAAAGCTTAGGTCCCTGCCGACTTCGGAAGAATCTCCTTTGGAGTGTAGAAAAATAGGTGCATTCCATAAATTGCACCAATCACCCAAAACCTCCGATCAACTCTTGTTTTCTTTTGCCTGTCTTTTCACTATTGATGTGAGGTAACTGAACTTGTCTGCAATTTAAGTTTCTCAGTAACAGGCAGCTGAAGATTCCTCTTACCTTGGGTTTTGATAGCATCTACATTGCTGTTTTACAGCAGCACTTTTGGCCTTCTAACTCCTAGAAGCTTGTTTAATCAAGATAGAACTTTTTATCGGTTATGACCAACTGCTGAGGGGAAAGAAAAAACTTCTCAGTGTGGGGCAGTAGGCCAAGGCATTATGTGATCTGTGACCACACTGCATTGCCGGGACCAGGTTTAGGTGGATGCTTGTTAGAAAACCCCAGATGTTAGAAAAAGCCAATATGTCAAGAATTAATCTGCATAAATATGTAAGTTTGCCCAGCTCAGATTTGTGTGGGAGCTTGTTCAGAAACCTCCAGATCTTAGAAAAGGCCAATGCATCAAGGGCTAATCTACATAAATATTCTAAGAGGTATCAAAGAAGAAAAATGAACCGTAGGGCTAACATTAATTGTGCCCAGAGATAATGAGAACAAAGTGTTGTTAATTGTGTATTGGTTTAACGTTATATAGCCGTGGTCTTGTTTTTTTCATGGAGAGTATAAATTTTGATGTCAGAAGCTGAAAGCTGGCTGGCTTGATTAATCAAAAGGCCTCAGTTTGCTTAGTTACAGCCAATTAACCATCTTAATTCTTACTCTACAAAGTACGATTAAGCCTAGTATGTCATGAATATAATTGGGAACAAAACCTCAAATCTTGGTTCCTTTTATGTAGTGGGTGCCTGAGTTGTCCTAAATGTGAGGCTTCCAAGTAACTTACCTAAGTGCCATGGATGAAAATATTACCGGCTGGACATTCCAAAAGCAGTGTGATTGATGAGCCATCCTAGAAACAAAACTACTGCATTCTATAAACTCTCACATTTTGCCAGGAGAAAATGTTATACAGTGTCGGGGTGGAGGGGAAAGTGGCTTGGTACATGGATCCAGGAAAAATGCTCGTTTTGGAGGTATTGCCTTTATATACTGAGTCAGCAGCACAGTCCCCCTAAACTATGAAATGCTGTAAGAAATCCCCTTCTTCTGATTTCGGGTGGCAGGCTTTTGAGGGTAATCCAATTCTTTAGCATTCAAATTGGCCCCAACTCTAGGGCCTCCCTACTTGGGGCCTACTTAGGAAGTGGGAAATAGACAGTTTTACTTTATAACCAAAGCAGTGTGACCTACGTGTTCTAAGGGACAAGGAATTTTAAGATTTGGAGGTGGGAGGCGAGATTATAAACACAAGCTGTCATGAGCATGAGAATGTCGACAGTGTCAGTTTTGATAATTACTCCTATTTGCAAACTATCTAGCATGTGTGTTGGTTTCTACTTGTGCATTTAACTTCCTAAATGTAAATGTCCTCAGCATGCTCGGTAGCATTCCTGCTTTTCTAACGGGAATGCATTAGTTACAGTACACCTAGGTAGGTGCAATCTCTGTTTCAGAGTTCATTGATTACAAGTACTCAGCCAGGGCTCTTCCAGAAAGCCAATTCCACTGGGCTTTTAAAGAGGATATAGCTTGCAAAATGTGCCTGGTTTTTGTTGGTTGGTTGGTTGATTGGTTGATTTTGAAAGGATAGTGTCTCAACATAGCAAAGTGAAGAAGAAATACGGTAAAATTAGAACAAGAAATATGATCTGATTGGAAAATTGGGTCTTTTCTTCTCAAGGCAGAGGCTTTTCTGTCACTTTGGTCTCCTTTGTAGTCAAATCCACAGGGGCTTTCTAAGAAGCGCAAAAAGCACCTTTTCTCCTGAAATCATTATTGTTTTTTGCTTTTCATGTGCCTAGGGCCAATGTCAAATTGGTTTGGGTAATCTCATAAAATTCCATGATGATCACAAATTCATTTTAAGGAGACTGCCTCCCATGTGCAGAGTTGTACTTTGGGGAAGTAACTCTGTAGATAATTCCACCTTAAAATCAGAAGCAGCTAGAGGCAACAGCATATGATGTGGGGATGTTTCTAAGTCCATATGATAAAGTGGGTTTCTCGGAAATCCAAATAACCAAAAATCTCCCCATGGTCTAATTTTAGGAGAGAGAGACAAATAAGAAAACAGGTTTTGTTTTTTGTTTGCACCTAAAAGCAGCGTCTACAATATTTCCTGAGATGAATGTAAGTTCTCGAGCACAGACTCCATCTCCAGCCTTACTCAGGCCTTAGTCACTAAGCCTTGATCTGGAGGGCCTCTCTGCAAAGGTATAAAGAGCGTCGTGGCTCATCAGGAAGTCGAACCCATGCTTGTTATTTAATAATTGTATGGTAATAATAATTATGATGTAATAGTGAAATCTCCTCTTGTCAGCCAGATGTAAATTTGGTATACATTTTGGAGGAGAAATAGTCTTATCTGCTGATGTTATGTGGGTCTTAAGCTAGCTCAGCTCACAATTCTAATAAAGAGGCATTTTTCACAATTATTTTTAGTAATGTGGATTTTAGGTGTAAATGTGGAGTAAAGAGAACAAAATTTGTTCTGTTTTAAGAAAAGAATTTCCTTATCCCACATTCACACATTATAAAATGGCAATTTTCAAAGAGCTGGAAAAGAATTCTCTGTTCTTCCTTCTTGTCCCTCACCCTAAAATGTTTCATCATTCACCTTCCCTTAATATCTCTCTCTCCCTCTCTCCCTCTCTCCCTCTCTCTCTCTCTCTCTCTCTCTCTCTCTCTCTCTCTCTCTCTCTCTCTCTCACACACACACACATACACACACACACAGGCTGCAGAGGTTTCTGAGAGTGGACATTCTTTTGATAAGTCACACAGCTGGCTTGGGAGCCATGAGACTGGAATGACTTTTTGCTTTCAGACTTCCAGACTGTTCTAGTGTTTCTTTTGCTTACTAGCTTCTTTGCATTCTCTGGCTATGGACAGGTGGGGTAGGGAGAGTGGGGTGGTGGGGGGAAAGGTTAAATGTAGGGGTCTGCTTCTGCCCTTCTTCTCACCGTGTTTCTCGTTTCTAATGTCTCTGGATTCTTGTTGTTTTTGGGTTGGGATACCAAAAATTCAGGGTGGTAGAGGCCTTTTTTGTCCAATTTTCCTTTCCTTCACATAATGAACCAGTCAATCCTTATGAATCAGTCAGTTACCACATAGTAATCATTTGGTATTTTGGGCATTTGATTTGATTTCTTTCTGCCCAGGGGCTGCTACCCACTTGCCAAAGAAGAAATGTGAGGAGGGGGGCGAAGCAGAAGGTGTGTACCTGGGTCTGTAGTCATTTCAGTTCCAGTTAGTGGAGGTTTTCCCTCTGTTTCGGTGCCTTCCATCTTTGGCTTTTCATGAGGGGGACAGAGAGTGGGTCCTTTCCTCTCACAAAGCCTGTCCTTTGAGACTTTCCAAAGGGCTTGTCACCATCTGCAGTGCTTCCTCCTAGACTCAAATTGGTCCCAAGGCTCTGCTCAGAATAGCCCATTTGTGTTTTCTCTGTTGTCAGTTAGACTGCCGTCTGCCTTCACCTCTCCACCTACCTGCCAATGCTCCCTTGGTGGCTGGAGGCTCCGCTTCAGGGAGTCCTTAAAGCAATTCTGCTCTCTTAGCAGGCGAAGGTCCCTTTTAACTTTTCTCTGCAGCTGTTGGGTTATCTGCCACCAGCTGCTCCATGCACAGAACCAGCTGGGACCAATCCTGTTGCAATGAGCTGCAAACCCACTAATAGCCAGTGAGTCCCCCAAATCCACCCCTTCTAAAGGGGCCCACTTATCTTTTGAAGCAACACTTACATCATTGCCTGATAAGCTGTATAGAGAAAAGGTACATTAACTAAATATTTAAATGAAGTGGGATCTATTTGGGTGACATACAAATAAAGCCATTGTTATGGTCTAGTTTTACCTAAATCAACTCCCAGCAACTTCTCACAGTCCACCTCCTTCTCAGTATTACTATGGGCATTCATTCAGGAGGCAACTATAAAATGCTAAGCGATCGGAGGTCCTGGATAAAGGTGGGAAGCCTCCATGATCTTAGGTCAGGGTGACTTCAGTTTTAGCAGCTAGCTTGTGTAGCTCAGCACATTCCTGAGTGTCTCAGTTTGCCAAGTCTGCTATGACAAATACCACATAGCGGGTTGGCTTAAACAACAGGAATTAATTGTCTCAGTTTTGGAGGCTAGAAATCCAACATGAATGTCTAGGCAGGGCTTGCTTTCTCCTGGGGTGGGTAGAGTTCCAGTGATGGTTGTCCTCTACCACATGGCGATCTTGTGCTCTCTCTGGGTTTTTCTGACTTCTGGCTTTTATTTCTGACTGGCTATGCCCGAATTTCCTCTCCTTATAAGGCCGCTGGTCATATGGATTAAGGCACACCCTCATTCAGTTTGTCCATACCTTAACTAAAAATCACATCTTCAGATGTCCTAGTTACAGATGGATTCTCACTCACAGGAACACAAAGGAAGACCTGAACCTGTCTTTCGTAGGATACATAATTAAATCTCAACATTGAAGGAGAGGAAGAAATCCTCACAGGGCTGTGCATTGGCAACCTGGGGTAGGTGGCAGCTGAAACTGGTGATGAAATGCAGAGTTTATGATGTACATCATTCCACTACTGTAAAATCCCCCAAAATGTGATCCTATGAATTCATCATTTCCCTTGTCTGAGATTTGAGTCTCTAAAGAAGGCAAGTGTCCCATCACTCCCACCCCCATCCCACTTGAGTGTGAGTTCCTGGAAGGCAAAGGCAGTGAGCTACAATTTTGCCTTGAATTCCTATTAGATGGACCTTGCAGTGTTGAATTATAGAATTTTCCTGAATCTGCCCCACAGTAGACTATGCATATGAACACAAAAGTTTAAAACAAGTCAAGGGGCTCTGTTGAAGTGATGATAAGCTAAGATAAAAGTCATAGAAGTAATCTATTTTCCATTTTTCTGCTGTAGGTAATTGTACACTATCGGCTAGGGGAATCATTTTATTTTAAAATAACACTTTATTATTAATACTGATAAACCAAGAAATGATAAAGCCCAGGATAGGCTTGCCTATTTTGTATCATTTCTAGTTTTCATTTATTTTACTATCAGTACATAAATTAGCATATCTTATTTTTAAATCAACATTGCTGTGCAATGCCATTTAATGACTTTTAGGTAGAGCTATCTAATCCATAGGCTCTCTTTTTATTTTTTTAACATTCAAGATAAGAGCTTTCCAAAAAATCTGAATATTAACAACTTGGAAGTTAATAATTCTTGTAGCTTCCCAATTTGGTTTATAAGTCTAAGCATATTTAATTTTCTGTAAGGATTGCCACCTATATTTGAATTCACATTAAATTTATGGCAAATAAAAACCATTTAAGACAACTCTGATCCTCTGGATGGAAGGAACATGCTCCAGTGAGACTGAATTTTTTTTTCTTATATTTGTAGGAAACACCATTTAATTGACTTTGTCCATTTTGATCAAATGCTTTATAATAACTCTCCCAGTGGGTTCCGTGTAATATTTTAGGTAATTAAGCACCTCTTAAAATATATGTATATATATATATATAAATAACATTTTTGTAAGCAAATACACATATATGCACATATATTTATATATCATTATGCAAATGTTTGTATGTATTGTGAGAATTTTGATTTTTACCCATAATAAAAAAAAAAAAAAAGAAAAAAAATCTTGTGATAATTTGGCCTTATATATAAACTTCTGGGGGATGATCCAACATTTATGAAGTGAACTGCCAGCTCGCTTTTTAGTTACGTTTTCATTTACTTTTTGGCTTTTCAACACAAAAATTTGATACTTTTCTGGAAGGTGGGAAGGCAGTGAGGGAGTAGTCAGCAACCTCGGAAAGATAGATTGTATTTTGAGGACAGCTGTCCCTTGCAGGGTCATTGTAAATTCCAAAGACCAGCAAAACATCCTCATTACTCATTACCACTGAATTAAAGCTGGGTACTCACCCTAAGTAGGCTCTGTATGCAGTATCAGTTGTCTCCTTCCGCCTGGGTACCTTAGAAGGTCACCTCCCTTCCTCCTGCCAGAGGGCAGCCTGTTTCTAAAAAAATATCTCACTGAGAACCTCATCCCCCAGCTCTATAGGCAGAAGCTGACTTGGAAATTGATTATCAAGCAAGGGGAGGCCTCCAGCCAGCCTCCTTTCCCTTCTCTAACTCTGAGGTCATTGGCAACTCCCCCGTTGGTGATTCACTCACGTCCTCTCACCCTCCCCATCCCCTCCAAGAGTCCAGTATTAAAATGCGCATCTCCTGAGATAAATGCATGAATGCGAATGTCCTGACCATTCTTCCTAGAGTGAGTCTTGCCTTTATCCATTAGCCAGAGAGGGAACGAGAGCTTACCGTTTTGGGTTCTAGACTTAAGTACTTTTGAAATTGTCCTAATGCTGAGGCAGCAGTGGAAATGAGCACAGAATTTGAACTCTTTGGCCCTGTGCTCAAATCCTGGTCCTATCACTTACTAGCTTTGAGGAAGATGATCAAAACTCAGTCCTCCCTCCCACCCCATCTATAAAATGGGAATAATAGTATATATGCACATGAATTTAATGGGGAAAAAAAAAGTAGTGTAGGAAATGCACACCCTTCCAAAACTGTTCAGCCATCCTCTCTTCCTTCCAATTAAGTAGTCAAAAATCCACGATAATACTTCTGACTCAGCCTCCATGCATCCGGTCTCATCCTGGGCAGATGGGACAAATCATCCCCCAGTGTTTCATGCTTTTATTGAAACTGAATGGTGGGGGATCTTTCCCAGAGCCCTCATTTTCTTGGGTGAGGGTTCAGAGAGCACATCATCCACAGTTCCTCTCCTCCTCCACTCACCTTTCCTCCGTGGCCATCTGGGAAGAATGATCAGCTGGTAGTCGGATTTCCACTGTATTCTCAGGGATTGTCCTGTTACTTGGCCTCTGAAAGCAGAACATGCCCTCTAGCCCCTCAGTCACCCATGCTGCCTGGGCAAAATTACCTTTAGCCCACATCCCTGGTCTTGGCTGCTGATCTGCTTTCCTCAGATTCTTAGGCAAATGGCCTCATAACATCCTGGTCTCCTAATCCTGTTGTCCTGAGCCCCCCACAGCACCCCTCCTCTTGGGTGAGTCATCTTTGTTCATGGAGAACATAAATCTTCAGCTGGGGAGGGCTTAGAAGGACACCCATAACATTTCATAATGTTCTCAGAGTCCTTTTAAACTCTTTTTCATACTATTGTAGCTGGACATGCTCAAAATGTGGCTCTCCCAGCACAAATCCTAGAATCTTAGACTCTCCCTGTTGGAAGGGAACATAAAAGTCATTATCACCTCCCTGCCTGAGGACTCCTGGAAACTTTGCTCTTCAGCCCATGTTAGCACACCCCTGGTGATGGGAAACTCCTTACTTATCAGGGTAGCCCATTGCAATGCAGTATTAGTGGGGGAGCCCCCAACTCTGGAGCCAGGCAGCCTGGATTTGAATCCAGGCTACCGTCCTAACGAGCTATGTACATCCTTGAACAAGTGACTCAAGCATTCTAAGTTTTAGTCAGCCTATATTTTAAATGGGAGATAATATTCACATCTAATATTAAGTTTGTTAGTACGGTGAAATGATATAACAGCTTTTAAAGTCCTTAGCACAGAAGTTGGCACAAAGTAAACACTCAATAAAAGGCTAGCTATTATTTTATTTACCCAATGCCCCTCTTTGAACAGCTCTCATCTTTTAGAATTACTTCCTTGTGTTTCTCTGAAGATTCTGTCCTAAGAGGTCTAACCAGGGCTGCTGGTTCTGTTGCCTGCAGCCAGAGAAACTAATTCCTATCCTCCTCCTAACAAGATGTGGCACCTAAAGACAACTCTCATGTCCCCTTTAAGACTTTGCTCCTTTGGGCTAATTGACTGCAGCTTCTTGGGCTATGCTTCTGCAGCATGGTTAAAGTCTCTTTACCATCCTGACCCCTTTTCCTGATTAATCTCATTCCTCCATGTACCTCATGAGTATGCAATCCAGACAACACAACTCAAGGTCCCATCTGAGCAGGGAGGAACACAGCAGAATCCCACCCTTCCCATCCTGCCCCCCTCCATGCGTGCTGCACAGCTCTTCAAGCAGGAGTGCATGATCTGTTTTTAGCCTCCATGTCACTCTCTTGACTCATGTTGAGGCCACATACTCATGTCTACAATGCCTGAATCCTTTTTGGCGTGCACGGATACCACGTCTTTCCCTCATCCTATTCTTGCACAGTTATTTTTCACTAGAGTGCAGGGCAATGCGTTGAATTCCATTGTGTTATACCCAGTTAGATGTAATCCGTTGTAATCTATTGCAATCCATTGACCCAAGCTTTCAGGGCCTTTCTGGATCCCGAGTCTGTCACCCAATGTACGTGCTCTGTGTCTTCTGCAGATGTGTTGAGAAGGTGACTCTTTCCATTAGGAAAATGAAAAACTTTATGACCAGCACCATAGTTTTTGTAGCTACTTCATTTAATGAAAAATTGCCCTTTTCTGAGTTCAGGTTTCTCCCAGTTTTCTATAAGGAGGGGTTTGGGCAGATGGTCTGTAAGGTTTCTTCCAGCTCGGTGCATTTATGTTATCACACCTCGGCATTGTACAGAAATAAATAACTCTATTGGCCAGTTGCGATTTACCAGCCTTAAAGTTAACACTGGTATATTTTACTTTTGAAGTATATATATATTTTTTCTTTTTACAAGGTAGACCAGAGTTTGGTGAATTCAACTCATGTACAATTAAAGAAATATTTTAGATATGACTTGTAATAAAGTTTCAGCAAAAACCTAATCTTAAAGTTAAAAGATAAAAGATTCTTACCTCATCAGTAGCGAAGCCTTAAATGGAAAAATAGGGAAAAATGTGATGGTTTATCAATAGACAGAATCAAAAGGGCTAGTCTAGAAAGGGTGTAAGAGGTGCTTTGGCATTGAAAACCTCAATTCAGGCCCTATCCTATTTTATTTTATTTTATTCCTATTTTAAAGCCTCAGAATGTCTTACTCAGAATTAAAGTGGATTGGTATTGTCAAATTATTAGTAAGTAATAAGGCGTCATGCCTGGAGATCCCCAAGGCTACTTTGAATTATGTTCTCATTTTCAACTTGTTGCGGATACCAGATTTGGTAAACTGTTTCTCTGTTGTTTATTGGAGAGTAGATCATGTCCCCCACCAAGGGAGCATGTTCAGGTCCCAGCCCCTGGTCCTGTGGGTGTGAGCCCAGTGTTAAAGAGGACTTTTGAAGATGTTGTTAGTTAAGGTGTGCCCAAACTGAATGAGGGTGGGCACATCGAATATAGCTGAAGTCCTTACAGACAAAGGAAATTGGACATGGAAAGAGAAGGCCCAGGGAACGGCCAGAAGCTGAAAGCAAACAGAGAAAAGAGAAGATACCACCATGTGCATTGCCATGTGAAAAAAACGCCAGGTAACCCAAAAGGCTGCCCGCTAGCCAGAAGATGCTGATCCTAGGCAAGCCTTTTAGCCTCTGAAATCATGAGCCAATAAAATCCTGTTATTAAGCCAACCATGGTAAGGTATTTGTTTTAGCAACCAAGAAACCAATAAATTGTTCCTAAGCTCTACAAGTTCTATCAGTAGATAGAAAACACTCAGTTCTGTTCTATTAGGCAGTGATCAAAAGGCACCTAGGCATTTGTGGTATACTTGATTGCTCTGGCCTGGTGAACTTTGCTAATAAATGCAGCAGGCCAACGTTTAAGTTTGACTTTTGCTTGATTTAGCAGAATGCCCAGCTGGTCATATCATTTATTGGAAATTAAAGTTGATTGTCCCCACAACGAAGAATTTTAACCAAGCTTTTGCCAAGATTATTTTAACTCTGTTATTTTCTCTCTCTCTTTAAAGCACATTTATCTCTAGGTCCAGAATTTTCAGATCTAAATTAGGTCCTGCCTCTCAGGAAACATGGGCTTATGTTTTTAATCAGAGAAACCAAATAAATATCAGCAGTCATACCAAAATGCAAAACTTTTTTTTTCTTTTTAATCCAAATTGGTATTTCTTAAGCTGTGGTCCCTAGAGTAGCAATACTGGCATTGCCTGAACCTGTTAGACCCCAGAGTGTTGGGCTCCACCTCCAACGTGGAGAGTTAGAAATTCTGGGACACATGGCCAGCAGTTGGCCTTTTAAGTAGCCCTCCAGGTGATGCTGGTGCACACTAAAATTTGAGAGTCACTGATCAAAGGCACACTAAGTCACACTTAATTACCATATTTTATGTTTCTTGAAAAGTCTAATTCCAAATTGAATAAACATGGCTAATTAAGCACCTTCCTTTTCTGCTTTATGAATTATGATATCTTTATGAAAACCTATTTGTAAAAGGCCATAGATATTCAGATTGTAAAATGTGGATAAATATGTCTAAAGTAATTGGTTGACTTGCCAAAATTACTAAGAAACTATAACAAACCCATTTTGGATAAATCAGGCAATTACCACTCCTTAATTCAGTAATTGCCCCTCTATTTAGCATCTTATAAGATGCTAAAATATATCTGCTCAAAGAAAGAAGATTGCAGTGGAACACAACAATGGTGAGTGATCACATATAATTTTGATGATCTGATGTAAAGCTGCAATGATTGATTTAATCAATGATTTGTTTAACCAAAAAGTGTGTTTGTGCACACCCAGAGCAATTGCGGAAATATGAATCAGAGGTCTTTCGGTTGCTAGTAGCAAACAAACAAAATTAGCTCAAATTGGCTTAAAAGGAGATAATAGAATTTATTGATTCATGTAGATGAAAAGTCTAGTGGTGTCAAATCTCAGGAATTGCTGGATGCAGGTTTCAGACGGTATAATCAGAAATTATCCTGCTGTATTCTCATCTCTGCTTCTCTCTGGGTTATTCATCCTCAAATAGGCTCTCTCCACATGGCCATGAAGGGATCATCTGCAGCCCTAGGTTTCTGTGCTACCAGTTTAGCAATTCCAGTGGAGAGACTGTCATTTCAACTAGTATCAGGACTTAATCTTGTTGGATAAACTTGGGAGTCCAGGGGACTGTGTTGATTGGCCCGCACAGGCCATTGTAGATCCATGGACCTGGGAGAAAGGTTCAGCTGTACCTAAAACCATATGGACCATGGCTGAGGAAAGAGTGTTACATCAAAGGAAAATTGGGTGAAATACCAGAAGATGATGGAATTGGATGCTAGGCAGGTTACAAACAGCAGAGATGGAATATGCTAAGGCAATAAAAGCAGATTTTTTTTCTCTAAGTACTTTCTCTAACATATCTCATTTTCATTCTTGAAACAGCCATTTGATTTTGCAGGGACAGAGTACTAGATTAGGTTTTGTGCTTTCCCCCGGTCAGTGGTATGAACTTGGCCCTCTCTCCCTCAATGGCTTCAGTTTCCAGACCTGACCACTTGGTTCTTAGTTTTCTTGTTTTTTTGGTTTTTGTTTTTGCTTTTATCCTCATGTCAATGTTGAAGAATCAAATGAGTTAAATATAGGAGAAAACATTTAAAAATTTTAACTACTATATGAATTAATAATATTAATGTTTATTTTCATCATAAATGAATTTATCAGTATAAAGAAATATAATTGTAGATATATTAAAGTTTATAATATAATTATAAAATAATTGAAAAAGAAAAAGGAAAAATCATTCATAATTCTAACTACTTTCTCCTATGGTACAATGTTAGCATTTTGTTTCCTTATTGTATTTTTTCCTGCACACTTCTTTTCTTAATTATAATCCTGTGGTATATTATAGGCCCAAATCTTTGTAAAAATAAAATTTTACTGACTACTTTTAAAAATTCAGTATTTCATCATGAGAATTTACTGCAATGATATATTCTCTTTGTAGTTTTCATTTTGAATGGCTGCATAATATCCTGTCAATGATATGTATTATTACACTACTGATGAACATTTAGCTTGTTGCTATTTTTTCACTGTTACCTTCTACATCATTTCCTGTTCCTAGAAGAGGAGGCTTAACTGGCTACAAGCATTATAGATCATAAGCCCATGTTTATTTTATATGTTTATAAACAGCCCTATCAAAGTCTAGGAGTGCAGCAGTTGTGGCCATATCTGTTTATCACAGCTATGGTCCAGCTGGCTACAAGCATTTATAGGTCATAAATCCATTTCTGTCATGGGTACAAAGTAAGTCTAAGAGCAGGTGCAACCCTGAGTCACTTAGGATTGAACAGAGCATGGCTCTTCCTTTGGGACTGTTTAGTCTCAATCCTAGTTTGGTCTCTTGCCATAGAGAACCCTATGGGATTATGCCTCACACACTAGGTGCGCAGTAAGTAAAAATGAGCTCTTATAAAGCCCTGTACAAACCAAATCCCTTTCATGCTGATGATCAGCCTTGATGATGAATCAAAAGTCAGGAGCCAGGAATCGAGGGAGAGGCTGGAAAGATTTCCCCTCTCCCTCCTACGGGGCCCTCAGTGTTAGCTTCCCCTCCACTGAGGAAAGAAGCACAGCTGTGAATAAAAGAAAGCTGAGCTGATGACAGGCTATAGGGAGTACTGAAGTGGTAATCTTGACTTTCCTTATTCAAGCCTAATTCCATGAGTGGCGGTTCTGTTACTTGTGCATGAATGAGACTCAATAAAATTTTCAATAAACCTCATTGTAATAGTTATAGTCATCTATTCCTTAGAATGTCTACCCCAGGCTTCTAATTAGAGTGGACTGCCCACTCATCGTTCCTAATTTATAATGTCAAGATGTGTTTCGCTTTAATAAATTAAACTCTGGGAAGAAGACTTGGGATCAAAAGTTAAAACGTTTAAGTGTTTTTAAAAGGTCATTATTCCACATCATCACTGTTAAACAAATGAGGACGCTTGTAAAAAGTATTCCCTTATTGGTTTTTATAATTCATTGGAGGACATGATTTGATCATTTAAAATGTAAAAATTAAGAGAGACTAGACACAAGTGTGTAATGCCCCTGCCTCCTGCCCTTGTTTAATTGAAAACTTCTAAAAAAGCAACTCTCAAATATCTGAAGGGGGCAGTTGTTCTCAGAGGAGGTAAAGAGGAGCAAAGCAAGGCTCTGATTCTAATACCAGCGTCCACCAATTCTGTTCCACTTGGCCCCACAGGTACACCTTTATCAGTGAGTCATTTCTCTTTCCCCTTCCCCAGCTTCTCACCTCCCTCCTTCCTTTCCTCCCTTTCCCCCATCCTTATCTCCCCTACCACCTTTCTCTAGTAGTATTATTTTAAATTATTATCAATCCCTGAATTATAAGAGAGAACCATACAAAACAGGTACAAAAGAAGTATTTGATATTTTCCTCAGCAATCTTTGAAAAAGGCCCATTTGTCTTTGCACAAAAAAGACACAATTCACAACTGACACTTTAACCAGGAAGGGTCCTCAGAAATTGGAGAATCTTAAGCTGAGGGAGATGAAAGCCTCTGAATGCAAAACTGCAGGTCTCCTGCCTCTCACTCCTGAGCTCCTTAACGTTTCATGCATGACTTTGAAAACAAAATGAAAGCCCTAGATTCTCTTACCTGAAAATGATACCAGTTTATTTCTCAAATAAGTTAATGGAATCCCACAACTCCTGAAGTCTGCCCATAAATCCCATCTGCCTCTGAGTAAGAATACCCCTGGATATCCCCGCATCTTTGCTCTCCGTTGCTGCCTCTGCCTCCTGAAATGTGCCATTTTGATTGATCCTCCATGGATGAGAGGTCTTATGGAGGGAAGCTATTTGGGCATAAACAGGACTCTCCCAGTACATCACAAATTATACCATCTGGCATCCACCTACATAGACCTGTGGCTGGACTTTTTGGGATTGAAGAAGAAGATGGCTTTTGCAATTTGTAATGTGGAATCCACTTATTGAAAAGGAAAGAGAG
This sequence comes from Tolypeutes matacus, assembly GCA_026826555.1. Classification (NCBI taxonomy): domain Eukaryota; kingdom Metazoa; phylum Chordata; class Mammalia; order Cingulata; family Chlamyphoridae; genus Tolypeutes; species Tolypeutes matacus. The sequence goes on from JAKSZT010053928.1 coordinate 46,414,988, forward strand.
CTGCAAAGCTCAGGATATGGAATAGCCTAGTTCAGTCCACACTGAAACAGAGCAAGAAGTTCAGGGTGTTAATAGGCTCTAATATGCTAGTGGGGCTGGATGAATTAAGCCATGCCATTCATTGGCAAATAAGACAAAATATTGGAGTTCATGCTGGGATCAGCTTGGTTGGCTAATTCTGTCAAACCTTCTTTCCCTCTCTTCCTCTCTAGGAAATATTTACTCTGGGTATTCTTAATAGAAGTCAGCCCCAAATCTTGGTCGGAGCCAAATAGTTTGCATTCCAGTCCATCCTGTTGTACAGCAGCTGAATGCTTCAGACCACCATGGATGTTTGCAGAGGTTCTTAGTGGTCTGGCATGTTGCTATCAGGCAGAGAAATTCCTCTCCCAAAACTTCAGTCCTCCTGGCTCTGTAACAAACAAGCAGCATTCAACATTTGGTGTCCCCAGGTGTCATCAGGTTTTCCTACCCAGTGGTCCCAATTTCCATACTCATTTTAGATTATGAATTCTGAGAGCATGAGGCAATATAAAGTGTCACAGATAAGGGGCATAAGGCATTTTTGGTGGGGTTTACAAAAGTGAGACTTTTCAAATTCCCCTTGCCAGCAAGAAGGTATTTTGCTAAGGCAACAATACATTATTATTATTCCGTCCTCTTTTGTACCGAAAGTAAATACATTTTAAATATTAGTGAACATAAGGTTTGCATATTAATGAAATAAAACAGCAAAGATGTCATATTATAGCAGTCACTAACAGTTGCAGTCCATGTTCCGTCCAGATTCCCTTAGATCCATTTACCATTTTCTTGCATGCTCCCAACAGTCAATACCTGTGCCTTTTGGTGGGCAAACTGGTCTCAGGCTTTCCTACCTGAAGGAGAACCATAAGTACCTAGGCATTTGCATCCCAACAGAGGCAGCCCTTAACCCATGACTTATGGGACAAGGGCTAACAAATCCCCCAGCTCCTTTGCCCCTGAGGGATTGAGCTCAAGCCATCTCCCTTGGACTTTGCTTTATATTGCACCCTTGTTTGGCCTCCTTTCCTGCCCAGACCCACTTCCCACACTAAGAAAATTTCCTAATATATCACATTCACACAAATCCTCATCTCAGGATCTGCTTCCAGGAAACTCATATAGACAGTGACCTTTTAAAATATAAAACAGATAGATGTGTATTTTCAGATAAAGAAATAGCAACCACAAATAAGTAAAAAGGAAAAGAAAGGGAAAAAAGACTAACACCCAGAGATAACTACTGTATACATTTTGTATCTATCTTCTTTTCTAGGTGTATATATTTTTCTTAATTTTCAAAACTGGGATCACACTAGAAGAATGCTTCTTTAAGTGATTTCCCCCATTTTCAGTGTAGTTCAAAGAACTTTTCTTGACATTCTCCTATACAATGGTTCTTAGCTGTGCTGGGACAAGGGATCTAGTGGTGGAGAAAGAGATGTGGTTGAAAGAAGCATGGAGCCCACCCCCTTGCTGCAGCTGCCTAGAAGGAGGGATTGCTGTTCTGAAGGTGTGCCTGGCATGGAAATCTTATCAGTCAGGCAAGTCACCCACTAGAAGATGGTACCATGTCACTGTGTAGTGTTTCATTCATTCAGTAAATGCACCTTTATGCATCTAAACCTTCATGCCCCTGTTATTTGAAGTTTAGGCTGTTTCAATGACCAATTTAAAAAATCACATGCAACATTTCCCAACCTTTAAGGTGGCTTTACTCTTTTCCCTGAGTTCTCATTCTTTTAACCTGAGTAATAGCATCAGCCTTGACCCAAAATGTCCCAAGATTGAAACCTGAGAGTACATTTTTAAAAAAACTCTCCCTTTTCCTCTCATGCACATCCTATCATGAACATATCTTTTCAACTCCTCCTCTCTTCTTCATTGTCACTGCCAATGTGAAAGTGAGAGCCTGCATTCTCTCTTGCACAGATTACTGTAAAAGGGCACCTCCTCCTTCTGTCCAACAGCCATTCTGCCTCAGATTTAGCATGCTGTAAGAGCCATTCAGGACCTTATCCTGGCCTGCCTTTCAGCTTCACCTTCTACCTCTCCTCCCATGTGACATACCTGATCTTGAGCACATCGTGTGTTTTCGTGCCTCTTTGCTTTTGCTCATGTTTTCCTATCCCTGGAAAGGGTTCCCCGTACTCCCATTCCTACCATTCACCTGTCAAAATCATATTCATCCTTCAGAAATCAACTCTGAGACCACAGTTCCTAATACAGGTATGATAACTATGATGTATCTGGCTGCAAGTAACAGAAAACTCAGCCCAAACTGCCATAACTGTTTTAATAGATTGGGCTTCTGTCCCAATTTGATCAGTGCACAGGCTCCATGTTTATGCCTGATTTAATTGACTTTGTCCTTTCCATATTTTAGCATCACTCCAGGATGGTTCCCCTCAAGGCAGAAAAATAGTTGTAACAGATCCAGGATTCACCTCCATTTAACACACTACCCAAGATATTTCTGACAGGAGTCCCAAAAGAATGAAGACTTTTTACAAAAGTCTCAGGCAAGCCTCCCCATCTTGGACCACCCACATGGATGTAAAATGAATTATATACTCTCTCCTGAACCAATCACTTGTGGCCAGAGAAAAGCCATACCCTGATTGATTTAGCCCTGAGATATATTAACCAATCATGGTGTCAGGGGGCATTGCATCATCCTGATTAGGTACTGCAAATTAGGGCACCAGCCATGAAAGAGAGATCAGTACCAACAAATCCTGTGACTTCCACACACTTGCATGTAATACAGGCGGCAGTTGTTGAGTAGATGGGCTCGGGGTTCTCTATGTTAGAATGAATCACAGAGGGCTTTCCGAGGTGGCATATCACCTTCAGTGTTCTATATGATTCCTTGTCTGTGGGTCTCAGAGATGATCACCCTTGTCTGGCACCTAGGGGGTGTTTAATAAATGTGCGATGAATATACATGCTCCAGTGAGGTTAAAATGAATTGAATTCAAAGGTATAGTTTTTCCCTATAAGCTTGATTTACAAAGTGTAAGTTTGGAGTCATTTTTTTTTTAACCTTTAAAGCCCATCTTTTCCATGTAGTGATTGTTTCATTTTGAATTATCCATGACTTCACATAGCTCCTGCTTGCCAGAGGAAATGAATAATTGCCTGTACTTTTATCTATTTTGTTATAATGCAGATTCTGGTCCCAAGGGCAAGGTCTATAACTTGGCCAGATATACCAACAAGACAACATGTTATGCTTAAAGTTATAATGACTTTTCTAATGCCACAGTTAAGATTAGATCAAAGATCTCAAAAGCCAGATCTTGGAGAGAAAAGGCAATCTCCACTGAGGGGAAAAAAAAATTCATGCTAATATGTCAAATGAATAGACAGTCTGCTGATGTGCTCAACGTTTATCCTGCTCTTTGGGGATTGTGCAATGAATGTCTCCAGTTAAATTAGAGCTATTGTTGTAGCCCTTTTTTTTTCTTTGAAAATAATTTTTTTTCTGAAAATACATTTAAGATTCAAAACCCCTGGCTTCCAGGTACAATCATCATAATGAGGTTGGAGACCACAAGTATATGTAAATCCTAAATCCCATTTTTATGTCTTTAAATTATGGTGACAAAAAAAGAGCAACTCATGCATTTTGATCAGATTAAAGTTATTTCTTTGAGTTCAAGAATTTTAATTGGGATCACAGCCATATTTGAAAGCTTTTTGCCATTGCCTTTTGTGATATTTCAAAAGAATATATATTACTTTTCTTTAGACACATTTAAAGGCAGTTATCACCAATCCCATGAAAACACATTTGATAATTGCTATATGTACTTGGAAATTTTCCACTTGGATTCCTACCTCGAATTTGAATCTCTAGTAAAAACTGAGGAGTCACTTAACTTCATTCCCCATTCACTGAGCACCCCATATGCCAGGCTCCATGTTAGAAAGGAGGAACCAATTGATGAACGAGGCACAATTCCTGCCCTACATCACAGTCCAGTGGGAAAGAGATCTGTAAACCTCAAAATGATAGGGCAACCCAGGCTCATGTATAACTGTAGAAGTGTGGACAAAATACAGAAGTGAAGGCGATTCAGCTCATGGTTGAATGGTAGAACGCAAGCAAGTTGGGAAAGATTTGCCTGAGTTGGTTATGTTGAACTGTGCTTGTTGACTGTTAACCCTCTCTTCATCCCTTTCAGTACCCCATAAACCTTGCCCCAAGGGGGCATCTAAGAGTGAAGTAGTAACTTCCCAAAGCTGGGTCGCATGACTGTCCTTGTTGTTATGTGTTTCTTAAGCAATGAGTTCTAGGATATGGGCCCAGGAGCATCGTAATAAATGTAGGATATGCATACCTCTCCCTTCTTATTAAAGTAAACCCTTCTTGGCAGAGGGTCAGACACAAGAAAAACAACTAGCACAGCTGTTGTTCATCTGATGCCACCTTCTGTTTAGCAATTGTTATATTTCCAAGTGCAGTGTCACCTTAACCCTTCTGAGATGAGTGCCAATAGTGCCATTTTACTTGCTATCTCTTGGCTCTGTAGAGATCTAACCAAATTCTAAAGGTTATTTATTTGGCATGTAAAAGTAGTCAGCTCCTAGTTTTCTTAGACTGATTATTCATTTTTAAAAAAATTTTTAACTGCTTATACCCTGCACATTTCCCCTTTCCCTAACTTGATGCCTGCCTTTTTTTTAAAATAAAAGTGTCTTGGTAAAACTTTTGCTAAAATATGAAAAATCAGAAACTTTTCCATTACTTAACCTTGGATCCTCAGATTTAAAAACAAAACAAAATTAAACATCAATAACAGTAACAATGACAACAAGAGAGATAAGTCCAAAGAGAATAAAACCATGGCCTATAAGACATGTGACACACTGTGCTGCTTTTTAGCATGTATTTTTATTTTTAGCATGTATTTTGTGGAGATAGTTCTGCTTGTAAAGTAAGTTGAAATATAATTGAAATAGATGAGTATCAGTGAAGAGCTTGCCAAAGATTGCCTGTCTAGTGTATGCACCATGAAATCGGGGAAGAAAAAGGTACTGCAATAACTTAATAAGTCAATAATTGGATAAAGTTTTTCCTATACAGTAAATATTCACTAGTGTTTTTTTTATGCTTACAGGTGTTTTTATGCTTAATAAAATTCTACTTCACTTAAAAGTACTATTGAATTTAGGACTTTCTATCATATTTTTTCTCAATCAGTTTATAGGAAAAGTACTTTTCTTATGTGGAAATTCCCAATTCTTTTTTTAGTGATTAACAGGGTCCTCATACTTGAAAAGGATGTAAACCAATTTTTTATGTGGGAGGTGCCAGAAAAACAAATGCAAAGAAGTCAAATATACACTTGCAGGTTTTATTACCTGACTTATTGTCTCTAGAAGCTTTCCTCTAAAGACCCCATTCTCAGAACTCTAAAATGATAGAATTGTGATCTTTTGTAGCTAGAAGGGTACATTGAGATTATTTTACAAATAAGAAAGTTAGCCAGGCCTGTCCAAAACTACACAGCTAGGTAGTGGTGAAATTAGGGGAGCAGCACTGAAGTTTCCTGACTCTACCATCGTGGGCTAGGTCCTCTTCTTTCTGTAGTGAAATATTTCTAAAGGGCAAGGCAACCAGAGGATGGAAACCACCAGAGATAGATTCATTTGGAGGGGTGGAATTGTATATAAGAGCCCAGATTCTGGAGCCAGAGTGCTTGAATTTAGATCTTATCTTTACCACTTACTAGTAAGTTATTTCATCTCTCTGTGCTGCAGCGTTTTCATCTGTAAAATGGTGATGAAATAATAGTACCCATCTCCTAAGGTTGTTGGCAGAATAAACTGAGCTTTTAGCATGAGGAACCTATACATGGTATGTACTGGATAAGTGTTATCTCCCCTCCTCCTTCCCCTCCTTCCCCTACCCCTCCTCCTCTTCATCTGCCACTTCTAAATTCTAAGCCCTTACTATAACCTCTTGGGAGCCATTTGATCATTCCCTATAGATCTGGAGGATCTACCAATCAATTGACTGGACCTTGTCAGTGTCATCATGGTCAAAACAGCAACTGTACCAGTCAGAGTTCAACCAGAGACGCAGAACCATTGGAGATGTGTGATGGGGAATTGACTTGTGCAATTGTGGGGGCTGGATAGGCAGTCTCTGTAAGGCTGGTGCATCTGCAAATGATGCTGGAGCTTGAAGTCCACAGGACAGGCAGTCAGGAAGGGAAGAAGGCTGGAACCCCATAAGGATGAACTGAAACTTGTATCCATTCTTGTTGCCTCTGACCTTTGTTAAGAGATACCCTGCAGAAACTGGAGCCCTTTGTAATGGAGCTAAACACACATACCTGGCTCAGGTGTCAGAAAAGGTGAAAGAGAATGCAGTGAAAGGTGAAGCAATTGCAGGCCCAGCTGCTGCTTCATGTCAAGGAGGTGAATCAGCGGATCAGCAACAACATATTTGAGCTACAAAATGACGACGTCACTTCCACCCTCCAGGCTCCCAAGAATCTTCCTTGTGACCCACCCTGATCTGAAACATACATAAAAGGGATTCTAGGAAACAGCCTGGACATGTAGACACATTATAAATCTGTTACAGTAACCAATAGCAGGAAGAAGTGGGATAGAAGAGATGAAATCAATGGGAAATGAGGCATACCACATTAAACTTGTTTCACCCCTATGTTGAAGGGAGTGTGGACTGTAGTCTATAGGGAAAACCTCCACAGAGCTCTACATATTCCTGTTCCCTGACCCTAGAGAACTGTACTCAACTTAATAAAGGAGGCATATTTGGGTTAATTTCTCACTGGATACCTTTTCCTTGGTGCAACATTTAAAGTAATTCTCATAAGCATCCTAATTCTGATACATATATGCATATACATTCCCAAAATACTTTTCAGACTTTGAAAGACAAATAACATAAATCATGTATTTTGTGTTTTACTTTTTTGTTAGCTCAGGTAACACACATCAAGCAAAACCAATTGCATCTTCATAGGGAACCAGGAATTCACCCATGAATTGCAAACTTTGAATATATTCTAAATCAAACAATAGTAGATAGAAACAAGAGAGGTCTTGTGTTTTCTGTTCTTTACCCCAGTTTGAATCTCTATATTTCCTTAATTTTGACTTTTAACCATCTGTATCTTTTGCTGTATATCAGCCAACCACCACCATTCTGTTGGTCAGCAATGTGGTTTTCCTGCTGCTCTCGCCAAGGGGTCATGCCTCTGGCCGCAGTCATCTGGAAGCTCATCTAAGATGGCCTCAGTCACTTTGCTGGGGATGGCTGTGGGCTCTTTGGTCTAGAGGAGGGGATCTCTGTGGCAAGGGGTCAGCTCTCCAAGTGACCTCTTGCCCTCCAGTAGAGTAGTCCAGGCTCTTCACGTGGACCCGAGAGAGCAGCTGCAGGCACTACAAGGCATATTGAGTCCTTGGAACTCTCACAGCATCACTTGGGCTACAATTTATTGATCAGAGAAGGTCACCAGGCCAACCCAGATTTAAAATGTTGGAGAAAGCGATTCCACTTCCTGATGGGAGGAATGACAAAGTGACCCTGCAGAGGGGTATACATAAAGAGATGGAAAGAATTTTACCTTCCAGGCCAGGTAATCATTGGTATATTGCTTAATGGATAGCTCTAGTTTGGAGAGAATTTTCCCTGACTTGTTTTTTCATCGGCTCATGTACCCTTTTAATAAAGTAATAATCACTTTCATTTTGCAGTGTGTATGTCAAAAAGATTATATTACATTTTTTCATATAAAATGTTCCACTAAGGTAAGGGTATAAGTGCTAGAGTATGTCAACTTATTCTTAGACATTGAAATTCATATCCACCCCGATAGCATGGTGCCATCTGCTCCTCATTCCCCTACCACTATGCCATTTGGCCGTTTAAGAAATCCCATAGAATTTACTTTAATAGTCATGCTCTAATACCTATATAAGCCTTACAGAGGAAGATAAATTCCTCTGGCATCTCATTTGTCTTCCAGAACTTTAAAAGAAGATGAAACTTTAATAAAGTTTAGATGTCAACATACGGCTTAGTTCCCGGCTTTGTCCACTTGAATTTTCCCGCAAGTGGTAAATAATTAGGAAGCACCTTACAAGATAGGTATTTGTGACACAAATGTTATTTATCTTTTGGCTTATCTCAAATATTGAGAGACACAGTTGTTGAAAGTTTAACAGATTCTCAAACCTTGTCTTGATTAGGGAAAATCCATTAATGGCTGATTAAGATTAATTAGTATAGATACAGAGAAACATTTCATTGTTCGGCAAGCATTTTATTTTAACATTCACTTATGTAATGTTTGCACGTGCCAGACATTGTTCAAGGAGCTTATAAATAATTCATCTAATCCTCATAATAACCATTTTACAGATGGAGATACTGAGTCACAAAGAGGTTAGGTATGCAACATTGTGGATCCTATGTGGAGAAGTGTGAGGGAAATGTAGAAATTTTGTTTCCACTTGCAGAGACAAATGTATTTTAATGTGAAACTAAAAGGCATCTGCAAATCAACATGCAGGAAAGTTCTTGAAAATATGGCTTTGCCCCTTGTCATGAGAAAATGCTGAAGAAGTATGTGGACTTGTGTTGGTGAATCCCCATGGCTTACTTCTCAGTGATAAAACCCACTTCTTTTTTTAAAGCACAGAAGTTACTATAATGAAGTGAGCATAACACCTGATAGTCAGGAACTCTCAACTTCAGAACTTTTTATCCCCCAGCTGCCTGTTTCACTATGGGCAAAATCACTTCCTCATCTGTAGAAGACCTTCAGAATAGAATTAACTATCCACCAAAAGTAGCAAACAGCCACTGTGTCTGAAACAGCTCATCTCTATGGGCATATGAGATGTCAAACATATTATCTTGAATTTCAAGGGGCCCCCTTACCCCTAGGTTGTTTTCATTAACTGTCTGTTTCCCTTTTAGCTTGTTGTTTTAATCTGTCCTGATCAATTTCACATTTTTAACTCTATAATGAAAATATTTCATAGTAATTTTTTTTTTCATGTTAATTCTTCAGTTCAGGGCAGACCTGTCTGGCTCCCATGTAATTTAACATGATCTGGGGTGGCTTATCCCCTAAGTCATTTTGGTTAACAGGCAAGTAATTACTCAGCTGAGTCAAATGAAACCCCTGATGTATATGGAAGGCTTTAAGATTAGTTATCATTTAAACCTTTTATAATCTAACCCGTGCCAAAGGATTAACCTGGATTAGCTGTTAGGAGTTGTCTATCAACAATATGCTTGTTTGTACTTTATTGGTCTGCATTGATTAGCCAAATTTTCCTGTAATTTTAAAAGAATTAAGAAATTTTAGGATTTGACATGCTGCACTTAAAGTGCAAACCACTGAATAAACATGATTAACACACGACACAAAAGGAGCAAACTCTCAGTAACATTTAATATTTTCTTAATCTTTGGATTTGGGGCCTTTTAAAAGTTTAATCTTTTATAAGTCATCCTCACTTCTGACCAGCCAGTTGAATCCAGACTTCAATCTGCAACACAGGCTTTTTGAGATCCTAAAACTATTTTATGGGCCCCGGGGACAGCACAAGAAAAATGAGTCCGTTTTGGATGGCCACTGCAGTTATGAAAAAATATTGTCCTTTTCCTGGGTGCCACAATGGCTTTTTTGTGTGTGTGCAAAATGTCTGCTGCCTAGCATGGCATTTTCAGGGCAGAAGCAGCCCCAGCCCAGGAGTAGCATCTGAGGGGTGTGTGTGTGTGTGTGTGTGTTGGGGAGGAGGGTGGTCTCCTGCCCCAGGGGGCCTTCTCTGGACACCGTGTCACCCACTTGCCTCCGCTGACCCTGGGTGGACAGCCACACCAGTCACCCTGGAACACAGCTGCTTAGCTTATGTTCCCTGACTCCTTAACTGCTTCTCACCCTATAACCCGGCTAAATATCCAGCTGTTAATCTGTCAGGCCCCATCCAGCTCTTGTTGGGAGAGGAGGGGCTGATACATTTTTACATTCAAAAAAGGTGTGGTTTTTTTATTGCAACTTTCCACTTTAATTTTTTCATTTCTCAACAATTCTTTCTGACTTTTTATTACAATTATTTTTATCATAACCCTGTTAGCCTTTTCTACCAAATAAGATTTATAAAACAATAACCGTACCTTTAAAATATTTGACCTTAAACCAAAATCAATCGGCCCTTTATTTTCATTGAATTCTTGAGGCCCAATTTGTGGTGTACATTCCTTCTTTCTTTCTTTTCTAGTTCTTATATCTTTAATTCTCTACTGAGAGCCTATTGGGTGTCAGTTTTGTCCCAATTAGAAGAAAAGAAAACATTCCTAGTTTGGTGATCCTGCAGAATTGGTACCATTAAGAAAATGTTGCTCACTTTAGTGAGAAAGCGGGTATAAATAAGGTGATGAAAATTCCGTATATCATTAAGTCTGTGCTTTGCCTTGTTCATGACCCCTTGCAAACAGGCTGTTTTGCAATTTGGAGCTTCATGGAGTGAGCTGTAACACAATTGATCCCAGGTATATAAGACACAGCACACTATTTCCTTCATTGATTTATTCCTGGTCTATTCCCCACATTTTCCCATTTAGCTGATCAATTAATCTCTGCTATAACTAATGGGCAGCAGTTGAAAATAATGTAGCAGATGATATTTCCTCACCAGCAGCAGTGATGGAGTTCCATGTGTATATGAAAGCAAAAGGACATTCATTCTCAATGATAGCCAGGGAACCTTCTCAATTAGAACCAAGTTTAAGGAGTAGGTTACTTTACCGTAAGCCCCATAAAGGCCAAGACTGTGGCTGGCTTTGATCCGCCTTGTAGCATCGTCACCTGGCACAAAAGAGATGCTCAGAAAATGTATGTGACCAAATGAATAAAATGTAATTGTGTTCATTTTGGTTGCCAAGTAGCATAATTGATAGGCAGCGTCCCTCTAGCACCTATCTTTGCAATTTTATTTGCTCCATTAAAAGACCAGGTTGTGGGGTATAAAGATCTGTGGACCAAGAAGGCAAGAGAACTGTGATGAGTGTTTCCAAGAAAAAAGAGAGAGCACTTTGGTGTCAGACATGTGATCAAATCTCAGCTCTCCTTACTGACTGTATGACTTAATGATGTTCCTTAGCTTCTCTACATTTCTATTTCTGCAGCTGTATCACCAGAATAATTAAGTGGTATAATGCATGCAATATGAAGGCACAAAGACATGAAACATCGTGGCATGTTGGGAGAACTACAAGTAGTTCAATTTAGCGAGAATCCAGGTGCCCATGGGACAGATGCGGGAAATAAAAGTAGCCAGAGAAGGAGCAGCCAGGTCATCATGAGCCTTGGGTGTCAAGTTAATGGGTTTGAACTTCTTCCTAAAAGCTTTGGGGTATTATTAAAGGATTTTAACAGGGAAGAGCTATTGTTCAATCAAATTTGCGCTTTATGACAGTGACTCTGGCAGAGTGTCACTGGATTGGAAAAGGCTGGCTCTTAACCTTTCCAGCCTCTTCTTCAAGTTTCTCCACACACCTACTCTCTGGTCTCACAGAACTGTGGGCATTTCACAGAATGGGCCATGGTTTCTTAACCTCTGAGTTTTGGAACTTATGATTCCCTCTTCCCAGACCATGTGCTTCCCCTCGTTGGGTATATTTGTCAGAACTCTCTTAGTTGCAAATGACAGACAATACTAGTCTTAAACTGGCTTACATCTTAAGGGAAATGTATTTGCTGGGAAGTATTCCCAAGCTGCACAGCCATATTCACAAACTCAGACAAAGTCTAAGCTCTCTCTCTATCCATCTTTCCACTCTGTTCTCAGACAGGCTCTCACCATATGGTGGCCAAGTAGTGGCCAACATTTCCAGGCCTACAGTTTGGTCTCTCAGGCACATCAGTGGAAAGTGAACACCTCTCACTAAAAGTCCTGATATTGGCGCTGGTCAAATCTAGTCAAATTATAGGTCTACCTCTGGAACAATCAATGAGGCCATAGAAATGGAATGTTCTGAATGGCTAGGCCTATGTCACATTCTCATCCTGAATGTTAAGAAGGGCTGCCATATTGGAGTCAGCTCCAACCAAACCACAAGAACAAAATTGAGAGATAGAGGAAGAGTTTCTTAGAAAGTCAAGGGGTAAATGATATTGGCCCAGGAAACATCAAATGCTTCTATTCCTGGCTAATACCTGCACAACCTTTAGATGCATATTAGTTGCCACTTCCTCCAGGAGACCTCCTATAATGGTCCAAGACTAGGTTAGGCACCCATCTGTACATGTGTGCCATAACACCATGAACTCACCACCATACTAGTATTGCAGTGGCCTCATTACTTTTTTGGATCCCCTGGATACACCATGAGGGCAGGGACTCTGGCTTATTAACCTGCATATTGCTATCACCTAATAAGCTACTCAACAAATATTTGCTGTGGGAATGCTATTCTGGTATCTGAGAAATCGGTTCATAATACAGCACAGAAATGATGAGTGGTTTCAGTGAAAATGGAGTGGGGGACACACATTTGAGAATTGTTAAAAGGGTAGAATCTACAGGGTTTGTGACCTGATCAGATGGTGTTTGAATGAGAAGAGGGTACCTAGAATTACACCCTGGTTTCTGGTTCCTCCATTGGAGGAGGAGAGGGAGACAGAGAAAAGTTCAGTTTGGAACCTGGGGTTTCTTTGGGTATTCATCAACCTGAGAATGGCAGTTAAAGTTTTGTGTGAGGATAAGAAAAGTCGGGGGGAAAGTATTTTAAGAATGAGAAAAACCTCTCTGGAAGTCTGTATATTTCAGTAAATGTCTTTCCAGCTAATAATAGACTTTGTATCTTGGACTCTACACTACTGGGCTGGGAGTTAATGATATTTAGCTCTAGTGCCATATATTGAGACCTAAATGCCACAAGGAAGCCCAGGATCTCAATCAAGCAGTACCACCAACTTAACAAGTTCTTAAAGAAAGAGAATTAAGAAGAAAAATAATGTAAATATCAAGATAATGAAGGGTAGAAGGATCCAACCCCCAGTGGACACCATGGTTCTTCCTTAGAAAAGGGTGGTCAACAACCAATTCTCAATGGAACGTTGACTCTAGAACCAGGTTCCATGCTATGGAAACACAATATAGTCAATATGACACTCACTGGATTTGCAAGGACTCTCTTAGTCCCTGGCTCTGCCGTTTCCCTTCTCCCCCATCCCTCTTTTGAGAGAGTGAGAGAATATGAAACAAAAGGAAGGCTGTTATTATATGCCTAACTTTTTTTTTTTTTTAATTATGGGTAAAAATCAAAATTCTCACAATACATACAAACATTTGCAAAATGATATATAAATATATATGCATATATGTGTATTTGCTTACAAAAATGTTATATATATATATATATATATATATACACACACATATATTTTAAGAGGTGCTTAGATTACCCAAAATATTACACAGAACCCACTGGGATTCCCATGTTGCCCACCTCCCACACCTCCCACCACATCCCACACAAACATCTCCCACAGTGTGGCCCACCACCCTCAATGAACTTACACATCCTGGAGCCTTGCCACAAACCATAGACCACAGTTCACACTGTAGACCACAATACCCATTGATAGTGCTCCATACCTAGTCAAGAAAGAATATTCGGGAATGGTTCTAGCATATGAGAGCAGAAAGGGTGATAGCCACCTCCTCTGAGGCTAATGTTGCTATTCCTACCTATGAAGCACTGAGCCCCAGGTAGAGGGTAGGCGACCTGCCCGAGGTCACACAGCTGGTAAGTGGTGAGACTGGGCTATAAACTGTCTGACTTCAGAGCAAATGTAGATACACTACACAAGACTTCTTCCTGTAACTTAACATCAGGAATTGAATTGAAAAGAAAAAAAAAATCCTTAAAAAGCCCATTATAGGAAGGGGCAGTGGCCATGGTGGGATCTGCTGGTCACTCAGTTGAGCACAGCTAGGTATCCAAGCAAAGGCCCAAGGCCAATACATGCTACCTGGAAGGCAAATAAGCGCCATTACCATGCAGCACCCAGTAGCAGCACCCAGGCCATAGAGCAGCTTTCATGGCCCTTGATACATAAGGTAGGGAGACGCAAGCGTCCATGGGGCTCTTTAGAACTTTGCAGGTGCGGCTGGGCCATGAGAGAGTTTCATGGGAGATAAATTAGAATCTGGGTCTTTCCAGTGACTTTCAGGTATATTTCTATGTCTCACATAAACCCTTATATTTCCCTGAAGATGATTTGCTGTACTGTAGTGAGTGTACAAGAAGTTTGATAGAGATCATATTTTCTTTCATCCCTTCCTTTACTTCTTTCCCTTTCCTTTATGTTTTTTTTCCTTTCCATCTCTTTCTTTCCTTTCTCCTGCCCTCCATCTCTCCCTTCCTTCCTGTCTGTTGACTCTGATCTGATTCCTTTTAAAGCCAAGGATACCTGTTTACAGAAGCTGTACCTTCCTCCTCTTAGTTGATTTGGCATCAAATGTTGTGTACTTAATCTTATGATTGGTATTTACATTAATTTCCTAGCTTCATAGCATTTAGCCAGTTTGCATGATGTGTGTTAAGTGAATGGCCCGCCATCATCAGCACCCCACCACCCTGCACCAAGAGCCCAGGCTCTGTGGGCTGTGTGTGTCGCAGTGCCAGAACACATGTTCAGAGCAGGGTGGACAGAAACATGCTGTACCAGGGCCTCTGCTCTTCCAGGCCCTGCAAGCATGGGCTTTGTTATAATCTCCATATCCCCAGTGGCATTGGTAATTGATGAATTTTTCACTGACTTGATGAATTTTTCCTCCATCCTGGAAGTACTTGCCTTTCTCCATCCTCCAGACCAAGAAAGCTATATCAACAGTTTTACCAGGCATGTACATCAGCTTCCTCTCTTGTCTTTACAAATCCATTAAACTGTCATATTGGCTAAGTTTATATAAAGGAAGCTGGACAATTTCTATTTCCCTCTTTGACTTAAAGTTGTAGGCCCAGGAAATGAAACAGTTAGATGCTTTATTCATTCACAAAGTTAATGCAGGCCATGTATGACTTAACATGTTGCCAACTCTCAAGATTAAGATTAATGGGGATTGTCCTGGTTTTGTTCTATATCAAATACTTGAAAACATGAATTTTTGAAAACATCTTAGTACTTTCACCCTAATATTTAGCATTGTGGAGACCTTTCATTGGAGGAGTCTTTAGGCATCAGACTGTGATTAACTGCTCAATATTCAGGAAGCAATTTCTTTTCATGGCCCTTTCTAAACTTGGAATCTTCAGAAAGCATTGTTATTTACATTATACTGACCTTTGGATCAACTTGTCTTTTGTTGGCCTTTTCTTTCTTATTTCATAAATCCAGAAAAATGCAAAGCTTTGGGGAGGGACCAAAAATAAGTCAATGTTGTTATTTTAAAATAGTATTGCCATTATCATTATTGATATTATAATGTCATCACCATTATCATTATCCGTGTTACCTTTTAATTGGAGAGGAAATGATACTATAAATGTGTTCTATTATTGATATTTAACTACTGGCTATGAAAGAAACAAATATTATATTATAAAGTATATTATGACAGACTTAAAACCTATTTTTCTTTAAAATTCTTCTCTGGCAAGAGAAAAACCAATGAGATGTTCAAGAAACAGGTCATTCTGAAATACCTAAGGGTAGATCTTTTATGGGAGTACTTAAATATCTGATATCTTCTGTGGAGGGAAATAAAATGAAATTGCTTTGAGTACTACCTTTCAGAAATAAACCAGCCTTTCCTTGTGGCTGAAACATCAGGAAGAAAGTGGTGCAAGTTCCTTTGAAGCTCTCTGCAACGTTGATGTGTAGTATATTAAAGGGATCTGATTTATAGTGATGAGTTATTAAGGAGAAATTGAAAGTTTCCCAACCCAGGGGTTTTTACATGCAAAATTTAAGAAACCTATTATAGTCCATTAGTTTAAAAGGTAAACTTATTAAATCCTTCATGATAAAATAGCTATCTCTGATTTTATGGTAAAATTGAAAAGGCATGGACAGCATTTTAAGTCTTGGTATAATACACTTCTTGGCTCCCCTTGCAGCCACTGGTAGCTACTGCTCAATGTGATGATTTAAAGATGATTTAAATTAGTCCTCCGGGGGAGGGAGTGGGGAGGAAGATCCTTAGAGGAAATACATTTAAGAAATGATGTAACTGGGTTTTAGAACAAAGTGACGGAGTGATCAGAGGGAAATCTTATGGTTTAGAGCCCAAAGACACATTAAAAGGAATCCGAGTCGCAGGCCCATATTACAGATCTCCTCATTAAAAGGGTCCACAGTGCTAGTTCTTCAATCCCCAGGTCTGCAAGTGGACACTGGGGCTCCTACAGCTCTGTTTTCTCTCCTCTGGAGCAAATCAAGTCCAAAAATATTAATATTCTGCCCTCTTTTGATCTAGTTTATGTTTGTTCTTCAGTTTGCTCAGCAACTAAAATAATGCCAGAGTTATGAATGTTCAAGCAGAAAAGACATCTTTACTAGAGTTTCACCAAGTTTTTGTAGCCAATGAGGTAACCAACCCAACAGGTTAAAAGATGAGCCCAAAATCCCACATCCTAGCAGTTAAAGGGCCCCATGGACTGAGACTCTGAACTATCATCCCAAGGCCCCTTTTGGTACATCAAAGCACACTTATAACAAATTATATCCAGTGGACAAGTAAATGTATGTATCTTATAAATTAGTTATCAAAAGGTATATATTAAAGTTTAAAAAAACACCTACTTGCCGAACTCTTAACAAAGCTTTGAAGTCCACTGTGAATTCTTCTGCCGCACTTAAGAGCAATTTTCTAGTCTTGTAAAGGCCACTATAGATTGAGGATAGATTATGCATTTTCAGTTAACCTCAATTTTCCTATCTATATCTGTAGGGATAAAAGGAGTTCCTATCTCATGCAATTAGGATTAACTAAAGCATGTGAAGAGCTTAAAACACTGCCTAGTACATAGATATGTGGAAATCATTCCATCAACTTTGGTCGTTGTTTCAGTCTGCTAGGCTGCCAAAATGCAATATACCAGAAATGGGTTGGCTTTTACAATGGGGATTTATTAGCTTACACACTTACAGTTCAGAGACTATGAAATATCCAAATCAAGGTATCATCAGGTGGTGGTTTCTCCCCAAAGACTGGCTGCTGGCAAGCCTGGACTCCTCTGTCATGGCAAGGCATGTGGGATTGTCTGCTGGTCTCTCCCTCCTCTTCCACATTTTGTTGCTTTCAGCTTTGGGCTTCCTGGATTCCTCTCTCAGGTTCTGTGGGTTTCTCTCTCTCTCTCTCTCTCTCTCTCTCTCTCTCTCTCCATCCTGTTTATAAAAAAACTCCAGTAAGAGGATTAAGACCCACCCTGGGTCATGCCTTAATTGAAGTGACCTAATCAAAAGGTCCCACCCACAATAGGTTCACACCACAGAACTGGACCAGCTTTTAGAAAATGATTTTCTGGAGTACAACACAGTCTCAAAGTACCACAGTCATTATTGTTCCCAAGTCCATTCCAGCTCACAGTTCCATAAAATTTACATTAGAGAATCAAGATCTGGAATAGAATAATTTGATTATTCCAGGAAGGAGGCCATATACTATCGTATATCCAGGCTACAAATTGGTGTAATCTCAACCCCTATAAAGAAGTAGAAAGATGAAATGAGATAAAGATCATGGCTTTGAGAAAATTATAATTTTAGTCTTATGAAAAAACAGTTGTGATGATTCCAAATGTGGACTATAAGTAGAATTTCAGAATTAAGCAGCTACTGCCACTTATAAATTATTCTTTTGGTCTCAGTAGACTTTCACATTTTTATATAAACTTGAATTGCACATGTAATGCACGTCCATTAAGAGAGGAATTGGGAACTGAAGAATTTAAATATCCTCTTTTTCTATTGCCAAGAAATCATCATTCTTATTGCCATCTAGACTTCCAATCATTCTTTTCTATGTACATTCCTATTTAATTGGATTATATAGTACATCCTATTTTGTAATATGTTTCATAATGTCTCAGCAGAACCTTCCGACATTATGATGTGTGCTTCACACAAACAAACATTTCAATAGTTGCGTGGTAATCCATTCTAACAGTGGTGGTTGGTCCAGCAGCCCCATACCAAAGTAGGGTACTCACCCAGTTACCACCCTCTTTTATTCTAAAAAGTGACCCTATGGCCACCATGTACATAGGGGAGTCCTTAATCCTATGTAAGTTACACAACTTACACCACTTTTCCTTCAGTATCAGTCTTTCTCATCTTGCCTGCTGATGCAATCCGACTTAGGCGCACCGCATGGACAGCTCAGCAGCCCCTTCTAGCTAGATGCACACCCTCACTGTTTCCTTAGGCAGATTCTTAGAAGCATCACTAAAGAAAATGAAGATAGCCATAGATATTTTTTGACCATAGCTTGACTTTCTGGCTGGTTGAGTTCTGGCAGCATCTCTTCTCACCGTCGGGAACACTCAGAATAGGAGCTGATGGTTTTTCTAGGGTGTCAAAACACCGAGGGGTTGTTCTGACGGTGAAGCCACAGAGCACAGGGATCCGGGGTGGTGGACTTCCTCCTGGGAGAGGCTTCTTATCCGCATGGCCTCAGGGAGCATTCACTTCTGTGTCCATCAGAATCACAAAACCAGCACTTTTTATTGAAGTAAAATTCACAGATGGTGAAACACAAAGAACTTAAAGTAACTTCTATGATCACAGAATCCAGGGGTCCCTAAACGTAGCTGTGCATCAGAATCACCTTGAGTTCTCTATGAAACCACAGCTTCCCTGACCCCACCCCCAGCATTTAGGTTTCAGAATGTCTGGTGTGAAGTTGGGGTGTGTGTGGGGGTGGGGAGGGATGGGAGGAATGCTTTTAAACTTCCAGATGATTCTGAAAGTTCTCTATTCCCTTCAATTTATGGAAAATGAGGAATAAAGAAGAGAAAACAGGCCAGGTTGGACCTGTTATTAGTGTAATTACCTCTAGGACTCAGTTCTCCTGATTTCCAGTCAGAGTATTTTTGCAGCTCACCTGGAAACTAATGGAGAAAAAACTATTTGAATATACAGTGAGCATATTCTGGCATAATATGGTAGATCCTTATAAAAAAAGTGTCACTGACATGCATAATAACACTCTTAAGACTTCATCTGAGTTTTGTAAAAAGAAAAATAATTAGAGAGAGACCTCTGAAATCTATTTCAGGCAAAATGTGACAGAGCTGTGAGGTTATATTTTTAAAAGTACTATTATTCCATGAGAATGTTTCCAAGAGTGGGCAAAAGGGAAAAGCAGTATATTTCAGAATTGTAAATGTCTACATGAAAAGGAAGATCAGTTAGAATTCCCCAAATTTCCTCTTCCGTATTACTCAAATTTTACGCTTGGTTATGTTTTCTAAAATTGTATATAATAAGACTACATAATGAGTTACATTAACATAAAATTGTTACTGTTTCGAAGCATGTGGGAAGGTTTTGTGTTAATTTTAAAGACACATTTCTATGCCTTTTTTTCCCCCTCCACTAGAATTAGGCATTTTAAATTTCATTAAAAAGTTTCTTTTCACAAATATGATTCAGCCTCCTAGATTTTAAGGAACATAATGGACAGCTAGTATTCACATAGATGAGCTATTTGAAAGGAATTTGGCTCACTGCTATTATTCAGTGTTGCTTTTTTTATGTGCAGGAAGAAATTGCCAAGAAAAAGGCAATTAAGGCTCTTATGCTTATTTTTCAAGGTGTATTATACTGGTGCAAGTTTTAACTATATGTTTACTCCAAGAATCCTAAAAGGACCCCTTGGGGAATATTACCAGCTGGGCCCATTGGGCTAGATGAAAAAGTAGATTCATTTTCATAAATAAATCTGAATTCCATTATTTTTCAAATTTATTTGTAGATTGAAGAAGAGGATAAATATGCTAATAGAGGATAGAGAGAATGGAAAATTATGACAAGAATTTTCTCTATGCAGTCAATATCAGCCCTGTTGTATTGGGGTATTTCCAAACATGGATATATTAAAAATTGAAGGCTTATTTATTCAAGCATTCGCTCAATGTGTTTATTCTAAGCTGTGATGTACAAGACACTGTCTGAGGCAGTTTGGTGGGATACCAAACCACAGGACCCAGTCAAGAGTCTCAATAAGCTCACACAGCCATAGTGCTTAGAAGTAACCTGTCATAAAAGCACTAGTTATTGGATAATAATAAAAATTGAAATGGCAGCTAAAATAAACTTAGAGCTAACTATGTAACAGTTATGTTCTAAGCACTCCTCTCCTCTTATTAACTATTCACAAAAGCCTTATTAGTAGCTGTTCTTGTTCTCCAGTTTACCTATGAAAACACTGAGACTCAGAGAGGTTAAGCATCTTTCTCAAGGTCACACAGCTAATAAATATTAATAGGACCCAGGCTGTCTGGCTTTAGGACCAACTCTGTGAGCCACTATGTGGTCTAAATGCAGTCAGGTCTTGTTACTTGATTGCTAGGGCCTCTGTCATTTTAATTGTAAGCTAGGTGTGCATGATTGTCACATACGTTTTCCATGTGGACTGGCACTTGAAGGGGAATCAGTAAATGGCAGTCCTCCCCAGTAATGATATTGCTACTGTGTCCAGGCAGAGCCCTGCTCCGAATCTTAAGTCCAGGGAAGAAACCTAGTTCATTGATGGGCAGCAAGCCAGTTTTTTAACAGGCTTGTTAAAATACTAGTATTTGCTAGTATTCTTTAAGGATAAAAGACAACTGTGAAAGCAAATGTGTGAGGTTGAGTTCAGATGCCTGCAGCCGCAGAGCCCATATGATGAGTGATGAGAGATAAGACTAAAGCCAAGGAGTGCAGGTGGAGGATAATTAACCTCGTCCGATTTGAAAAGAATCATCAATAGAGATGGTGAAGTGGCATTTCAGCTGTCTGGGCATCTACTGAAAGTCTGAGGCCACTGAAAGCAGACAAATTCCTGACTTGTCCCAGAAGTAATTTCCCCTCTCTGAAAGCACAGAAAGCAAGGTGGGATCAGCTACTGTGAACTGAGCACCAAAAGGACCTACTTTGTGTTTTGGAAGTGAGGGAAAAGTTCAGAGAATCAGCATCATAGGAACAATAGAAAGCAGGGCGGTAGTTAGGTGTTTCTACCCTACCTAGTCTTTAAAAAAATAAGATCAGAAGTTCACAGAAAAAGAAACTACAGTGACTCTGAAGGGGGGAGCACAGTCTACAAAGCATAGAAGGCTCTAGAAATGGAATGTCAATATTCTAAAAAGTTCCAATTGGGTCTAAAGGCTTCTGATGGAGTCTTCGTTCAAAAGCATGGCCTTATTTTCTCCTCCTCCTGCTTCACAAAGGTGATTCCATACCCGTTGTAGGATCTGACACATTTCTTCCTTCCCTCTGGACTATTTAGTGACCTTTCCTAAAGGATGTCCTGCAGCAGAGGGAGAACTTGGCTGGTTGCACACAGAGAGGTCCCTGTGTGGACCTGTTGGATGTCTCACTACCACATAGCTCACCTCCAGCCAGCTTCTGACTTTGGACAGAAGGATTTGAGAGCGAGGCTCTGCACATAGGTAAATATGTAAACTGTTTCCTAATGGGCTTTCCCACCAGTTGCCTTGAATGGCTCCATTTGGAGATTTTCTGCCACAGCCTCTGCCCACTGGCTCAGACACTGTGGTGACTCCTGATCACTCCTCCAGTCATGAGCAAGAAACAGCCAACTGGCTGGCTCTTCAGCAGCTTGGAGGGTCTGAGTGGCCCACTCATCAGCAGCTCCAGCGTTGATGGGAGCCAGCAGGGAGTTGAGCAGACGTGGGTAATAGGTTCCAGGGAATAATAAACCCTTCAACTTTTTTATGCTGCGGCGACACCTCTCCATTCATTACGTCTTTAGAATGGGAACCAGGATTTTTCTCTACTTCTGCAGTCCATTTAACAAGGCAAAGGGTAGAAGCCCATGCATGTGGAAGATGCTCAGAAGACAGTGCCAGCATTTGCATGTGCGCACGCGCGCACACACATACCCCAGCCTTTTACACCACAGTAGGACAAAAAGAAGGTCACAGTGGAATATTGAAATAAAACAGTATCACTCAGGGGGTTTACCAATAAAAGCAGATTTTTTTAGAGAACGTGGATTTTCGGTAGAAGGAAGGAGTGTTAACTAATATGGGAGAGGCACAAATTTGAAAGAACAGCATCATTAAATGTTAAAGCCAATAATGGACCAAGATATAATAAAAGTTAAAGTGTCAAAAAATTTACATTTTAAAATGAATTATAGTGTATTATTGTGGTTTGTGTTATCGTTGTTGGTATACAGAAACACTTGAACTTGAATATTGACTCCATGCCTTACTAACAGTGCCTTGGGCGAGTTACTTTAATTATCAGTTTTCACCTCTGTAAAATGAGAATGATAATAGCTTACTTCTGCCATGGGGTTATTGTGAATATTAAATGAGATACTTTATATCAGTCATTTAACAAGGCTAGCAAGTGCTTTGAGAAAGCTTTCTACTATTATTATCCTCAAACACTTGGAGTTTATGGTAACCTCATGAAAATAGCTGCACCTTCAGCAGCAGGAGCAGTACATGGCAAAGTCAATCATCTGTTTTCTGTCTATATTGCCTATAAAGTAAAGTGTTTCTCTCTTTGAGAAGGATAGGATAGCTATCCCAAGAGCTGAATTGATGCCTAAGATTGGAGAGGAAGTAGAATATGAGCAGTTAACTACCCTAGATGAGTGATCACCCCCAGCCCAGGTAAATTACATTCAAGGTACTAGATATTATCCCAGAACCACTGTTGATTATATCTGAGGGAGTAGTGTATAGGAGATAAGCTTAAGGGCAAAAAATGGAAAAATACCAGTCCTATTTTTATGAAGGAAAAAAAAGAACAACATTTCTGGGAAACAGAGCACAAGAATTTTGAGATTGGTATCTGGGAACTTTCTAGAAAGAAGCAAATGAAAAAGAAAGACATAATCACTAAGACAAAGCATGGGTCACTAAAATTAAAGGTATTTGCTTTTTAATAGATTAAAAGCAAACTATTCGGTCATGAAACTTCCATAACTCTGGTGTATCAGGATATCAACAAGACATCTGATATCATTCAGAGAGGATGAAGAATCATTAACTTAGAGAGCTCTTTCCAGAATTGTGCCAGAGGCCTCCATCTTTAGAACTATATTGCAAATCATATTTTATCAATAACATGAATATTAGAAGGCAGACCTTTAACGTATAGATAATATAACCTGGAAGAAGAAGAACTGTGATATTGTAAAAGTAGGAATTTTAAACCATCTATGGCATCTTGATATCCTGGATCAGTGGGCTGTGACAAACAAGATAAAATTTAACAGAAATAAATGTCAGTTCCTGCACTTTTGGCTTAAAATCAATTTATTTAATCAGGAGGCTTAAAAGTAATTAGTATTAAAAGAAAAACTTGGAAGAGTAGTTGAGGATAAGCTCAGTAAGAGTCAAGAATGTCCTAAAATTAGAAACCATGCATGTGTCCCCAGACCTAGTTTTTCTTCCTAGGTCTGGTTTTTGGAATGCTGGTGATAAACTAAAAAAAAAAAGAGTGTCCTAAAGGCTAATGCAGTCAGAGGATGATGGATAAAAAGGATAACATCCTTTCCGAAGAATATAATTAGCTCTGCCATACTCTGCCTCATTAGACTATACCTTAAAGGTTTGGTTCTAGATGCTCCCACTTGAAGAGAAATATCGACAGACAGGAGTGCCTATAAATTTTTTTTAAAAAGGCAACCAAAGTGGTGAGGAAACCAAAAAGTGTGTCATAGGAAAAGATCGAGAGAATTCAGTCTATAGCTACTTAACAGGAAAAGAAGAATCAAGAAGATTTAATTTAGGTCTGCAAATATTTAAAGAACTTTCTTATGTCATATATAGATATATTTAATACAGCTCTTAAGGGCAAAAAGAAGTTAATAAATAAAGGTTATAGTGATGAAAATCTACAGTTGTTATAAAGAATTTGTAACAATTAGAGGTGTCCAGGTATAGGATAAGCTGCTTCTTTCATTTATAAGGCTATAAACCTTGACCAAGTAAACCTGTGTTGGGTAGGGAGCTTTATAAAGAATGGTTGCATTAAATAGAATGTTCATCTAGGTGCCTCTAAATGTGCTTTCCAGTGGTGAGAGTCTTGATTGTGGGGCAGTCATGCTGCTTCTTACTTAAGTGTACATCCCAATGATGGCTTCAGGCATGGGGAATCAAAATAGCTATTCCCTCATGAAAACTAGAGACTGTGAACAGGGAGTCTCTAAGAGATAACTTGTGTGTCTTAAGAATAGAGTTTATATACCTCTCAATCTATACCTCTGAAGAGAGGATTCTCTAAATTCTTGGCAAGATGTAGATTTGAAGGTTTTGCTGTCGCAGTGTCATGAACCTCTGAAATACCAAGGTAGAGCCAAGGATACTCTCAAGAGGTTTCACCTTCTGAGCAAAGATTCAGGTGAAGTTGGAAAAGTGTATGTTCAGCCTCAACAGATGGTTGAGTGATAATTGTTTGAAGTTAAGGATGAACAAGTAGGTTTTTCAGTGCCTCTGTATTTATATTTCTTTACATTTGATTCTAAATATTGTATCACTATTCACCAATAAAAATGTTTATACCTATGACCTTAGTAATAACAAAAGCTAACCTAGCTTAAGCACAAAATATGCTAGGCAATATAGTGAGTTCTTTAAAAATATTGTAGAATTTCTTTCTTTCAAAAACTCCAGGAAGTTCGTATTGTTATTATCGCAACTTTACAAATGAGGAAGCTGAAACTTGCAGAAGTTAAATAACTCCCTCAAATTGGTGGGAAATGGTACAGTTAGGATTTGAATGACCTCAGACCCCCCACTATGAGCCACAACATGGAGTGAAGGTTCAGAAACAAAGTAGTCTTCATTGCCCAGTGGCAGAGCAAGTGGTACTTTAGAGTCCAAAGGACCTGGGTCCTTTGCCCCTCATTTACTGACTCTCTGATCTTGAGTAAATTATTTAACCCCATTGAACATCACTTTCTTCCTCTGTAAAATGGGGATCATAATGGTATCTGTGCACGGAGTTGCCTTAAAGATTAAGTAGGTAATACATGCAAAGTGTTTTGCACACGATCTGGCTTGTAGTAAATTCTCAGTGAAGGTTATCAGGTAGCGTTATTTCTAAGTACACTTCATGCTCGGCTGATTCAGTTACCTATGGCCTTAGGAAGCCTATCTGTTTGGATTTTGCAGTTGTAATCTAGGTAATTCTGTTTAACCAAAATTGAGACATGTCTTAGGAAGGGACTAAGTCCCCTACAGATATACTCTTGCACAGATAAAATATTCTTTTGGAATTTCAATAACAAATATTTGGATTATGATGACAAAAGTCAAAATTCTAGTGCATTAGGTAATCTAAACACCTCTTAAAATATATGTATATATATATATAAAAATAACATTTTTGTAAGCAAATACACATATATGCATATATATTTATATATCATTTTACAAATGTTTGTATGTATTGTGAGAATTTTGATTTTTACCCATAATAAAAAAAAAAAATTCTAGTGCATTGTATGAACTCAATGAGTTTTCTTTAAGAAAATAAATCAGTCAACTAAAACATGTCAAAAAAGGAAATTCTTTTGTACCCTTAAGTCCTTATCCATCATGCAATTTTGGATACGTGGAGGAGGGTCACAATCTTCAACCTCTGAGTGTCAATTGCCATCAATTTCCATGACTTCCTTCTCCACCATCAAATCAGTGTTATGCTGCTCCATCCCTCAGCCTATACTCCTATAATAAAGAGTTTGACTCCATTTTTGATGTTTGCTGTCAGCTTTCAAGCCCCACCATTCTCCCTCTGCCTTCTGCCCCACATCTGGGCAAGCTGATAAGAAAGTCCATATACTCCCCACTTTGACATCAGCAGGATTTCAAACCATGCAAGTTCTGGCCCTCTCAAGTAATTTTCAGACCTCTTGGGAGCCTGGCCTCATCTCTCCAAAAGGCCTCACTAAGTGAATAATAAGCCCTTTCCTACATTCTTGGTGGGTGTGTGTGGAATCATGAGTCTCGATATCTGAACCAAATTTTAGGTAGGGATGGAGGATCCATTCTGTCTCCATGGGGTGATGACAACAATTCCCAAAACCCCTCCCCTTGTTAGAGCATAAGCCCCATCTGATAAACGGCCATCTGGTTCTAGAATGTTATTGACACTTTCATTAGCAGGCAATTTTTCCTCATCTACTTAAATCCAAATTCATCCCTTCCAGTCAGATGGTTTTGTGGACTAAGTTTTATAAAATTTCAAGTATTAGATATCTCTCTTGCTTAATTAGCTATTCCATAAATTAAAATAGATAGAAAGATACTCGAATCTGATGAAGAAAGTCAAACCTTACTCTAAAGAAAAGTATAAATCAAAAAGTCTTTCAGTCCATTCCAAACCAATTCCTGCTTAAGACACTTAGAAAATTAGAACTAAAAGGATAATCCCTTAATAGGATAAAGAATATCTTAATGTGGTAACCAGTATCATTTTCACTATAGAAGTATGCTGGGGATTTTAAACTAAAGCCAGGAGCCATAGCGCCAATGGTCAGCATACATAGTTAACATTGTGCTGGAAATTCTCCACATAGTAAGCAAATCACAGATAAAGCCAGGGTAATTGGAAAGGAGGAAAAATAGTATTGTTATTTGCAAGTAGCCCTGTATATAATGCAAACCTAAAAACTGGAAGAAAGCTTAGCATGAATATAAGAGTTTAGCAAAGTGGTCAGATATAAGCATACAAAAAAACAATAACTTTTCTATAAATGAGGAATAATTATTCCAAGAATAATTGGGAAACAAAAGATTTTTTAAAATGAGGCAAAGGATATGACTAGACTATTTTTCCAAAGCAGATATACAAATGGCAATAAATGCATGAAAAGATGCTCAGCATCTCTAGTCATTAGGGAGAGCAAATCATACCATAATGAGATAGCAGTTCATACTTATTAGGATGACTTTTTTTTTTTTGAAAATAACTAGTATTAGCAAGGGTGTAGGGAAATTGGAACTCTCTTGCATTGCTGGTAGGAATGTAAAGTGGTGCAGTCGCTATGGAAAACTGTGTGTCTGTTCCTCAAAAAGTTAAACATAGAGCTATCATATGACCCAGAAAATCTATTCCTAGTTATATACCCAAAAGAATTGAAAACAGGGACTCAAATGGATACTTGTACACTAATATTCATTAGTCACAGTAGCTAAAAGGTGGCAACTACCCAAGTAGCTACTGATAGATAAATGTATAAACAAAATGTGATATACCCATACAATGTAATATTATTCAGCCATAGAAAGGAATGAAGTTTTATACATGCTATGACATGGGTGGGACTTGAAATCATTCTGCTAGTTGAAATAGGCAACTATTCTTATGATTCCACTTATAAGAAATATCTAGCATAGGAAAATTCATAGAAACAAAGTAGATTTGCGATTAATACAGGCTCTTCTGTGGGGGCAGAGAGAAATGGGGAGTTATTGTGTAATGGGTAGTTTCTGTTTGGGGTGATGAAAATTTTTGGAAATAGATAGTGATATCAGTTGTACAATATTGCAAATGTATTATACAATCAAAAGTGGTCAAAATGGAAAATGTTATGTAATATGTACAATATTATTTATTATATCACAATAAAAAAAGAGGCAGAGGTATTCTCAGACATAATTGCCAGGCATATACATTGGAACTCTCTTAGAAAACATTGCAATGTTGATATGCTTTGGTCTAGGAATTTCATTTCTAGATCTCTATTCCAAGGAAATTCTTTAAAAGTTTTATGAACCAAGCATTATTTATGTAGTAAAAAACAGGAAACTACCTATATGTGCCCCCACTAGACAAAGGATGAAGTAAAATAATAACAATAACAACAGTTGGGGAAAATTCAATGTATAATTGTAATAAAGTATATAACATAAACTTTTTTAAAAGTACAAAACCCGTTTTAAGAAAACTTCAATACTTAAATAATTTAATAAAGAGATATACCATGTTCCTTTATATTTGCCAAATAAGCAAAGCTGATGCTTTTTCCCAAAATAATTAAAAGGTTAGATGAAATTTTTGAAAGAAAATAAAATCAGTTTGATTGTGGTGAGGCATAGGGTGAGGAAGAAGGACGTAATAAAATGATTCTAGAGATCATGTAGAAAAATTAACAAGCCAATAAATGTTTGAATAGGAGGGAAATAATGAATGTTGGCTTGCTCAAACAGATTTAAAATGCTATAATTCTACAGTAATTAAAGCAATGTGGTTATGGTTCTAGACCAGGAAGATCAATAATTAGAATGTCTCCCTGCATTAGGTCTTAGTATATGTAAGCATTTCTTAGTTACAAAATAGGCACAGCTTATCAAAAGGAAGAGAAAGCTGGTTCTGTAAATATTCTGGGACGACTATACACTAAGAAAATAAGATATATATCCTGTAGCACAGGATATATGAATATGAATCCCATATGGAATAAAGAGGTAAATGTACAAAAGAGAGAACTGAAATAGTATCAGACTTGAGGAAAACAAAAGTGTGTTTATTGCTTTCTGGTAGGAGCAGGACTTTCTAATTTTAAAAACAATGAAGGAACCCAGAAAGTAAAGAGATAAATTTGATTTTGTTAACATTTATGTTATAAACACAAAAATGGAAAAAAAAATAAAAGATAGAAAAACAGAGAAAATATCACAACTAAAACAATTGTTGCTGTCCTCAGTATATGAAGATTTAATGAAATTCACAGCAGAAACGTTGCGACAGGTAAATGGAAAAAGTATTTGAAGAGCCAATTCACAGGAAAGGAAATACCATTAACTAATAAACAGGAAAAATATTTACCCTCATACGTAATCAAAGAAAGAAAAAAAAGAAAGAAATCACTAAGGAAGATGCTTTGGCTACAAAATTGGCAAAATGTTTAGATGAATGCTACAGAAGGGGCAGTGTCTATAGACATATGTCTCTGGGGAAGGGAAAATTGGCACAGCCTTTCCAGAAGGCAGCATGGTCTTCCCTTTCAGGAGCCTCTGAAAAGAGTTTAGGACTTTCTCCCAGTAATTCTACTTCCCAGGCTCTATCCCAAAGAAGTAATTTATGACATAAAATGAGACTTGTGTTTAAGCAGTCATTGCAGCATTATTTTAATAGCAAATTGGAAAATACTTAAATAATCTATAGTATATCTCCATAAACAGAATCACATACATTCATTAGATATGCTAGCAAATATCTTTAATGTTGTGGGAAAATGCCCACCCTATGTTAAGTGGAAAAAATATCCAACTATAAAAGAACTGTAATGCACAATGTATGTTCTATACCTCTGGAAATAGAATCACCATGTTAATGATGGTTGTGTATGGGCTGGGTAGTTTTGAGTGTTTTGTTTTCTTCATACTTTTTTTGTGTTTTTTCACATTTTTTCTAATAAACTCTTAATAATTTTGAATCAGGAAAAATAACCTTCATTCCTTCCCAAGTTGCCTTCCTTACCTAATTTGTTTCTTATTCTCAAAACCCTTCCAAGGATAGAAAAGGGTTTGTTCATATGAACGTAGATACTCTGCTCGTATCTATTTCATGAGATGAAGATGATAAATGGCTAATATATTTAACTCACAGGGAGACTGTGAGGATAAATTGAGGTGAAAATGAAAACATAGTTTGGAACAAAAAAAAATTAATAAAAATATGAGTTGAGGTCTGTCATCATATATTTCTCAAGTTAGTGCATTAAATAATTTCCAATGACTACGAAGCATAGGCACATTGTCTCAGATTAAATGATAATGCTTATAAAATAGCACTAAGATTTAAGTAATATCACCCTCTAGAATAGTGCTATCCAATAGGACTTTCTGCATTGTTGGAAATGTTCTCTATCTATGCTATCCAAGATCATAACCGCTAGCCCAACTCGGTTATTGCACATTTGAAATGTGACTGGTGTGACTGAGGAACTGAACTTTTCCTTTTAATTAGTTTAAATAGGCACACCGTCTTGGCCAGCATTGCTCTATAATCTAGCATTATTGTGAATCATTCCTTTTCTTCAGGGCTTCCCAAGTATTATCTCATCTGGTCCTCATAACAACCTGTGATCCAGGCATTATTTTTACCCCCATTTTTACAGATGAGGAACCTAAGTGGTAATGAGGGTGAGTCACTTACCCAAGGTGAAAGCACCAATAAGTTATAGGATCAGAATTCACACACCTACATAGGCAGATGGCAGCGCCACCCCTCCCATGCATAACGCCCACACATAATGCCGGCTCTGACACACTGGGGCAAACGCCAGACTACATGGGGAGTCAGGATCTTATGGGGATGAGCCAAGCGAGGGTTGTCTTGTCCCTCTTTTGCAAACCCTGTCTGAACCTAAGGCATTGTGTTCCCTTCACGCGACAAAGCCCTCCTCAGTGTCCATCAAACTTGAGAGCAGAATTCTCAACAAGACAGCAGGGGAGGGGTCCTAAGGCTACACCCCTGTCAAGTTGTGAGCTTCCTCTTGAACTGAAAACGTCTTACAGCTGAGAACCTCTGCTGCATACGGATGAGAAGGCAGATTTGCTGAGTACATTTGAAATACTCGGGTGGCTCAATGTACTCTACAGGATGTGACAAATGAGTCTGTGTAAATCAATAAACCTTCTTGTGAAGGGACTAATGATTTTATGTGAATAGCCAGGCAACTCACAGGAAAACCAGTGCTCTTGTTTCCTGTCAGTGTTCTTAAAGTTCACTGTCATAACTCTGTTCCTCTTGACCTTTAGCAGTGATGGGTACCAGAGCTTTGCTTTACTGGCTGTGTTCCAAGTGGACACCTGGCCTGTCTATCCTCTCTCCCTTTTCCCCAGTGCCTGATAAATGCCTCCTTTACACCTTCCCCTCTTCTTGGATGGCTCCTTCCCTAACCATGTAGTGATTTTTCTTTGAATAATAATTGACTTTCTTAGATTTAAGAATACTTCATTCCCGTACTGACAAATGCAGATTCTTTTTAACTTTGATGTTTTAAAATCAGACTTATTATCAGGTGATTCACAACAATTGCTTTTGTATATGAATGTTGATAAGTGGAAAAACCAACAGAAATTTCTGATGCACAGAAAATCAGGAATTCTCAAACGCTGTGAAGCTAATCGCTCAAAGTTCATAGAAAATGGGAACCTTTGGTTTTGAAAAGCAAAATACATGTCAACTAGAACTAAAAAGTCTTCTCTGCACTTTCTAACATATGAAGATGATATAATATCATTATGGCTGAAAACCCTGTATGACATTTGCAAATTTCAACCAACCCCTCCAAATTCCTGATATACATTTACATGCAATTAATGTACATAGCTTTGCTCTTGGCTCTTTTAAAGTTCTTTATATAGTCCTGTCTTGATATGCTCCAAAAGCTGCATTTTTTTTTAAAGACAGTAATTCTAAAACAGCTTTAAAAATTATGAAAGAGGCCAGTTTGTTATAAGCTATTTTAAATATTTTGTGTATAGCAAATACACTAAACTGACACAATCCTATTTCATTTAACACATTGTTTACATAATGCATTTGCACCCACAGGTGAAAACATTTAAATGGGATTGCATTGTGGGTGTTATTTTGCTAATTAGCATCCAAATAGGTGGGACTCTTCTATAAATAGAGCTTAACCTTAATGTGAACAGTGTTCCTTCTAGCTAAAAGTGCATATGAGGTGTTAACTGCCAGCACACCATAGCAGTGGTCTGATTAACTATGATGGTGTGAACTTGGTCCTGTTTTCAAGGCAATGTTCCCTCCAGAGCAATTGACTAGATAATTGTGCTCTCACTGCCATGGGACCTAAGTGGAGCTCAGCAGGTATGAGACCTGAGCTGTCTCAACTTGTCACCACTTACTTGATCAAAGGAACGTGCTCTGTGAATGCATCAATTCCAGTAAATTGGGCACCATTTCCACCACCCCGAAGGAGGAAATGAAAATTTAGTGGGTCCCCAATCTGTCAGATTAAGTGATGCAAACAATCAGTGTAATGGGTAGAAGGCCCGCTTTGAGGGGCAGAAAACCCAAAGTAGAAACATCATTTCCTTGTCTGAAAAATGGATTTGATGAACTTGAGCTTTCAGCTTAATATGAATTGCAGTGGCTGGGGATTAGTCATTATTTAACATCTCTGGGCTGCAGTTTTCTTCTATAAAATGATTGGGTTGGACTTTTGATTTCTAACTCTAGAAGTCTATAAATGTATTCATAAAGTTGAAAGTGTCATGCAAGTATGTCATTGATATGTATATATGAATGAATATGTGTATAGCTCTGTATCTGTGTGTGTATGCACATGCATATGTATGTGTATCACTTCCAGAAGGCATTTGGCAAAATCAGGAGACTCTTTTGGTATCAAAACTGGGGGTTGAGGGGCTGCTAATGCCATATATTGGGTAAAGGCTAGATATGCTGCTGAACATCCCACAATCACACAGGACAGCCTCGCACAACAAAGAATTATATGACCCAAAATGTTGATAGAGCTGAGGTTAAAAAAGACCCTGGTTTGTTTGTTTGTATGTATGTATGTATGTATGTATGTGTGTGTATATGTATATATATGTATATATGTGTGTATGTATATACGCATACACACAGATACTGCATGCACATTCATTATATAGAGTGTTCTTTTTATATAATTTGTTCTAACCGGATCAACAAAACATTGTTTTCCTAGCCATCTGTTGGGACATTGAAATAAGCTTTGCTGATCACAGCCCCGACATTTATCCATGTTTATCTTAATGAGACTTCATTCTGGTTTGGTTCCGCTTCTCTCTGATCAACAGATTGCATCAATGCCTGGCCAGCTTGGCTCTGTGAGTTCTAGCGGAAGTTGGCTGACCCTCTCACAGACTCTTAGAAGGGAACAATGAGCATCATATATGTTCAGAATTTTGTAGAAGGAAGTTAAGTTATGATCATCTTTATCAACTCTTAAGAATCTGGTTCTTGGGAAGCGGCTGTGGCTCAATCAGTAGGGCTCCCGTTTACCATATGGGTTTTCTCTCTGCCACATCAGCCTATGAGGAAATGTTTTAAAAACCACCCAAGTATACCTAGAAAGCCAGGTCTCTTGATATCACACCATTCTTATACCTAAAGTATCTTTATGAGACATCATCCAGGTGTATTATAAAACACCTTCCTAGGAGCATCACTGCCTAAGTACACCGTGTGCACAATGATTCGGTATTTTCTTGGTAAAATGATGTGTAGTTCAAACAGACAAATCTCTCTTTAAAAAATGGGTGGCTGCCAGCTTCCCAAGCTCCATGTTTATTATTGCACCTGAGCTGAGCTGTAAGCAGTGTTGTTTACCCAGCCCTCAATAAGGAATTACATTTCAGTTCCCCTCAACCCTTATCACCTCAGGGTCCCAGCCACTTAAAAATATCTGCCAACTCCCAACTGCTCACCTACACAAACCAACCCAGGAAATTTTAAAAACTAGAATGAGAGGAATTAGAGTGGTATATAAATCTGTTGGCTCTCTCCTTTCCCCACTGCTTTCAAAGCAAATCCTGATGCTTGCCAATTCCCTACAGAGAAGCAGATCATCATCCATCCTATTTTAGCTCCTGCAATTAAAAACAGGATATTTGTTTTCTCCAAGGGGTTTCATTTTACCATAATTTCATTATGGCAAAATAATTGGGTGTCCAGCAAACTAAGAAACACTGTAGTGGCTTAGAGTACCTCTGACTTAGATAGGTCTGGAGAAAGCCTCTCTGAGCCTCAGTCTTTTCACCTGTAAAATGCGGTTAACACCAGTACTGCCTTCCTATTGTAATAATGAAATGGGATAAATTAAGTGTGGAGCACAGAGCTTCTCCATCCTCCCCCCCCACCCCTCTTCCTCACCATCATTGTGCATAGCTTCCATGCTCTTCTCTGTCATGACTACAACACAGTCTCTGGCCCTGGTTTCTATCTTTAAAAAGACCCACATTTCCAACTCCTGGCTTGATCTTTTCAAAATGAAGATATCTACATAAATACAAAACTCAACTAATTATTATTTTCTTCAATGATTGATTATTTTGAGAACTTCCACAAAGCCAGGTATAAATCCTCTCTCATTTTTTTTTTTTCTATTTTTAACTTCAGTGATGAAACATCCAGACCCCCAGAGGCTTCGGTTGACCCTCTCCTCTCCCCAGCTGTTCTAGCAACAGGGACAGCAGTGGTTCCAGGTAGAAAGGGCAGAGGTTGAAGCTGATAAATAAATTTAATCACAGTCTCCCTAAAGCTTAATCTCATTTTCCCTTGCGAATTCTTAAAAGCAAAGGAATTCTTAAAAGTCCTAAAAGAATAGAGTGAGCCATTGGTATACCTGAACAAAAGAGTTTCCTGAAAACATGCCTACAAGGGAAAGAAGGCAGAGGGGACATTATGACTGCTGGCACATCCTGCTTAAGAACCAGAGTCACACATTCCATTTTTTTCTTCTCCCTACAAAGAAGAGAAAGCCATTACATAGCAAGGCAATAGGCTTTTTTTTTTTTTTCCCTAAAAATCTCCCATAACACTGTTTATCTCACTTTCCTCCCTATTTCTATTAGAGACCTTATCACCATCTCAGAGACCTGGAATATAAGCCTTTCTGTCATCTTCAGTTCTCCGCTCTCCTTCTCACCTGAAAGCTGCTTAGCTGCTGATGACTCTGTTCTGAATTCTCTCTTATACAGTTATGTCTTCCTGCCTCTCCTCAAAGCTGCGTTTTATTGCAGGGGTAGGTTGTCTGTTGAGTAGAACACTACATTCACATGTTTCCTGAGCTTCCCAGCTTCACCTTCAATCCCTTACTGTCACTGGTGCTAGCTAGTTAATTAAAATACACATTTCCCTTCATCTCAACATCTGGCTCCGTCCCCGTCTCTGTCCTCACTCCTAACTAATCTCTCCCCTCACCAACCACTCACCCTGGTGGAGTGGAGCTGGCTGCCCAAGGGCACCGAGGTCCTTCACAAACCCCATGCCCTCAAGTGCTGCCTAGCACTCTATTAAGTATTAGTCTTGGTGCATGTGTGTCAGATATATTTACTGAAAAGTGCATTATTTATGATTAAAAATTATAAAGCAAAAGCTTGAGTAACTGCCACCGGTTCACAAATGGAACATTGCTAGTAGCTCAGACACCTCCATGGATGCTTCTCTTATCTAGCACAGCTCCTGTTCTCCCCACTAGAGGTAATAATTAATCTGACTTCTGTAATAACTGCTTCCTTGCTTTGTGGAAAAATACAGTTTTATTTCCTCTGCATGCATCCTTAAATATAATTTGATTTTGCCATGTGTGTTATATCCTGCTTCTGTCACTCAGTGTTATGAATTCATCCATATTGTCAACAGAGCTCTATTTCAATATTTTTATTTCTGTATAGTATTCCATAACATAAATTAAGCACAAATCATCCATTTTACTGTTAAGGTTCATTTGGATTATTTCCATCTGGGGGATGGTAAGAACAAGGTTACTATGAATATTCATGTGCAACCATTCTGGGACACGTGTACTTGCGTTTCTCTGGCACATGTACCTACAAATGGCTTTGTCGGAAGGTATGAATGTCTAATCCTTGAGTAGATTAAGCCAAACGGTAGTAAAATGGGTAATGGGTTCCCAAAGTCCACTCCCTCCAGCCAGCAGCACACAAGCGTCCCCATTGCTCCACACGCTGACCAACACTTGCTTTGGAAGATCTTGCCATTTGTGCCAATCTGGCGGGTGTATAATGGTGTCACTTTGTAGTTTTAATTTACATTTTAAGTCTGTTGGGTGATGTGATTCCTGGAACACAAATGTCTTGGCTGTTTTTCTTGTCCTCTTTTTCTTTCAGTACCTGTATATTTTAGAGGTCGAGGGTTCCTATTCCTGAAGGAATTCCCAGTCGATTCCCCAACCTGAATTGCATTTTTCTGGATAGAATGGGGACTAACAGCCTAGTCTGTTAAGCTAGTTTGTTTACATTTCATTCTTCAAAATATTTAGGGACTAAGGAATGCAATGTGTACCTAAACAAAATACCTCTGTAACATAAAGGATTTATATTGTCAGAGTCGCTTTCAGCTTCTTCATCTGGAAAATGCAGCTAATAGTATCTACTCTACAGAGTCTAGAGGGCTTCATTAAATGAGATTAACATCTTAATTAATATTATTTTCTGCAAATCCTTCAACAACTTTTTTAATTGTTCAGCAACTTAAAATGCCTGGCAATTAATGCCACAAAGCCTCTGAATTCTACGGAGCATCAATCCACTTGCATTTCTCAGTTCTATAGAGTTTCTCTATGATGCCTCCAAAACCACAAAGTAAAATTCACTCTAGTCCCCACCAGCTTGAAAGTCATAGATGGGTATCTCTTATGTCTAAAGTGTGTTTGCAAAGAATTTCAGAGCACCTGAATTGGCAGCTTCTGTCACAGTTGGAAAATGCTTGTTAGATCTTGAACTCACATAGGTAATTTTAAACAATGGCTGAGTTTTTCAGTTTTCATAAGAATGAGTTGACCTTCCTGTTAAATGTTTGGTTAATGAACTGTTTGTAACGGGCTTTAAAAACACACTGTCAGACACACCAATCTTCACTCTCCTAAATCAACACAGGGCTCACTCCCAAGCAGAGTCTGTTGCAGGCTGATTAGATCAACTTTACTCTTCCAGCTGGTGGGGGAGGGGGCCAGTGAGGAGGGGTTAGTATACCTTCGTATGTGCAGAAACCAAAGAAACAACAATGGGGAGGAGGTACAGGTCTAACAGGTTAATGAGTTCCCAAACCCAACTTGGATAAACGCAAGCCCTGAAGAGCCCTCACAGGCCATAGAAAGAAGGCAGAGCTGAGAATGGCAACATGGCTGAGGCCTGGTGTTCACCGTTAAGATGAGCAGGTCAAACTCCCAGCTGAGCACAATCAAGCTTTCATATTAGCAGACAGAAACATTCAGTTCCACCCATTTGAGAGCTGTCCCAAGCTTCATGAGAGATAAGGACAACGATGTGCTGAAGATGGCTCATACTGGCTTCTGAGAGCCAATTTTTAATTTTTCAAGAATTTTGTGAGCCAGTTGTTAAGCATGGCTATTGTTAAAATTTAAATTACACTAACTTATAAATAGGTTATATTCAAGGCAAAGGTAATACCTTCCCCAAACTCATCACTTCCTAATTGTTTTTTAACATTTTATTATTAGCCAAGCTCTATGGAATGAGCTTAGATAGGCTAGTATGGAATACCAGGGAATAGTATGGTTGGAATTCTATATGATGGCACACTACTGCGCTTCTATTCCAAACTCTGCATTTGGTGACATTCACATTGGTTGCCTGAAACCAGCCATGGTGGGACTATTTACACCCCCAAAATTGGCAAAAGCTGCAAGTCAGGACTCTTTTCCCCAAAAGAGCCAGCCAGCTGCTAAGCACTTACCAGAACACTACTGGGTAGGAATGTGTCCTTTTGCTAACATGAGAATGTGAATCCCGGCTGCTGGGAGGCTGGTGTGTGCAAACTTTTTGCTCTGGGTCCATGTCCCATTGACTGCCCCGTGTCTGCATTTTTACATGGCTCTGTTATTCCATACTCCCTGCCAGTCTGAAGGGTTTCCTTAGACAGCATTTGAGGTGGAGTGTTATATGCTAAAGTAGTATCAGCAACCGTGATGATTTGCCAAGATATCAGACCCACAGCGTTTGCAAGTGGCAAGGTTTTGCAGAGTAGAGTTGGGTAGAAATAAGAAACAGAATTTCAGAAACATAAAACAGAAATGTGTATCTCTTCCTTCAGCCATTTTTTATTTCTTTCAAAAATCGTAGTTTCAGTCTACTTCCCTTGGATGCAATAATTGTGTATGGGAAGGGTCAGAGTTGCAGGTAGACTGGAGACCTTTCCGTGTTCCAGGCACTGTGCAGGAAGCATGATGGCAATGGGCCTGCCCTCAAAGAGTCAAGGGGTGGGGGAGGATGTCACCTGGAACGGGGAGCTATGCTGGATGCTGTGGGGACAGAGGGACAGGCACTGGGCTCAGCTGCATCCACAAATCAGGTAACTATCTCATGTAGTTTGGAAAGGACTATGGATGCCACATTGTTCTTTCTACTACCCTAAGACTCGGTAGAGATTATCACGAGCAAGTGCTTCTAGTAGGTGTCCTTGGTGATTTGATTTCAAGGTTAAATGAAGTGTCTGCTTCTCCCAGACCATCCCTACTCTCCCCAAGGCTGCCCACTTTCTAACTCCTGAAATGCTACCATTGAAGATTCAATCCTTAATCCGTTATTAAAATGCAAATCCTCTTAGTGCTTTATTTACCAGTCATTTGAATCTTAATTCAAATGAAGTTATGAATACCTTGTCTGAGAGCACGTTTTCTGGTAGGGACTGGGTAGTTGATGAATGGGCACCTGGAAGTGGGCGAAAGGGGGTGAGGCAAAAGGATTCTAAGAGGGAGACTCATATGAGAGGAACCAGGGCCCGAAACTAATCCTCTCTATGAGGCTGTGCAAAAACGCCCCATTCCAAGGACCCAGCTTCCACCTCTTTTGGCTGAAATCTCCCAACCAACGGGGACAACTTATACCCTGGCTGACAGCCCTCCCCCACCTGTGAGCTGCCCTTATTGCACCTAGGAGTTGTTTCACAGAGGATGGAAGGAAACTTACATTCATTGAGTCCTACAGTCTGCCAAGCTATGTGTTCAACATGTTATACATTCATCATCTCATTTAGTCCTTCCCTGAACTGTGATTTATTATTACTCCCACTGACCAAGGAGGACACAGGCTCAAAGAGTCCAAGTGACTTTCTCCAGGTGATGGTAGGTTAGCGACCAGGCCAATATTCAAATAAACACCTACTTGACCCCAAAGGCCAAGCCTCTTTCCATTATAAAAAATAAGAAGAAAACATACATTTTGGTCCCCCATCAGGGTCTCATACTCTTCCCCTCAGGAGATAGTTCCTTCTTACCATGCCTGATGCCTACCAGCTCCATTCGTCAGTCTCTTTCCTGTATCCCCCATAAGCAAGAAAATTATTGAGGTTACTTCTCAGCTTGTGTTATGAAAGCTTTACCTTTGATTATTTTCCAGAAAAATTCAATATCAAATAATATTTTTCTAAGCCTCACACCTTTATTCTGTTCTACACACACGCATACACATGTTAATATATCCCCCAAAGGGCTGATTTCCCCCAATAATGAGATTCCCTGCTGTGGGGAAGAGAGGCAGACTCACAAACAGAATAAGAGAAAGAAAAGTATAAAATTATATGGTGTTTTTATCCATAGGAAGTGTAAATTATTATGGCAGGCACACTACTAGAAATAGGCAGATAGTATATTACGGAAGCAAAGGCACCTAATTCCACCTCAAAAGATTCGTGAAGGCTTCCTCGTATAGGTGAGAAATTTTGGTGACCACACAGAATTCCAGAGGAGAAGTGTGGTAGATTGGATTATGTACCCAAATTTTGACATGTTTTTAATCTTAATCCACATTCTTGTGGGTATGGACCCTTTGTAAACAGGACCTCTTGAACAGGTTAATTTTAGTTAAGGTGTAGCCCAACTGAATGAGGGTGGGGCTTAATCTGAATTACTGGACACCTTGGAAAGAGAACCCAGAAGCCACAGAAACCAGAATGGAGAGGACATCACCAGGAGACTGGAGGCAGAAACACAAGCCAAAGGACCCCAAGGATTGCTGGCAGCCAGCACCAGAATGCTACAGATTTTGGGGAGAAAGCATGTTCTTGCTGATATCTTGATTTTGGTCTTCATGCCTCTCAAAAACTGAGAGCCAATAAATTCCCACTGATGAAGCCAACTCTGCATGGTATTTGTCATAGCAGCCTGGCAAACCAAGACAAGCAGTAAGCGGCTCTTGAACAATCCAGAGGAGCTGGTAGCAAGGGGAAGAAGGGGGTGAGGACTGCCTCCATTCTGAAGCTGATCCATCTGGGACACTGGTTCTCAGAGCGTGGTTCCCAGACCCACAGCATCAGCGTTACCCGGCCACATTGTTACCCGGCACCTTGTTAGAGATGTACTTTCTTGGGCCCTGATCTAGACATCCTGAATCCAAACACTCAGGGTGGGGCCCAACAATCTGTGATGCAACAAGCATGCCAGCAGATTCCAAGGCACATAATCACTTGCAAACCAGACTAGGGACCCTTCCAAGGATTGAAATGATGGACGTATACAGAGGTTTCATTATGAGGTGTTTGCTCTTCAGCTCTTCAAAAATGAAAATTACTTGGACAGTTCCTGCATATGTTCTCATTATATAGATCCTCGACTCCTTGAGACAGGGATTCCCCTTTCTTTGAATTTAAGTCCCCAGTGTCTCGTGCTAGGCCTGGACCTGGTGGGCATCCCTAATGCTTACTGAATGCAAAAGCAAGGACATGGTGCTGCTGTGTTCATGCACGTGGACACTAATGCACCCATGTTTATACCTGTGGTTGGTGGCCAGGCCTGAGAGCTATTTCCTGAAATTTTCTAGGATTACAAAATTTGTCTTCAAGATGCCTAACAGCTCCAGGCATTGCCCAGGATTGGAGACTGTGGCTTTTAAATGCAGGCAGCAGAAAACACCCTTGAGCCAACTATCCTCCTTGCCTACAGCCCCTTTAGTAACCCAATATGATAAGATAAATGATCCAAAACTGAACTCTGGTGCCTTGAATGCCCCAGAAGTCCCATAAGTATTCACTGACGATGATAGCAGGGAGGAGGTCCAGTCCTTGGTGTCCTTAGTACTGGTGCTGTACACTAGTCTAGTAGATTAAAATGGGCATGCTTGAGTGGCAGGTTTGGGGGGCACGCTTAGCCACGCCTGTGGTGCTTTCTCCTCACCATGTTCTCAGACAGCTTCCAAATAGAACAGATGACAACGTTATTAGGAATATTTTTGTGATCTCTGTATTTTGCTTGGGAAGCTGCTTCTGAAGTCCCTTGGCACACAGGCCGATGTAGGGCATACAGACGTTGTTGGGATGGCACTGTGGTCATCAAGGGCATTACTGAAGTAGAGTACCACAAGACAGTGTCAAGGTGGCTATCATAAGGAAGCACATTTTCCCACCTTGGGGGCCAAGCCATGTGTCTTAGTTTGCCAGGCTGCTCTGACAAATACCACACAATGGGTTGGCTTAAACAACAAGTCTTTATTTTCTCACAGTTTGGGAGCCAAAAATACAAAATCCAGGCATCATCAGCAAGGCAGTGCTTTCTCCTGGGAGCCTGTGGCATTCTGAGGCTGGCTCACCACAATCCCTGGGGTTCTTTAGCTTGTGTCCCTGCCTGCCGTCTCATGGGGAGCTCTCTCTCCTGTGTCTGCACTTCTGGATACCACTGACTCGAGGCTCCTCTCTGTGGCCTTCTCTGCCTCACTACGTCCAGATCTCTTCTGCTTATAAAGGACTCCATGAATAGGAGAAAGGTACACCCTAATTTAGTTGGGCCACACCTTCTCTGAAAATAACATTTTACAAAGGCCCTATTTACAATATGAACCATACCCATAGGAACACAGATTAAGATTAAGAAGCTGTCTTTGTTGGGGTACATAATTCAACTTACTCTCCCATGATGTTAGAGAAATGCCTTTTTCCTGACCTTCTTCCACCCATTCTTCCTTTGCTGAACTGAAGGGTCATCAGCACAGTAGGACAGTGTCACTCTGAAAAACACAGGGCTATGTTCCTTTAACTACTGTGAATTGGATGTTTTCTTCTTTCTCTCTTTTGCCCTTCAGAGAACATTTTCTCTCCTCCTTTCTGTTTCCTCCATACCACTCTACCCC
Source organism: Tolypeutes matacus (assembly GCA_026826555.1). Lineage (NCBI taxonomy): Eukaryota > Metazoa > Chordata > Mammalia > Cingulata > Chlamyphoridae > Tolypeutes > Tolypeutes matacus. The sequence continues at coordinate 46,457,055 of JAKSZT010053928.1, forward strand.
TGCTCAATTTCTACTGGTTTTGTTTGCATATTATCAGTTTGTTCTTTATCATCACTGTTGACCCCAGGGTTCTCTCTGCAGTGGGTATTGCTAGGTCTCTGATAGTATTCATTTTCATAATAATTTGACAATGCCCTACACCCAGGATGCTAGCTTTGTTGGCTAATTTACTTCTGATAGCTGGTGCAAGTCATGTGTCACTGTCTTGGTATTTTGTTCAAAGCTGTAAAATACTTTTCATTCATTCTGATGAGGACTTTGTTGTTTTGAAGGTCTTTTGAATAAGTGGAGTCAAAGGCCACCTGTCTTTAGCAATATCTTTCCTACCTCATCCAAAGTTATTTGATTTTGTTTTCTCTGATCCTGTGTCATTATAGCTTTCAACGTGAAAAATTAATTTGTATCCTCTACTGTACTATTTCCTTCTTTGTGATAGCCACTGTGTTTTAGACATCTTTGTATACTTCCTATACAGCTTGTGGCATATAGCAAGGGCTCAGTAATTGAATGAATGCATGGAAGAATTCATCCTAAATATGATTCTTCCAGTTATTTCTTATCCTGTAATCAACTGCCCCAAAACTTTGACATTTAAAACAGCCATTTTATTTTGCTTAAAATCTTGTGGATCAGAAGTGTAGGAAGGACCCAGCTGGATGGTTCATCTCCAACCTATGTGGGATGAGCTGGGGCTAGAGGATCCATTTCCAGGATGGATTCTTCTCTCACATGCCTGGCATCTTCAAGCTCTTTGGCCTGTCTCAGCACAAGACATCTCATCCTCCAGGGCCTCTCCACATGGTCTGATATAGCAGACTTCAAGATATTCAGACTAAGTACATGGCAGCTCAGGACTCTAAGAGCTGCTGTTCCAGGAGGCCTAGGTGGAAGATGACAAGCTTCTTCTGGTCTAGACTTGGAAGTCCCCAAACCAGCACTTCAGCCACGTTCGATTGGTCAAGCACATCATTAAGGCCAGCCCAGACTCAAAGGGATAAGGCACAAAGCACTTGCAAACATCTTGGATCTACTACAATGACAAGATTAGTAATAAATTCAATTAATATTTGTAAGTGAGGTACAAAAACTCATTCTCACTTTTCAGTATAGAAAAGTACGAACTTTAAATATTCTGCCAGTTGTCTGAATGTGTCAGGTCATGTATATTGATTTTTCGTTTAGAAACTATAGACATCATAATAATAAGTCAAGTTCCCTTTTGACATATACAAAGAGTAAAAATTGCTTAGCATTTCTTTATTTCCTCCTTTGTCTAGAAGATATTATCAACAAGTGACATCATTGTGTATCCATGTGTGTGGGGGGGTGACTGGAAAGGACATACGTAAAAGTGCCTGACATACTGTTTGGCACAACTCATTAATAAATTTAAAAATTAAATAATTAATACATCTAAATATCAAAATGAGCTTTTGTTGCTATAGTAAAAATGCACATATTTATCTGCCACTGTTTGAGAAGAGGCACATAAGGCATGAGCCCTATCTCACAGGTCTTAAAATCTAGCCAGGGAAGATGAGTGAGAAAACTCATGGAACTATTAACCTCAGTAGGAGGCATTATATAATTAAGTGTTAAAAATGTATGGCTCCTCCTTATGATAGGGTTCCAGCTATTTGGGAACCACCACAGTAATAATTATTTTAGGCAAAATAATCATTGCATGTACTAATGAAAGGTGTTTATGTGGGAGGTTATGGGAGGTGTGGGAGGTGGGGAACATGGGAATTCCTGTAATTTTTGTGTAACATTTATGTAATCTAAGCATCTTTTAAAATTAAAAAAAAAAAAAGTCATCAAAGAATTAAAAAAAAAAAGGAACAAAAGTAGGATGAGTCATTGGATATTTACATAATCTCATCCCACAATATACCTATTAATTACAAAGGGAAATAACTTTATGTTGGAAAAATCTGGCAGATACCACCTTAGCCAAGGGATCAAATTAGCATTCTAGTAATGGAATAAATTAATATCATGTCCCTCCTGATATGATACACTGAGAAGGACACAATATCATTTCTGTGTATTCTTGCCAAAAATGCATTAGCCTCTAATCATGAGGAAACTCAAATTGAAGGACATTGTACAAAATAACTGGCCTGAACTCTTGAAAAGTGTCAAGGTCATGATAGACAAAAAAGAGACAAGAAATCTTCCATACTACAGGAAACTAAAGTGATATGATAACCAAGTGCAGCTGTGAGAACATGGAGTAGATAAGGGACATTAGAAGGATGACTGGTGAAATTTGAGGAAGGTCCACAGAGTACATCAGGTATTCTATCATTGTTAATGTATGAATTTCATAACTATACTATGGTTATGTAAGAGAATGTTCTATTTTTAGGAAATATGCACAGTATTTAGAGGTAAAGGGGCATGCCTGTTCCTTACTCTCAAATGTCTTTTAAAAATTAGATCTCTATGTTTAGGTATCAAAGGAATGATAAAGCAAGGATGATAAAATGTTTATCTTTGAGGAATATGGGTGAAAGGAATAGGGGACTTCTTTGTAATATTTTCACAACTTCCAAATAAATTTAATGTGTGCTCCCTTTTGAATTTTGTAGATTCAGAGCTGAGCCAGCCCATAAAAAATGAGTAGGATTTAGAAAGGCCAATGGGAAAGAAAGTGAAATACATTCCATCCCAGGGCCACAGAAACAAAGGTGGCGTCTCGGGAATGAGAGTGGGACCTTTGTGAGATGCCCAGGAGCTGGGCCTGGCTTGGGAGACTGGGCAGCAAGCAATACATATTTGGCTCGATGTGTAGGGGCAGATTATAAGAGGTCAGGAAAACCTACAGGGGAGCTGTTGTTTTATGCGGAAGGGAGTTTGTTATGTAGGACTCTTACCTTTCATTCATGGAAAAGTTTACAATATAAAAGACAGCAAACATCATAAGCACTGAGAGAATTAATGTAGATTAATGGTCTAGAAGCTGGCCAGCATATCTATCTGCTGAGCAGGACCTCTAGGAAACATAGTTCCTTTCAAATATATATATATATATATAAATTCGCACCCCTTTTCTCCAGTAAACCAAAACTTTATGGATTTATTCCATGAAGTTCTTTGATTTTATAAGAACATTTAAGGATTTTTGAGAAGAAAGCAGAAACAAATTCAGATTATTATTATTTTGAGTCATAGGGAAACCACACTGAGCAGGAAATCCTCTAAGTCAGGGACTCCCAAACATTTTGGAACATAATCTAAGGTAAGAAATACAGTTTACATCAAAACAAAGTACACACACATACACATAGGTTTGGCACCTATATACAACATGTATGTCTGTGCTGTAATTGGCACACAAGTCCCACAGAATAATATTCTCTCTCACCAAATGCAATGCACTGATATTTTCTATTTAATTCTGTCGTTTTTTCACTTTAAAAAGATACTTGTCAGGACCCATCCAATTGATTCATGACCTACTATGGGTTGCTACTTGCTGTTTCAAAAGCATTGCTCTAGTGTGAGGGTTGGAAACAAAAGTTTTTGAGTGTTGCAGAAGGTAAAGCTGAACACAAAGATCCACCCTTACATTCACTAGAATACCCTAATTAAGAACATTTAAGGATTTTTGAGAAGAAAGCAGAAACAAATTCAGATCATTATTATTTGGAGTCATAGGGAAACGATACTGAGCAGGAAATCTTCTAAGTCAGGGACTCCCAAACATTTTGGAACATGATCTAAGGTAAGAAATACAGTTTACATCAAAACAAAGTACACACACATACACATAGGTATGGCACCTATATACAACATGTATAATTATATCCTCTGGGCCATTCTGATTTAATAACATACATATTTAAATGTGGGAAAGGCCTCTGTTGTAATGTCTAGAATTCTCAGTCATGACACCTATATATTTTTCTTCCCCTCTCTGCCTCATCCTTTCCCATTCTTGCCATACAAATGTCTGCTGTTTCTTTAAATCACATTTAATTAGGGAATCTTTTTTTCTGTTTTTTTTCCTCCTGTTGTTCCCTGTCAGTAGCAGGTTAATCCTGGATTTCTAATAAATGCAAATGGGTTAAAGAAAATCATGAATTCAAGATTATTTTAAACTTCACTGACATAACTGTTAATATCTCCATTGTCCCCTGAGACATATAGGATTACATCAATTAAATTGGTCTCTGTAACCGAACACATTAACCATAAATGTGACTGTTGTGTCTTCACCAGCACCCTTTCGGTATTTAATTTGCTTGGCTGTAGTAGATTGTCAGAGCTGTAAACGTGAGGCAAGTAATGCAAGCAGGGTAATGATAGTAATTATCTGAATGGATCGATTGCATGTTATTGCAACATGATATTGTGGGTAGGAGCAAGATATAGACATCCCATATAAATTCCCATTTTCAGTTTTATTGCCTTACACATTTTTTTCCAAGGCACTTAAAGTAAAAACAACATAACTGGCATTGCCATTTTCTCCTTTATATCTTCCTATTATCCTTTGTGCTTGTTGCCTTACTACAACCAATGGACTTTACAAAAGCAAAATTTCTCCAAAGAAAGTTGTGAGTTTATAGACTTAGAATTCTAGCAGTTTCTCCTGTGCTTGATGGTGTCCAAATAATTGAGCTGGGAGACACTTTGTAGATTGGCTAGTTCATTCCCTTCATTCCTTATCTAAAGAACCCTGCAAGATTAACCGACTTGCTGAATTGTACACAGCCTGGCATTGCCTGATAAACTGCAAGGGGGTGGAACACGCCCAGGGCTGGAGGATCTGGAACCTGAACCTCCCCCCCATTTCCACCTGGGTGGGGAGGAACTGAAGGGTTAGACCAGCTGTGAGTCCTGGGAGGAGGCTGAGTGTGACAGGTCAAAAACAATCCCCAAAAGGAAACTGCAAGTCTGGAAAAGCTTTCAGCATAGTTTGGGCTGGGAATGAAGAGAAAGATGAGTCTAGAGATAAGCGGTGCTTTCTTGAGGGTAGAACTACCTCCAGGATTGGGGGGGGTGGGAGGGGGGAGGGCAGGTGTGTTTGTTCACTATGAGAATGGAAAGAACATGGTAGAATCCCACCAGAGGGACTAGAGTATGGGGGGGGTGGGGGTGTGGAGCTGGCACTGGGATCTTTGCCCTCAAGAATGAAGCAGAAGCCAAGTACTAGAACTGAAGAAACAGAGTGTTTGAATCCTGGGTTGACTTCACACTGGCAGGAGCCCCTTCAAACAAACTATCTCCCCAACTGTTTCTCCCTAACTTTTGTGCCCCATTTTCACCCCATTTTCGTTGTCGCTCAAAATAACAAGTTGGCCTAAATCTAAAAGTTCCCATCATACATTTGCCAAAGAAAACATTCACATCAACAGAAAGCACAAATAAAACTACATGTAATCTATGCCTTCTGCATTACCAGGAAACAGAGAACGCTAAAACTTCAATACTAGACAGAGAAAAACCAACACCAAATACCAAGAGATCTGCTACTGCAAGCCTGTGAGCCCAAGAAAAGGTCGCAGCAGAAGGGGCAGGGGAAGCACTCCCAGAAAGACTTACCAATGCCGCATGGTAATTTCAGAAGACAGGCAGAGACAGACTGAAGAGCACAGGATCCAAGCTAGCTGCCACAGAGCCATCCTTTCTGGGGAGAAGGAGGCAAAGAGAAAGGGGAGGCGCCCTTTGGAGATACGGTCATAAAGGGGAAAACAAAGAGAAGAAATTTCAGATACTCTGGAAATAAAAGAAAAATACAAAACCACCCAGCCCCTTCCCCTGTCCCCCAATCATCATCTATTAAAGGGACTAAAACAAAGGTAGGGATGGAGATGGAAGAATAGTATGTGAACATTCCATGTTCTGATAAAGTCCAAGGAGTGCAACTACAACTCTGGTGGGAAAAGAGAGAGAAAAAGGGTAAAGGTGATTGTTGCCTATGTTATAGGAGGGACTCAAAGGGCACAATTTAAAATTAGATAGTAACAAGTAAAGCAAGACAAAAAGATCATTGAGAGCACTTTAGAAGTATCTGCAGGAGGTGATGGGGTGGGGTGGGAGGGCTAGGGGAGGAAGTGACCCTCCTTGAGCATACTTTTTGGTATAGTTTTAGCTTTGAGAATCTTGTTACTGAACTACATATTCAAGAAGTAAAATTAAATCAACAAGGAGGCAGGAAATTAAATTTGAATACTATCAGAAACAAATGAACTAAACTAATATCAAATGAACAGCAAAACCACACCGAAGGAAGCAATCTGAGTAACTTTTGAACAAAAATTTTTTTTCTCTATACCTTCATTCTAAAGAAAAATACAAATGGTGAGCTCTTCTTATGACTGTATTTTCTCATATGATAACTTTGTGTGTGTTCTAGAATGGAGCAAGTGAGTAAACATAACTATGTTGGGATCCTGTGTTCTTATGGTAAAAGAAAGATGCAAATATGAAAGGGGGAAGGCAAAGAAAAATCCTATGGTGGTTGCGGTGGGGGGGGGGGGGGGAAGGGGGAGGGAGGGAGGGAAGGAGAGAGGGAGAGAGAGAGCCTTCAGTGAAAAGGACTGAAATAATAACTCCCCAGTAGCATTCAGCACATGTAGCAGCCAGGTCTTAGTTTCCAAATATCATTCTCCAACCAAAAGGAAATAGGGTTCCTTGGAGAAATGTCTTCTTTCAGGGATAAGGCAGGAAAAAAGCAAGATAAGCCTGAAATATTTTGTTCCACCAAAAAAGGAAATGCTTAGAAAATAATGGAAACATGTAAAAAGTATACAGAAGCCACCTTTAAAGGACCTCCACTGGCAAAAGCTGGGACAATTGAGCGTCAAAACAATTATTCTCAGTAATGACTTGTAACCCTTTGAATAAAAAGAATCCATGTGTTCATACTTATAAATAGATAGGTAGCTCAGCAGCTACCTAGCTAGCTAGATAGGAAAAACACTTTCTTATGGTAGAATGCGAACTAATAAATGTAGAGAGAATAATGGAGTAGAAATCAACACTTTGAAACCAAATTTATGGTTGATTCAGACCAGAATCATTGGTGGGTGCTAAAATAAGTAGATGAAAGTTTGAAGAGAAATAGAATATTAACATAGTCTCAGTGTATCTCTCCACAAATTACTAATGAATTACAAGAGGAAGAGTAGTAACATTACAGTGGAGACATTTGCAGACCCCATCTTAAGCAAGTTGTCAAAGGTAACATGTCCAATAATGGACACATGGACATCATATGCCTCCTGATCTGATACACGAAGGACCCAGCATCCCTTCTGTGGCATTTCTGTCAAGTGTGTGCAACCTGAATTTCATCAAGAGGAGACTTCAAACGAATCCAAATTAAGAGATAATCTACAAAATACTTGGCCTGTACTTAAAAAAAAAAAAAAGTCAATGGCATGAAAGAAGAAGGAAATATTCCAGATTAAAAGATACTGGATGAATGGCAGCTGAAGGCAGTACATAATCCTGGCTAGGATTCTGGGCTGGAAAAAAAGATTGTTATAGAGAACATTATTGGTACAGTTGATGAAATTTGGAATAAGATAATGACTTTGTAGTAAAGTTGTATTTCCTGAATTTGATAACTAAACTGTGGTGGTATAAGATAATACCTTTATTATTATGAATTATGCACTGAAGTATTTAGGGATAGAGGACATCATGTCTGCAACTTACTCTCAAGTTACAAGGGAAAAAATGGAAAGGGAATGAGAGAATGATATAGCAAATGTGGCAAAACATTAGCAACTGATGAATCTGGATAAAGGATATGTGGGAGTTCAACTTGCCTCCAAGTTTGAAATGATATGTAAGAACTTAATAAAACTTAAAAAAAATTGATGGGGGGAAAAGATGAAGGAAAAATGCCAATCAGTGTATCACCTAAAAATCATACCATCCTTTTGAAAACACTGATTTATAGCTCCATACCCCTCCAAGCCCCCTCTGCACTCCACCGCATACATCAAGGATGGTTGTCCTGAAGAGGTAGTAGAGCTTCTGCTTGGTGTCAGGAGGGGGTCATTGTGGAGAAAGGTTTCCTTGCCCAATTCAGGATTCAGGAGGGGGCCCACAGAGGCTGACCTGTCACCAGAGACGGTGTACTTCTCAAACCACCATGTTGTACTTTTCTTCTAAAACTTAATATTCTGTCCTCAATACATTTCCCCCTATTATGGCACATAGCATCTGGCAGCTATATTCAACATAGTACCCTATAGTTCCTGTTCAATACTCATGTACCGACATGGCTCCTAGGAACCTGAAAGCAGTTAATTTAAAATGAAAAAAAATACAGGGAGGAGAGGGAGAGTGATGCTTGAGTGTAGTTCAGGTCTTAAATTTCTCATTATATTCTTATGTTCAAAAGTCACTGATTTAACAATGAAAATAGCATGTTCAGTTTGCATTGGGAATTATGCTTCTGTGAATTTACCTGAGATTCTCTACTAGGGCCTGAACCAATATTGGACTGTGAGGCTGTTCCAGGCCTAAATGAACTGGATTAAGGCATTTCTTACATTTACATTTTCATAGAATGAAATAAACATTGTAATCTTTTTTATGGAACACTTTCAAATGAAGTCATGATTTGATTTTCTGCCTGTTCAGAATACCAATGTTTGCCCTTCTTTAAATTGCAATGTATTTTTTTTTTTTACCAACAATTTGATAAGACAGAAGTCATTCCTAAGATATTTATAATAGTATTTAGAGCAAACTTGTCAAAGGTACTTCAAAAAGATTATTTGGCTCCTGAGGAGCTATTTTTAGTAACTGTATCAAATAACTTGTCACATAACCCAAGCCAACGATTCACTGATTTATTTATATTATTTTTGTGTCTTACTGCAGGCAGAGAATTCCGCATTGGCTTTGGAAAATGAAAATCAAAGAGAACAGTATGAGAGATGCCTTGATGAGGTAAGGGGGTGAGAGGTTTCCTGAAAGAGGCTGGGAGATTTAGGAATGCCCTCCTCAGATCTGCATGTGCCTTTACCAGTGCACAGAACAAGTGGCCCCAGAGAAGGAAAGCATCTCTCACCCTGCCCCTCTCCCTCCCCACGCACCGCTGCCTTCTCCCCTGACTCTATCCTTAATTCCTTACACAGGCTTCTGTAACGACCTTCTGGTTATTGTTTCCTACTCTGGTGGCACAGGCAGCAGGCGTTTCAGAACTTCTGGGAGGCGAGGGAGATTGGAAGTGCGTGCAGGGCCCCTGGTCTGCTTCTCAGCAGTTCCCCTGGCACCATGTCGGGATGGCATCCTCAGTCTATACTGTGTCACCCAGCCAGGAGTGGCTGTCCACTCACCCACAGGCTCTCACCTGTTGGTGAGGGGAGTTATTTAAATGGGGATGACTTCTTTAGGCATCTGCCAAACACCTTAAAACTGGCACGTGTCCTGTGAGATTCAGTCTGAGATTTGTTACAGTGTAGCTGACGGGGTTTTAAGATAACAAGAGACACTGCGTTTAATCCGGTGTTCCTACCCTACTAGTAGAACTTCACAATATTATTTTTACTCTTTTTCTCTCTACTAACAATTGGGGAAACCTCTACTAACAAATTTTTCTTGATCTTTCTTATACCCTACCCCCACCCCACCATCATCCCCCACTGACACATACACACTGTCCCAGAAGTTGGTGGATTATACCAGAAAGAACACAGGCTCCAGTCTTGGTTGTGCTGCTTCCTACCTATGTGACTTCTGACAAGAATCGCTCTGGTTCTCTGCTCCCATTTCTCTGGGGGATTGCTGGGTGCCAGACAATCTGCAAGCTGTACAAGCTGCAGCCCCTCCATACCACCACACACCTCTCCCATGCCTCCAAAAACTAGTACTTTCCTAGGCCTGTAGTTCTTAAAACATGCCCCCTGGACTAGCAGCATCAGCCTTCCCTGAGAACCTGTTAACAATGAAAATCTCAGATTGTCCCTCCTCAGACCTACAGAAGCAAATATTCTGGGGCAGAGCCCAGCGATCCTGTGTCACCAAACCCTCCTGGTGATTGTGATGTGCACTGTATAACGTGGGAACTCTATCCTCACAACACAGACCACTTTGTTCTACAGTGACTTAAATGTAACCGAAGAACTCTCAAAATGTCTCCAAAAAATTGTTTGCAATTTACTATTTTACTTGTTTAACATTTTCAGCCATGTATATTAGTTACTCAAGCAAAATGGTGCTTGGTAATTCCCTGCTCTATCAGGACTTAAAAAGAACTCAGAATAATCTTTACAAAGCCCCAAGTTAAAAGAACACCTGAAATAAATTGGCCTAAAGGGGGAAGTGATGACTCTGGATCTATCAGGCGGCTTCAGCACCCCTCACCCTGGTTCCCTAGGCTCTTGGTCCAATCAAAGTTTAGGGCAAGAAAGACCAAAGAGAGCCAAGAATATTTAAAGCAACTAACATTACCCTTGGGTCATCCGTATTGATCAGCAAAGTTTCACTTTCACCTCCTGCCCAGAAATTTCCGATGAAATTTAACCTTATTCAGAAGTCAAATATATGTGAAGCACACCACAGAAGCTTATTTGCCACAATTACCCCACAGGTCACCCCTCCCCATCAAAAACTCACAGCATTTCTTAATGGAGACTCCCAGCCATGTGTTTGGCAAAATATAAGTTGTCACCCACAAAATCATTTCATATAAAGTTGCCACTGAAAACAGGATTTTTAGAGGGAGACCCCCCCCCCCCATTCTTAATTGCAGAAACTAACTGTTGCCAAAGAGGTGATTTGCAACAAAGAACCACCTCGGGGCAGTACAAATGTTTTGTATTCGTGAATACTGGCCCTGATTGCACACACCAGTTGTTTTGTGACTAATTGCATGAGGGTAGACAATCCATTTCCATGAATTATAAGAGAACACTCTCCAAGTTGAAGTCAGTGATAATGTCAACTAGAAATTCTTTTCCAGGTTTTTTATATTAATTAGACAAACTAACAAGGTAAGGCCTCTGGTTATTTCCTTGCTAGTGAGGTTCATAAAACATACACAGGTGGATGTAGCATAAATTTAAAATGTTCTTTAGTCCTCTTTCACACTGATTATTCTTGGAAACAAAGGGCAGGTTGAGGGTATAGGAAAAACACTGGAATCTGCAGTCTCCTCTGTGTATTCCAATAAAAGGTTGTGTTTATTCAAAAGGAAACACACACATACACAGAGACACACGCGCAGGCTGTATAGGCAAGTGCACATGTCCAACTGTAAACGCACATTTCACCATCACCTCTGCTGCCACCTCCCTCCTTATCTCCTTGCCTTGAAAAATCACAGGGGAAGCCAAGAATTAATCTTGGTTTTTCCATTCAGACCATTAGGGCTGGGCCAGAGTGCCTTATTGTCAGTGAAAATGCCTTGATGGATTTCTTCTCTGACTTCTCTACGTACCACATATCAGAGCTCAAAGGCAAAAGGAAACTAGACCTTTGAATGTAGATCAGAAAAAGAAGAAAAAAAAAAACAAACAGAATTTCCTTTAAACCATGGCTGCATAAAGACAGAAGTATATTCTTAAGGACAGTTCTTTCCTGTCTCTCTGATCCATATACTGTATGTCCCATGTCCAGCCTAGATTATAGAACCATTATCGGGACCTTCTCATGGCGTGTCCCACATCTGGATGCAAAGTAATCTTTAAAATCACTCTTGACAGATGTAGATGAAAAATGATCCTGCATATGGCATTTACAGGCTCCAAAAGCCCATTTAGTGGGTCATGACATTAAACAAATGGCTTTCTTATTCTTGTCTGCCCTAGACTTTTATCACCTTGAATCAGCACCTACAACCTAATTGCCCATATTTCTCCAGACCCAGCACAATCCTTGGCACATCCTAGATGCTCAGTGCATATTTGTTGAATGACTGAAGATTATCAGCAGAAATTAATTTCCAACTAATTTCCCCTTGAATGCCACATACATTTTTAGAATAATTTCTCCCACCCCGTTATCTCCCCAGCACCTGCACACTCATTTACTATGTACCAACCCAAATGGTAGTCCAGAGTAAATCAACTGGAAAAAGAAAATAGACCTCCTTAAAAGCCTCTGATTTGAATTGCAGGAGATCACATGTCTGTGTGATGTGCAGCAGTGTACCTCTGAGTTGCTTATTTACTCGTTTGTAACTCGTTGGGTTGTTTCCCAGAGTAAATGAATAATAGAAGTGCAAAGTAATTTATGTTCATACATGTGTATTACACACAAACATATACAATTAATTCCTTTACAAATAAAATCCCTCATTCTCAAATTATTCTCTCTCGTCTGTTTTGCTGAAACTACATTCTTACTCTACAAACTTCTGCCAATCTGATTCAGATTTAACATATATGGGTGACTATCTTATGTGAGCCACTGTCCAAGGTGGTTTCTCTGCTTATGTCTATCGTCTCATGCATTTTTCACAGGAGTCTTCGAGGGAGACAGCTCCCTTCCTTTAGGGACCAGGAAAGTCAGGTTGTTCTCCCAGCTCGGCCACGTCTGTGTACAATCAATACCACCAGTATCTGAACACAAGTCTTTCTTGTGAATCCAGCCTAAGGCTCCTCCCACTTTCCCCAGCTGCCTCAGTACAATAAACCAACTCAGAAGCATAGAAAATGTCTTCAAAGCACATTTACCCAAACGAGTGTTTTCTCCACCAGGTTTTGAAGTTTCATTTCTGGCATGAGAGTAGCTTTGCCTGCTCAAGTAGCACCTAAGGGAAAGTAGGAAAGCAAAACCACCAGGACTTTTGAGTTCCTCACTGTCCCCTCCAGCTCTCCACCCCTACCCTGACTGACCGGCTCCTCCCTGTGGCCAGAATTCGCTCCCTAGTGCTGCTTCTCATTAAGCCTCAGGGGGAGAGGGTTGCAATAAAATCTCAGACTGTTCCACCTACCTCCCAGGTTTCTCCTCCCTCTGCCCACCCTCTTCCCAGGAGCGCCTGGAGACATCCAAGCCCTGGGAGCCTATGGGGAAGGAGAGCGGGAGTAACAGAAGAAATGGCAAGTCTGAGAGAATTCTTTCTGAGAAGGAAAAGAAGGGCCTGCGGCCCTCCTTCTCCTAAGATCAAAGGGGAGGGGTCTCCACCGCCAGCCTAAGGGAGGTAGTGAAACAAGCCAGGGGCTGACAGGACTGTGAGCTTTGCTCAGTGGTCTCCAGTGCCCTGGCCCAGCCCAGCTGTGGCTATTTTTCCTTGCTTTTGAGAAGAAAGCTGTCAGGTGATCCTGGAAGTATTTTGTTCTCATTAGCTGGGCCTGAAGGGATATGATTATTTGCGACCCAATTGTTTGGGCCTAAAGCTAGGATGAGGGCAAGGGCCCATTCCCGGGATCATCTTGCCGGCTTATTAGATGTTGCAGGCTGTAAATGACATGCACAGGCTCTGAACAACTGATGTTATGCTGATGCATCAAGGAAGCTTAGCTGTTAAAAGCAGCAGAAACCCAGGAAACTGCCTTTATAGAGAATACCGAGGAAAGCCTTTATACAATCTGCCTGCTCTTCTCCAAAGAACTTGTGTGTCCTTCTGGGTAATAAATAGAACCCCACCAGTAAGTAAAGAAATAATGTGTTAGTGTACCTTTGCTCAGTTTTCAGGTAGAACAAACAATTGTCCAAAGAACATGCCAGAAGGAGGAGTGTCAGGTATAAAGTCTTAAATCCTATAGGGCAGCATACCTGTGTTGCAAAGATATAACATATTTACTCATGTGGGCTGTTACACTTAGGATATTAATTTATATCTCCTGTTAAATCATGTATAGGGCTATTTTATGTGACCACTGCTCCTCAGACTAGTTTAAGTGAGAGACCAGTTTGGAGGAAGAAAAGGAAATATTGCTATTAGGCCATCTTATGAGAATATGAATCAAATCCAAAGTTTAAGATCCAAAAGAATTAAATTATTTATGGAATGAATTAACTTTGGTACTTTGTTCCTGATTCAGCCTGCATACATAGTTCATTTCTTCCGTGTGTGTGTGTGTGTGTGTGTGTTTACGTTTACCAAGAATAAAATAGAAGGCATATAGTTCGGCTTTCAATTCTCAGTTATTTATGAATTGGAATAAATGTTCCAACACTGAAGGATTTTCAAGATTATGCTATTGGTCCATTTGTGTGGGCTGAGTAACATAATCTGTTGAGATCATGTATAAATAAAGTGATTTTAAAAAAGCACCAGTTAATAAAAGTATGATTTGTTTTGTCTTTGATAGTTATTGGGTGTGCTTCTTTAACTTGGGCCACACTGAAAATTACCTAAGGATACTTTTTCTTCAAAAAATTAGTTCAATGAGATGTTAATTCAATAAAAGGCCTTTCTGTTTTATTAATGTCAACAGTGTAAAGTTTGAAAGGCTACTGATAGAAAAAAATCTCTTCTGCATACAGTTCAAACTAATCAATTCTGGGTAATCTGGTTCTAGTCATTTACCACTTGTGGTGTGAATATCTCCTAACCACATGTTGATGACAGCCTGTATTTTAATTTTCCATTGGACTTACTGGTAGCCAACTGTCGTTAAGAATGTGCTATTTTGTCAAGTAGAGTCAAGAAACAGTTACACTCTGTGAAAACATCCTTACCACTGTTCCACTGTACTAGACGTGGAAACAAATAGTTTAGCATAGCCCAAAGTAAATTGTTTACCAAGAGAAAAAGAAGATGATGAAAGTGTGTCCCTTTGCCTTTCTGGTTGAATATGAGAATGACCATGATGATGATGTATTTATCACACTGTGTTATAATTGTTTACTTGCCAGAAGCCACGGACTATATCCCAAATAACTAGCTTTGCAAATAGTAGATGCTCAGTAAATATGTATCAAGAAAATGAAGGAACAAATGAATGAGCAGAAGTACCTTATATCTAGGATATGTAAATATTCTGACTTTGTCCTTAATGCTATTAGTTTTAGTTCTCACACTGAATGCTTACAATTTATGTATTGGCTGGAAAATACCACATAACTTAACCCGTCCACCTTAATTTTGTCTATTTCTACATTAGCCATAACTTCAAGGTTATGGTAATGTTGAATAAGTGATTCTTTGTGAAGTATTTTGAAGCATGCAGATGAGAAAGAAATCTTAGTACAAGTATATATACAGATGATGAATAGTTCTCTAGAGAAAATGCCAATTCCTTGAAATACCAGGGATGTGTTATTGATCTTACATGTGACTCTTAGCTGGAATTCTATCACACATGCCTGTTCCTAAACCAATCATCAAAAGAAAATATTACCAAGATTGGCTTAGAATGATCAAGATTCATCTTCTAGGGCTGAGGAGGGGCCCAGATTCCCCAGCTGTACCATGCCACCTGATACCTGAACAAAATTAGAGTTCCTTTACTATATTAATAACAATTATATTGGTTGTATATTAGAAGAAACTCAAAACAACAATGGATATTTTATTTCTCTCTCACATAGAATTTCAGAGGTTTAGACAGTGCAGCTCCATGACATCTTCAGGACCCAGGCTCATCCTGGTTTTCTACCTAACTGTACTTAAGATGTGCCTTCCATTGTCAATGTAGCTGCTGAAGCTCCAGCCATCAAGTTCATGCCCCACGCAGGGCAAAAAAAGGAAGAAGAAGGGTCAGTCTTCTTTTTCTTAGCGACTTCCTGCAAGCCCAAGAAAGTAGTCTGCTCATATCTTACTGGCCAGAACTTTGTCACACAGGCACAGCTAGCTACAAGGGAGGCTGAGAAGTGAGGTTGGATATACCTAGCCAAAAAAATGGGGTTTGTTACTCAGGAGGAAGGGAAGAGTGGATGTTCTACTCAGTTACAAGAAGCAGTGACAAGGGGATGGAATAAACAATGACATGGAGGAGGAAAGCGGGGCATATAGGAAACACTGAGTTGTCCCTACTCTCTACCATTCAGCCTATCTCTATTGCAAGTAATTTTAAAGAGTGAAATAGTTAGACAGCAAAGGAATAGGAAGGAGAGGCAAAGGACATTGTAAATCAGCAAAGTGTAGAAACTGTGTACAGATAATTAGGATCTTGTTTTGAACTATATCATTTTTTAGCCTTCTTGGAGTACTTTACACATGAAGGGATATTATTTTTCCAAATATGGCAATGTGAAAGTCAAGGTATGAATGATCTCTGCAGCCTAACCATCTTAATTAGCAACAAGGTCACCTTAGGAAAAGGCAAAATATTGCCTAGAAAGACAGGATTATTATGAAAAGAATAAGGTCCTTTAAAAGTAGAGGAGAGAGGCAAATGAGGCGCTAATTAGCTACAGTGAGCTGTGGGAAACTTACTGTTATTTAGAGTTTGTGCATATAAAGTCTCATTATTATAAATAGCAACTGTTTTCTTTATTTTTTTAAAGGTAGCCAACCAAGTTGTTCGAGCTCTGCTCACTCAAAAGGTAGGTCACTTTCTGGCTTTGTTCTCTTCAGTACACTTATATAATAAATTGATTGGAATTCATGTTGTCAAACTAGGAAATTGTGATTGATAGAAGCAATATCTTTCTATTTATTCACTTAGTTTAAAACTGGATATGTTTTAGGTGGCATATGAAGTAACATCATTGACCAATAGGCTTGTGAAATTCAAATTTTTGGTATAGCGATAGAAAAGCCTGTTGAAGATGGATTTCCATGTACCCAGTTGAGTAGCAAACTCATCATTTTCACTTAGTAAATGTAAATGTTAAATAAATTGGGGGATTCCTACCATTCCTATAAAATGAATGCCCTCTTCCCAATGGCATCAACAGAAGCCCAGGATTCAATGAGGGATCTTTAGGAAAGCTCATTTCTCTGAGCCTTCATTTCTCTGCTGTGAAATGAGGATAAGAAACCCTATCTCCCAGGATTGCTGTGGTTTGCCAGGGAAAGGAAACATGCAGAATATTTCCCATTAAGGGCTGTTTGTGGTAAAATGTAAAATAAGTGGTAACTGCTGAGCATGAAATTTCTTTACCTGCTCCTTTGCTATCTCCCTATTCTGCCCTCAAGCAATAGGAGATTATTTTAGGGCATTGCGAGTAAACGCAGGTCATTGTGTGCCCAAATATGACTGGTTTGGTAATTTTACTGAACCTTTCCCATTCCTGCCCTAATGTTTCTCAGAGACTAAATTCTAGTTCCTTCAGATTTTTGTTTATTCTCACTTCTCTCTCTATGAAATGGAGACTTACTCCCCATTTCATTTCCCAAATGAAACCTCGAGTGGTGCAATGTAATCAGGAGAATTCAGCTAGCAAAGCAATTTATGTCATTTTGATGTTTTTTGAAGATCAAATCTATTAGTAGAGGTTGACCACTTCTCATGGAGATACTTAGATAAATATTATTTCAATGTATACTATAGAGTCATTGTGACATATTTTTGCTGGACTTTTGCCCCTAGTATTTCTGTCAAAATGTCATGTTTCCTTCTATAACTAATTTTATTTGCTTCAAAGTTTACAGTAATGTCACATAAAGAGATTTGAGCATACTGATGTAGAATTAAAATTAGGTTCCATTGTGAGATCCCAAATAATACTGGCATGAATGAACTGAAATATTATTTCCTTCTCATACATAAATCCACAGGAAGGCAGTACAGGGCTAGTATGGTGCTTCTGCTCCATAAAGTCCATGGAATCCGAGACTTCTATCTTCTTATTCCATGGGGTGTGGCCTCCATTTCCAGGGTCACGTCATGGTCCTCAATGACTGCTCAAACTCCAGCCATCACATCCACATTTCAGTTATCAGGAAGGAAGAAGAGCTGAAGAAGAAGAAGAAGAAAGTAAAGAGCACACCAGTTGCCCTTTACGGGAGACTTCAAGAAGATTTCATACCTTCTTTTTACTTGCATCTCCTTGGGCAGACCTTCGTCACAGGCAACTGGAAATGAAGTCTTTATTCTGTGCATGTACCCAGCTGAAAACTGTTTGTATATTACTATGGAAGAAGGAGAGAAACAGATATTGGAGGACAACTCCCAGTTTCTGCCACACCTTATGAATGCCTTTTCTTTTCCAGACGCTTTAATTTCTCGATTGCTCTCCTCCTCTTTGAAACTCCATGCTCATTTAATTACAAATGCAAGAAATGAAAGGATGATTGTTGCAGCTCTGTGCTTAACTGCAAAAAGACTTCCCATGTCTTTTTTTAATGGTGCCTCAGTAAAGAGACAAGGAAGCCACCTGGGACAATAAATAGGAAAACGGGACCCTTCAGGTCAGCCACAAAAAATAGCTACACAAATCCAAGTAATAGCTAGTAAACAGATAAATCTACCTAGGTACAGCTAAGCAGTAAGACACAGAAAGACGTGCTACTCTGAAATAGCACACCTCAGGGACACTCTGGGGTGTGAAGAGATGCCAGGCCCTTTCAGAGATTCCAAAAGAATCATGTTCTGCAGAAACATGTGCCTGTCTTCTGATTTTTATAGGGATTGTAAAATTGCTGTAAAATACTAAAATTTCTTTTTAATTAAGAGCACAACATAAGAAATAAAATGCACCCAAATGCAAATGAGAAAACTAATTCTAAAAAAGGATGTAGCTGGCATGGAGTGAAAACAGAAATCTTGAATGATTTACCCTAGTCACCAAAAAAAAAAAAAAAAAAAAATCCTTGATGGGAAATTGCAGATATAACCGTACAGTTTTAGAATAGATCACTTGTTAAAGAGTCAAAGGTGGGAAACGGATGTGGCTCAAGAGGTTCGGCATCTGTCTACCATATGGAGAAACCAGGGTTCAATCCCAGGTACCTCCCGGTAAAAAAAAAAAAAAAAAAAAAAAAGAGTCAAAGGCAAATCTGCTGTGGCTTAACTCTTCATTGGGCACCCAAAAAATCATTTTTTCATGGCATATTATGAATCAGCCCAAGTAAGCATCCTGAAGTAACACAGGAGACTTCTTATCCCAATACTGGTAGGGAAAAAAATGTATTTCCATAAACTTGTCAGTTTTTGTTAAATGTACATATACTGTCCTCGTCAGGTAATTCAATTTATCTCAGAAAATCTGTGGGTCCCCTTAAGAGAGCAGACTGTTCCCCTTAAGATCAGTAAGGTCAACGTGACAATATTAAACCCAATCACTTCCACTTTTGCTTCAAATCATAGGTCTAAGGCTACAAGTGCAAAGTAAAATCAATAACCTAGACTAAACTCAAAGTTTTACCTGAATATTTTATCTTTATTAAGTCAATTACACTCGTTGAAAATGTAGCCCTCCTAGGTTCTTCAATGTTTTTTTACCACTAACACCAAACTTGGGAGAAAAGTATTTCCCTGAAGTTTTTTTTCAGTATATCTACAATCTCAGGCTTTTCTGCATGTTCTTTAGAATAGCCAAATATTTATATGGTATTTTCTTCTTCACTGGCATAGAATAAGGCTGGGGTATGGTGGAATCCAGAAACACAGCCAGTCTGATAGAAGAGAAAGCAATTTTGTAGCTTGTAGCAGAAAGAACTCCACACTCCTCCAGAGTTCTCTTAAAGCACAAGGGACAATCAGACCAATTGTGCCAATTTCTCTAACAATGAGCGCTGTAGGATCATGCAACCAGACCCTATTTGGATCTTTTTTTATATTTACTGTGCAATTACAAGGACTCGGACCCATGTCCAACACTTTAAACACACTAATTTTGTTCTCACTGCAACCCTGAGAGGTAAGACTAAGAAAATAAGTTATTGGCCTGTAATTTGCATTGCTAGAAGCGGCAGAGACCAGACTTTAACCAGACTCCGTGCTTATACCCACTGCAGCATTGTGCCTTGGCAATCCCACTCTATCAGTTACCATCTCTCCCCACCAGAGTTCAACAGTATAGAGAATGATTCCGTGAAAATCCACAGGGTGGAGTAGAATTCAATGGTTGGACATGATTTCAGGGAATAAAACGAAAGGACAAATCACCAGTGGATGTCTTAAAACCTCCAGAAGCTCTGCCTGTCCACTCCAGTAAGAGGAGCATGCATGCTCTGACATGTGTGGGGCCAAAGCAGACTAAATGCGTAGGCATGCATTTTTTTCAGAACCAGACTTATTTTGGCCCTTTCACAACTGCCAGAGATCTTAGTGAGCATTTAATCCCAATTGTCAACTAGCTTGGGTCACAGGCTCAATTCACTCTAATTGTTTAGCTGTCATCTGGTATAAGAAAAGTTTTTGTCTGAAAGCCTTTAGGTTGAAGGCTTGCTCTATTCAGTTTGCCACAGTACCAAACACTCTCCATTTATTACACCTGACCAGATTCACTCATGCATGTAGGTCACCTTCCTTGCCCTTCTGGGTATTTGACACTGAGGCTCATGTTAGGCTGAGAAGTTAACAACCTTTTCCAGAAACGGCTTTTCTTTTCTCAAAAGCCGTAGGATCCTGGGCAGAGATAGGGACGTAACAGTGAAAGCCACTGACCAGGAAGGTGACAGGAAGAGGCTGATGGGTGTGGCGGCCACTCAGCTTCAGGGAAGGAACAGGTGGCACTTGACAAGCCCATGAAGCAGATGGGACATCCGAACTCATAAAAAGCCTGGTCTTGTACAGTGGCTCATTGTGTAGAGGAGGAAACTGAGGCTTACCCAGAAGTGACTTCTTCCAGATTGTGTGGGTCTCAAGGGCCAGAGCCCAGGCCTCCTGATCCCCAGTCCAGTATATTTCCCTGAGAGGGCCTGCCTCTGAAACAGGCACCCCACTGCAATATCATTTCTAAATGATAAAATCAGATTTACATAGTTTTCAACAATACTCCAGTGATGATATCAGTCTGTATCTTGCTTCTTAGAGATCAGCATTTTCTTAAATTTTTGTTCTTCAATGTGTAAAGTAACTGTACTCATATGGGTGCACCATAGCATCTTCTGCAGCCTAAGTGCCAGTGAAACTCCCCAGGATTTCAGTATGAGGGTGCTCTGGGAAAGTCATCTTTTGGGCTCATTCGGACCTATAGGGCTCATTAGACTGAGGTGTCACACTGCTCAGCATATTTTGTCCTCACATTCAACTGTAGTTCTTTATTCTCTGTTTCTAATTAATGCCGACATGCAGATTGCAAAGGAAACAGTCCTATTTTCTGGAACCCAATGACTACCATACCCTATTACATGAGATTAAATGTAGTCAAATCTTGCCATTATTTCCCCATGAAAACAATACACTCCATGGCCTCTTTTTCAGAAAGCACAATCCCATGTTTTCAGTGTGATCGCCCTCTTGAGTACTGAGACATACCAGGGAGTCATAGAAAAAGAAGGGTGTGAGAGAGAACAGATGGTCCCGCCTCTGACCTCCAGCCATGAGCCCAGCCTACAGCATGGAAACAGATGAAGGCCATTTGACTTTTAAAGCCTAGCTTGGGGAGGATATTCTAGGCCTTTCCTCTATGACTCACAGGGTCAGAATAGTTGGTCTTGAACACAGCCTAAACGTGCCATATGCTCCTTTATAGCAATGGACTCCTCTTAGGAGCACAGAGAGAACCAAGCCAGCTGGCTGCCCGGGTGTCACAGTAGTGCTCAGAGAGAAAGTTGGCTTTTTCTCCCTCACTTTCTCTGTTTATCCAGTCTGGTTGTGTTTCTGTGTGTGTACATGGGCACACAGGCTTGTTTTCTATGGCAGCTTCATGGGATTGTAACTGTCTGGCATCAGTTGTCATCCACTGCTTGCCTGAAAAGAACAAGGATATTAAGAATGACCCATGCAGTCCTTTTCTGTCTACAAATTACAACTCATTCCTCTATGCCTCTGATTTTAAGAGCAGTGTCACAATCTGAAAGCCTTCGGTTTCCCCATCCGCAGGATGTTCAACTGCATGAGCCAAAAGTGATAAACAGAGTTCTCAGGGTCAAGAAATAGTTTTCCCACTTGTTTCAGTTTGCTAAAAGCTGCTGAAAATGATATACCAAAAACGGATTGCCTTTTACAATGGGGGTTTATTGGCTCGCAAGCTTACAGTTCCGAGGCTGAGCAAAGTGTCCAAATCGAGGCATCATCAGGCGATGCTCTCTCCCCAAGACTGGGTGACAATGATAAGGCACATGGAGGTGTCGGTCTCTGCCTTCTCCTCTGGGTTCGGTTGTTTTAAGCTGCTCTGTCTGTGGCTTTTTGTGTCAGCTTCTGTGGGTTTCTCTCTGAGCTCCTGTGTTTCTGTGTGTGTCTATCCTGTTCATAAAGGACTCCAGTAAGGGGATTAAGACCCACCCTGGGCCACACATTCCTGAAGTAATCTAGCCAAAGGCCCTTCACAGAAGTAATTTAATCAAAATGTCCCACTTATAATAGGTTCACACCCACAGGAATGGATTAGCTCTAAGGACATGATCTTTTCTGGGGTCCATAAAAGTCTCAAGCTACCACACCACTAACAAACTTTTGACTTGCCCAAGTAAGAGCAATGGCTATTGAAATGTGGGACTCGTATAAAAACTCTCTCGAGAGTATATTGACTTAGTTCCTTATTTTCTCCCTCCCTTTCTTTCCTTCTTTCTTTCCCATCTGAAGAACTCTTTCCAGTTATTCTCAGTTTTGCTGCAAAACACTGCCAGTGCTATTGTTCACAGGTCCCCTTTCTCCCTGCATAATGCACACTTGTATGCTTCTGTCTCCGTTTCTCCACCTGCACGATGGGACGACTGTGTTTCCCACACAGTAGGCTCTATTAATATTTATTTACTTCACAGTCAAGTTTTATTAATTACTTAATTAGCAGTAGTGAAAACAATCAGTGTTGGGGAGCAGAGAGTGTTACATACATGCTACTAACAAAAATTAGCATAAATAAGATACAGACAAGGGGTTGAATTCTAAATGAAGGAGGCAAATTTGGCCTTTTCATTTGAGCAATGACCAGGCCCCCCACAAGAGCCCTGCCAAACAGGTGTGTGCTCATGCACCTGCATGTTCCCACTCCTGCCTTTGACAGCCTCCGGCCTCCTGGAGCTCGTGCCCAGCTGCCTCGCTCTGAACACGACTTTCCTTTTCACTCTGCTCTGCATTTGTGGCCCCCAATCAAATGAAAACATCCTGTGCTTACATTTCATCCTTTTATCTCAAAGATGAGGAGAGTATAAACTGCAGTGGGCTACCCCTGGGTCTGGTTCTTTGCCCCCTTTAAATAGATTGGATAGTAGTGGATATGATGATGAATGTTCCAGTAAAATCGCAACAGCCAGATCTCTCCAGCTTCACAATTAGGTTGATTACAAGGATATGCACAGGCCCCTTACAGTCAGAGCTGATGACCAGTCCTCTCTCAGCTCATATAGCTGTCCCACACAGGAATACGGAGGAGTTTTGAGAAGCTTAAGTGCTCTTTCTCGCACCAGTCACTGGAGAAGAAAAATCATCCCCATCACCTCTTTAAACAAAATAATCCCCAATATTTATAAGCTCTTACTCTATGTGTTGCTGTGTGAGGTGAAGGAATTAAAAGGGTATAAGAACAAGATGTTTGTTCTTACACTTGCCTTTTTTTTTTTTTTTTTTTTAAACTTGCCATCTGTAAGTCTAGAGCAAAAAAGATAAAATGAGTGCAAAGTAGTATCTGCTGAATGTCAGAAAAGAGGCCTTGAGTACTTATTGGCTTGTTGGAGGTCAGAAAAGGGAGTGGTCCTTGGGCACACCAAGTGAAAGTGTCAGAGAAGGGCTGGAATCTGAACTGGACTTCAGTCAAAAAGCCAAACTTGGACAGGAAGAGGGAGGTGGGTGGGGAGGGGGCGTGATGGTGGGAAAGGGAGGAAGGGCCAAGAATGCATAGAACTTTCAACACACAATAGGCAGACCCTTGATCTCTGCATAGTAAGAGCAGATGACTT
The DNA here is from genome assembly GCA_026826555.1 of Tolypeutes matacus. NCBI lineage: Eukaryota > Metazoa > Chordata > Mammalia > Cingulata > Chlamyphoridae > Tolypeutes > Tolypeutes matacus. The sequence continues at coordinate 46,480,870 of JAKSZT010053928.1, forward strand.
CTCTTTTTTAATCAGAACATAGTGGAAGATAAAAGGTGAAATGTAAAAGAGGGTCAGCTTTTGAAGAACCTTGAAGTTGGGCTTTTTTCTGCCTGGCCTGCCTTGAACCCCATCAAAGAGGTGTAGACATTTCAGTACCACGGCTACCTTTATGGCAAGGCAGTGTGGAAGGCAGGTCCTTGGTGGCATTCCAGTGAATCCTAAAGCTCCACGGTGTCAGCTCCCCTTGCAGGAAAGCTGGGGGAGAGGTCTCTGGTGTTTGAACTATTAAAAGAGCCACTCTAAACGGAGGCCAAGGTGGGGAGGAGGGGTCACTGCTCTTTCCCTCCTTCCCCACACTGAGACCAAACTCAAAAGATACCAAAACTGACCAGTGTGGAAATGAGCCAGTGTCAAGTGGCCTGCTTCACTGAATATCAGCCACAGCACCAAGAATTCCAACTCCTTTCCACAAATGTCGACAAGAGCCTCCATCCAAAGTGATAGTTTCTTTAGTTCATCAAATCTCTATTCACTGCAAAAACACTGTTGTCCTCCTGGTTTGTGCTTTTTGATAGCTTTTATGAAGACAGTGGAAAGGCAAAATATATAGGTGGAAACTTAAATTGACTTCATATCGCTAAGATTTACCATCTTCAAAAATAGCATGCTGGATTAGTGCATGTCTGATTTCAAGATGATCTTTTTTTGTTGCTAAATGGTCTTCTCTACACATAGTAATTCTGTCAGGCAATGGGCTGTGGAAGAAAACATTGTGTGTAATTTGTTCCTGGGGGACTTTGGAGAATAAAAGTACTATTTTTCACTCATGTGTCTGAAATATCATATACAACATGGTTATGATATGCAAAGGTATGCTTCAATCTTAGGTTTTTTCCCCCTTCAATGTGTTTGCTGTAGGATCTAAGGGAGGAATGTGTAAAGCTGAAAACAAGAGTGTTTGACTTGGAGCAACAGAATCGAACCTTAAGTATCCTATTCCAGCAGCGAGTCAGACCAGCTTCTGATATGCTCCTTCAGGTATGTGTTTATGTGCAAAACAGTCTTTGCTACTGAAATGCAATTGACAAGAAGTTACTTAAATTCAAAAGTCACCAGTCTCTCCATTGGCAAGACATGCCATGTCAGAACTCAGATGCTTTCCTTGCTCAAGGGATGTCATTAAAATTGAACATCTCTTAAATTTCTGACTTTTTAAAGCTACAAGCAGATAAAGAAATGCACAAACAAAAAGTAAACAGGTAAAAGGAACAATCAGAAGATGTCCTCTAGGAAACTAAGTGGACCCGTGGAAGGGAGTTGGGTAATTGATTGTATACCATGATAATTTTATGTAACACCAAAGTGGCATATCTTTACCTCAAACTCTCTGTAACCAAAGATAGAGCAGGATTTGCTTTTCTTCCATCTCTCTATGCAGCACTCCTCCTCACAACACAGCACTTCCTAATTCTACCTCAGTTATTATAGATTGTATTTGTCTGAATTCTGCCACAAAACTCTTTTTTTTTCTTCTTCTTCTTAATTTGCTTTGCCTTCAGAGCATGAGGGGAAAAAGTCATGGGAAGTCAAACTATCTGAATCATTTTGAAGCATTAGAGAATATATCCTACCGCAGGGAACATGCATTGGCAGGGCTGAGCCAGAGATTTCCAACTGGTTTGATCCTATTAATGTGCATATTTGCTCAGACCACATCCCAGGAGCCTGGCTCAGAGCCCTTCTGTAGCTGAGCTGGCCAGAGGTGTGTCGAGGTTTGCCACGGCGCTGTTCCATGTACAGAGGTTGGCCCGCGACTGCCTGGTCTAATTGGCTGAGAGAAAGGGAGAAGGCCAAGTCCTTCTCCGGCTTCTGGTCGACCCGATACCACCCAATACTGTAGCCGCTATTTAAAATTAAGGTGATTAAATTAAACTAAAGTAAAATCCAATCCCTCATCACTGTGGCCTTATTTCAGGCGTTCAAAAGCCACATGTGGCTAGGGGCTACCATATTGGACAGTGCAGATATAAACATTTGCATATCACAGAAAGTTCTAGGGGCCAACCCACTTCCGGGTGGCCGAGACTGTGTTGCTAACGTCTTTGAGGTCCTCAGGGAAATTATGAGAAATTGAGGTTCATTTCACTGAAAGAAAGATGTGTGAGAAAGCTGAACATCAAAATGTAATTTGCCCCCCAAATTAAAATAAAGCAGCTCTGAATTACAATATAGATCTCATCTTTTAAAATTAATTTTCTCTCTGCTTTATCTATTGGAGCAGACTTTATAATTTATGACTCAAAAATTATGTAGGGAAAAAATATTCTATCTCTCTTCCGTTTCCTGGTCCCACAGTAAGGGTTTGTCAGAGGGTCTCTTGCATCTTTCTGTCAAAAGTTGTATTTCTTTTGCTCTCTCAGAAACAAGATCCAATATTATAATTATTTTTAAAGTCTACATGTATCTGAGCTTTTCTATTTTGCCTGTTTTACCTTGAGGCTTTTCTGGAACATGTTTAAGGTGCAGCAATCCCCATTTTTGAATCATGATGTTTTATCTTCACAGAAAATACATGTGCTATAAATAATTAAGCTTTCTCATTGGTGGTCAAAATTTTCTTAAATCCATATCCAAATGGCCAGAAATAATGTGTATGATAGTAGAAATTCAGTGTTTTTTTTTTTGGGGGGGGGTGTTTTCAGTCAACAAACTTCCTGTTTCTCCCCAAATAGTGCTCATTTCCAGGATCCATTCTAAATTGTTTATAAAAGGTGTGCTGAATGGTTCTGTGAAGAGGAATGCGAGAAAGTGCCATGCCTGCCCTCTAACATCTTACAGCTCACAATCACAGACAGAGAAAGTGACTGACTTTTCAGGCAGCCTGTTAATTCACTCTAGACTTTTCATTTTCTGGAGATACCTTCTGGTTTAACTGAAATACAAATGCATACCAGGGAGCACTGGGTAAAATAAAAGCAGCCTGTGCTTGCTTTGCATCTATGGAAGCTGAGTAATTATTTGTTGAGTGAAAGAAGGACTAAATGACATAAATTCATTCTGCAAGTTAGGAAGTTATTTGTATTAACCTATAGGGCATAAAGCCCCCTCCTCTCTCTACTGTTCCATGTCTTAACTGGATACTCTAAAGCTATTGCAGGCATGCTGGTCCAGCCTGGGCTGTGTATGGGTGTGTTTGGCCAGGACAGAAATCCACCAGTATCTCTTGTTCCAAATCTCAGAGACCCTACAGCATTGCCCACAGGCTGCAGGTTCTGTGCCACAGATCTGGAATTAGTTTTCCTCATGACTAAGAAAACTGCATTAGTTGCCATATGCTGAATCCAGCCTGATGACTCTCTACCATCTGAAGCAGCAACCTGGAGAGAGACATAAAAAGATTTTTGAACCCATTGTGATTTGGGGTAGATAAATTATAAATAGAAGAGACAATAATTTATGAGAAACACTCAACTGTCCCTGAAAAATATAGAATATGAGGTTGCATGGATATTGTTTTAGCTAGCTAAAGGCTGCCAAGGCAATATACCAGAAATGGGTTGGCTTTTATATTGGGGATTTGTTAACTTACAAGCTTACAGTTCCAAGGCTGAGAAAAATGTCCGACTCAAGGCATCAGATGAAGTTCTCTCTCCGAAGACTGGCTGGCCATGACCCTGGACTGCTGTCACATGGCAAGGCACAGTGGTGGTGTCTGCTGGCCCTCCCTTTTCCTACATGTCTCATTGCTTTCAGATTCTGGCTTCTGGGAACTTCTTTCTCAGCTTCTGTTGTTGTTGTTTTTCTCAGTGTCTGCAGCCCCCTCTCATCCATGTTTATCCCAATTATAAAGGACACCACTAAAAGGGCCATGCCCTATTGAAGCAATCTAATCAAAGCGTCTCACCGAAAATAGGTTCACACCCACAGGAATGGATTCATTTAAAAACATAATTTTCTGGGGTCCATAAAAGCCTCACACTACCACAGATATCATTTAGCAAATCCTTATATAGGATACCCCCAAAGGGAAGTTCTAAAGATTACTTGACAGATTCTAGAAAACTTACAAAAGAAAACAGGTCCGTTATGGGGGAAAAACTTTTTTAAAAGATGGCCTAAACTGAAAATTTAAATCTTAAGATTGGCAATAAATATCTCCATTGATTCCAGCTTTTAGAATGTTGTGGCTGGGGTGATGGGTGGTAGCAAATCAGAATAAGAAGACCCCCTATATTAAAATCAACAATTTCACTTAATTCCAACAAATTGAGAAGTCTGTATAGCAAATAAAATCCAAAAGTATTGTTCTTAGTGGGACTGGAGCCTTGGAATAATAACCTTATTTGAACCTACAAACCAGATTTACAGTGCTCTCCATTTCCTCTTGTAAATCATATTGACCAACACCCTAATAGCTAAACTCTGGCAGCTGGTAGACAGCCTTCTGCTAAGCATTAACAGTTGAATTGAGTGCTCACCAGAAGTCAGTTGCGTCTCTCTTTGAGTATGTTTATGCACGGAATACTTCTCATGGTAATTATGTGATTTTGAAACTACTATATCAGTCAATGTACTACCATGCAAAAGAGAATTGTTTCACCAGATGAGTGCTTCAGTAGCATCTATAAAAGCAAGTCGCTAAAAAGAGTTTGTGATCAAATTAGATAGAGATGTCTGTCAAAAAATGTGGGACCTGGGGTTTGTGCAGAGGGATTCCAATTTGCTTCTCAGATAGCTTTAAGTTCTTGTTCCTTAAGGAGAACAAAAGCTAGAAATCACAGAGCATGCCTACAGTCTGGGTTTCATGCAAAAACAAACAAACAAAGATGACTTCAGTAATGGAAACTAGAGGCAAAGATGGAGACTCGGACCACAGATAACCAAAAATATTATTTACTTCACAAATACCTACATCATGTTTACCAAGTGTCAGGTACTGTTCTACAGTCTTTACAATAGTCACCAATTTAATCACCACTGTAGTCCTATGAGATAGGAACTATCATTGTACCCACTGTGCAAGTGGGGACAGTTGGGCACAGAGGGGCTAAGTCACAGCTGGCAAGTGACGAGTGCAAGGAATGAAGTGGCCGTCTGGCTCCTCAGCCCCTGTCTTTCACCCCCCTACTGTACTCCCCCTGCAGGGAGCCTGCATTGGCTTGGAGGAACAATTTTCTAGTCACCTACTCTCCCTGACAATTTGATTAACTGGTCAACCTGTGATTGAGGCAGATCAGAGGGCTTCTGCTATGAAATCACAATAAGGCATCTACCATATTCACACATTTCTGAAAGGCTCTTGACTTGAGGCATCTAAGGTTTTTCCCTCTCCTGTGTGTTCTGTCTTCATCTCGCCTTGGATACCTGTGTTACCGTTATCCTGACATGATACTATTCTCATGTTTTCAGCCTCCATGGTTTTTCCTTTTCCTTTTATCCAATATTTCAAAGGGTCCTAGTACCCATATCCTTAGGCCAGGATAGAAAAGAATGTTAGAGTGTAGATTATGCACACAAACAGTTGAGAATCTGACGCCTTAGAACCAAGGTGTAAAAATCTGCTGTCACTTCTTAAAGTACAGATTTAGGTTTTTGTTTTATATTATTACTTCAGATGAGATGAGAGGATTTTCAGATTCTGCTTTTTCCTGGAATTTATTTTTTCTCCCTGAAATCTTGATTGTGAGAATGTAAATCTATCCATAAGCCTGAATTGGCAGGACATTACACACTCACTTCTCCACCTCTCCACGTATAATGAATCCCAGTTCCTGTGATCCAAACCAATGCCAGGATCCTGCCAGGAGCCTGCCAGGGTCACGGCAGTCCTCGCTGAACTTTGCCTTTGCAGCCGGGATGGCCTCTGCCATGCTGCGAAGCAGAACATTGTCTCAGGAGGAACGATGGAGCCCTCCCTTCCCATAGCAGTAACCATAGGGTCAGCCAGTGCAATCCGCAGTGACTGGGGAGTTCTTTTGAACTTTCCATCTCAATGAAATAGTAATCCTGAGGGCAAGAACTAGGCTGAATGTTTATTTCCACCCTCCCGCAGATGCTATCACTGTTCAAAAGAGATCTTCACTGCATATTTGTTAATGGTGTAGCACATAATTACTTCCACTTTTTTTCTGGAATTTAACTTTGAATATGGGTTTTCTAACCCCAAGAAGATTGTTATCTTCTTAGAAAGCAGACCATATCTTCTATCCATTTGTGTGTATGTTTTTTATTGCTGTAAAATACATATATAAAATTCACCATTTTAACCATTTTATAGTGTACAATTCAGTATTTAGTACATTCACAATGTTGTTCAACCGTCACACTATTTCCAAAGCTTTTCCAACATCCCAAAAAGAAACCCCATAACCATTAATCAGTCACACCCCACTCCTCCCAGCCCCTGACAACCACTAATCTACATTCAGTCTCTAAGGATTTGCTGATTCTAGATATCTCCTATAAATGGAATCATATATTATTTGTACTTTTTTGTCTGCCTTCTTTCACTTATGCTTTTAAGGTTCATCCATGTTGTAACACATATTAGAACTTTATTTCTTTTTATGGCTGAATAATATTCCAGTGTGTATATATACCACATTTTATCCATTCATCTACTAATAGACCTTGGCATTTTTCCACCTGTTGACTGTTATGAATAATGCTGCTGTGAATATTTGTGTACAAGTATCTGTTTGAGTCCCTGCTATCAGTTCTTTGGGGTATGTACTTAGGAACGGTATTGCTGGGTCACATGGAAATTCTGGGGTTAACTTTCTGAGGAACTGCCAAACTGTTTTCTTCAATGGCTGTACCATTTTACCATGTACGTATACTTTTTTATTGACCTCTGTCCCTGGCACTATAGGTGGCAGTTCTTTTTTGTTTGTTTTTTTTTTTAAGTGTTCTCATCTATTTCTGACAAGTAGAGATTTTTAGGATAAAATACACGCTTTGCCACATTTGAACTTGCCATTGCATAATGAACGTAGACATAGAACTACCCAGAACTGAACAACCAATTGGACAACCAACCCATTCTGTGATATTTAGGTTATTTGGAGAGATTGGAAATAGGAAGCCATGTTAAACATTTTTAAGTACAAATATTTTGCTTTAAAAACGATATTATAAAAGGGCCTGCCATTTGGGCTTTTCCAAATTTTATGGAGTTGAAGTGGAATGAAAAGATGAAAAGAGAAGAACTTTATAATAATGCGGAAACAGTGAGAAAGGAGCAGGTGAAGGAAAGGGTAAAAGCTGGAATAGTGGTTCTTGTGGGCTGGTAAAGGAAGCTTTTCCTTCTGATGTACCAGGACCTCTTGTGAGCCACAAGCTAAGAAGTCGACAGTAGAGGCAAGGCAGTCCACACAGTCCAGAGCAGCTGCCTGGCTACCCCCACTGCCAGGATGTAAGTGTGCCTTTTGAGGTTCTAGAATTGGTTAGCTCTGCCCTGGGTGGTGCCCGGTGTGGAAGCAGCCCTGGACCCTGCCCTACAGGCCAGACATCTAATTTTAAAAGGCCACCAGGGAGGCAGGAGGTGCAGCCGAATGGTGCTTCAGGGATGCTGAGTGACACCAGGGCCCAGAGTACCCAGTGGTGGTGAATGTGGGTTCTTGCATCATCTGAGGACTCAGCAATTTCATTATGGGCATCTGTCAGACGTATAAACATATGGAGAACGTGCAGCAGGGATTCTATCTCACGCACTAAACACTGTTGAGAACATTAACTTGTCAGAGGTGCAACCCGCAGCCCTCTGAAAGGTTAGATGGCCCCTGAAGGACAGGGCTTTCAGTTATGAGATGCAATGGGTGAGGTTGGTTTGGGATCAAGAGAGAGCAGCGGAGAAGATGAGAAAGAATCTTAAGGGTCATGGCAAGAAGTGATTTCTCTCCCCTTCGTAATGCTTCCCAGAACCTCTAAAGACTTGCTTCGCCCTCAGCAGCCTCATTTTTCTTTCTGTCCTGACACTAATTCTTCACTCTATCCAAGCAGAAATACTTTCACTCCATAGAGCGCGGCTTCGGTTTTCCTTCAGCTCTTCCATTTTGTATGCTATTTCCCTATTCAAAATGCTATTCCACTTACCCCACCCCCCACTCACACCCCCCAACCTTGGTATTCCTCTTCCTTCAGTTAACAAATTTGGAGCACCAAAAATATGTTAGTGATGGGGATTCAGTGGTAAAATGCATTCCCTCAAGAACCCAGAGAATGGAGCCATGTCGTGGGAGAGTGTGGGATGCTATAGGGGCAGGGCAGGGGTGGGGCTTGGAAGTACCTGCTTGAAGAGGGGCTTGGGGAAGGCCTAAAGGAGGTAAAAATGTCTCATTTATATTCCTGACAAATTCATAGGTAGGCAAGGGAGGGTATACGTTCCAGTCCAAAGGAAGGAACAGATTGTGAAAAGGTGTGAAGGCATGAGAAAGTCTCCCTCCTCCTTCCAATCTTGTTTCTAAATTCATATGCTTTGACAGTGCTCCTGGAATAAGCCCCTCCCACCTGCCCATCCCTCCCATCAGGCCTGTCCCCAGGAGCCCCTCTCCTACATTCCTCCTTCTCCCCCTCAATCCCAGCTTGTGTTGATGTTACTTTAAGTAAGTATCCTTTCATTCTTTCTTCATGCATGTTTGCTCTTCATTTCCAAATCAATTGAGGAATGTTTTCCAGAAAACCAGAGCCCAGGAGTCCATGCATCATGACCAAATTTTGTGTTCTGATCAGTTATGCCCAGCATTATGATAGAAGGTACAGGTTGTCTGTTAAAGAGGTCAAGGTATGACTTCTACCCTTTACTTGCTTGATTTTTTAAAAATTTCTTAGGGCAAGGGCCTTGCCTTATTTACCTTTGAATCCTCCCAATACAAAACTTGAACAAAAGCAAGCCTAAATCAATGTCCAATGAATGAATGACTGAGTGAACCTCTGGGAAGAATAGAAAAGCTTGCTAATGGAGGAGGCAGAGGGAGGTGGCTTCACAAGGGGGCGTGGAGAAAGGAAGGAAATAAGAGCAATTCTTAGAGTATTGTGTACATGAGATGAAGAAGAGTGGAATATTATGTTTAGAGAGTTGAGGCAATAAGGGAACCTTTCTTTCCTTGAAACTGAGCTCTAGTTGTATGTTGTTGTTGTTGTTGTTGTTGTTGTTTTTTTTTCTCTCTCTCTCTCCTGATGCCAGTGAGACCACGGATGTGGGTTCCATTTTGGAGTTGTTGGTTCCCTATAACCACAGAGACTGTGTGCCTTGGCCCCAAGAACTATGTCCACATGGTTTCATGGATATGAGTTTTTAATTTCTCCCTTTCCCAGGTATTTTAAGTTATTTAAGAGAAGGTACCCAGCTTCCTATTCTATGTATCATCCTAAAATTTGATACTTCCCAAATATATTATTAATTGATTTCAGGAGCACATGGCTGGTTCAGCACAAACCATCCTCTCAACTGAAACAATGAAAAATCGGATGCCCTAAGATCAAAATTACAAGCCCAAATGCCTTAAGAGACTGAGCCAGGTGAAGTAATGAGCAAAGGAGGCTTTGTGCTTTGCTGCTATCTCCAGCCAATTATGACCACGTGGACATGCTGGTTAGGTGTTGCCAAAGCCTTAGATAGTTTAAAGAAAAGCTGAAAAAGCACAACTTTGTGTTCAATCTCTCAATTTTTAAATATTATACTAGATTCAAAATTTTCATAACACTTATGAAGCTCTATAAAACATCTGTGGACCAGATTTAGCCTGCAAACTGCATTTCTTTCTTGGCTCTAGTAATGGTGGGTTTTTTAATTTAAACCGTGGTGCACGTGCTGAGAACAGCTGGGCAGCACAGTACACCTGGACAAAATGGCTTCATTCATTCTTTCCATGAGAATTCATTGAGAACCTACTGTATGCTTGGTACTGTGCTAGCTCTTGAGGACACAGAGATGATAAAGAAACAATCTCAGACCTCAAGAAGTCATCATTTAATAGGGAGACAGATACATGGATCGTGTTTTCTGTACATGCAACAACAACATTTACCAGCAGAGATCCTCAGAGGAAAGACTCTATCTGAGGGGTCAGGGAAGTCTTCCAATAAGTGGTGATAGCTAAAGTTTGAACTGTGGCTCTGAAGGATGAATAGGAGTTTGTTAGGGTATCTAGGTTCCAAAAAGCAAATTCAGCCCCAAGCTTAAATTGAGATTTATATTCAGACAAATACTGGGTCCTGGCTTTAATCACAACTATAAAATTATAAAATTGTCTTAACCTGACTCAATCTTTTTTGGCTCTCCCAAGTCCTTCTGATAATATAAGATTAACTCATTGAGTTCCAAAGAAAAACCTCAGAGGACTAAGTATCATGCTAGGTGAATTCTCTCTCACTGTGACCTTCAACAGCAATTTTTTCTAGCTTTTTATCTGAAGAAGGATCTAGTTAAGCTGAATTAAGAAAAGTGATGAAAAATTAAGAGCTGTCTGTGTCTAAGATTTGTTTTAAGAATTTTAACATTAGATGAAGGTTCAAAATAGGATCATAAATCGACATTATATTGCAAAAAACTAAGAGAGCAAAATGTAAATTTAGTAAATGTTCTTTGTAGCTTACAACATTTAGGCTATTTTTTTCCTTCCGTACTTCAAACACATAAAAAAATCCTGATTTTCCTGGATTTGGTAAATTTCATGAGGTAAACATTTATCATGGTAAGCTTAAAAACTCCCTCAGTAAAAATTGTTATTAAACATAACATTTTCATGAATTTTGGACAAATGTAAGGCTTTGGAAATGCAAGGGACAAAAAGTACTGAGAAGGGAGTGGTGATTTTTACCTGGGGATTTGATTATGCATATTGGAGCTTTAATTTCTTGGCACTCAGAGTTACAGAATGTCCAATGCTATCAGTGGATGTCACACCAGGGAAATCTTATTCCCGGCACGAAAAGATTAAGTAACCCAAACTCTGACATGAGAGACCAGTGATTCCAGGAGAGAAGAGCAGTTCTGGCTTTGTTTTATCACCTCTCTTACCACGAGGGTGCACTTGTCTGAGAGCTGCCCTGGTACATTCAGGAGATGCTTTATGGCACCAGGCAGTGATTCACAATCTGCTGCAGGTCTCCAAGCAGGCTCTGGTATGAGTCTTTAACCTGACATTCTGCAGCACAGGTTTTTGAAGTTCTGAGTCCCGGTCGCATGGGTTAGGGAGGGGTGAGGAGGATGGGGTGTGCTCCAAGGAGATAAATAGAGGCATCCGTGTCTTAGTTTGTCAGGCCTGCTTTGACAAATACCACACGGTCATTGGCTTAAACAACAAGAACTTGCTGGCTCACAGTTTTGAAGGCTAGAAGTCCAAAATCAAGATGGTGGCAAGGAGGAGGTAGCATTCTGGTGATGGTCGTCCACCATTACATGGCGATCGCTTTCTCCTCGCTCCTCTCTGGCTTCTTCTGACTCTTCCTGAGTACGTGTGAATTTTTTTCTCTTTCTAAGGCCAGTCATGTGGATTAAGGCTACCCTAATTCAATATGGCTTCTTCTAAATAGGATGAACATGTTAACTAATAATATTTTCAGATGTCCTGTTTACAAATGGGTTCACACACAGGAATGTGGATTAAGACTTAAGCATGTCTTTTGTGGGGAACACAATTTAATCCCCAATCTGGGATCTCTCAGCAGAACCACCCAGCCAGAACAGGCTGAACCTGCTGAGGAGAGAACTTGAGGCAGGTCTGAAAGCCAGGGCTAACTGGGATGGCCATACCCTAGAGACAGGTGGGACTGGCCTTCCGTTGTGCCTGACCTGCTGCACTTGCTCAGAAATATGTTGGAACTGGGCTCCCAGTAGCCCCCAAACTGATCAGCGAGTTGAAGATCAATATTCCCAGGGCAAGAAGCTTTCATATCCTGATAAGGTTGATGTATCACTAGCACCTATCTAAACCAGAACAGTTGGGATTGGCTTCAAGGGCAAAAAGACACCCCCCTACCCCCACCCCCACTCACCGCAATACACACACAGACCCAAGCTGAATTTTCAAGGGACGGGATAGAAATCCTCAGACAGGCCAGGTGGGAAGGCACCTTTGTGAGGTTTGGAGACTGGGGAAATGTTGCCATGATTCCTCCTTCATATAGCAGAGTCGCAGCAGCCATTTCTGTGTTTAAAGTAGTTTGGATCCCTTACCTAGGCAGTCTCTGTCAATCACTGTCAGCTGTGTCTCTCAAAATCAAGAACTAAAATAATGCCTGATTTTTCTGCCAAGTCAGGACATCAGGCCATTCTCCTGGCCATTTCCCTGCCCACGGGCCTGTATCAAGGCCCACTGGAATGAGGGACAGTGCCCTAGATGGTAAGAGCCTTTGACCAAACCAGGGCCACTGTGACCTGGAACCGGCTGCATCAACCAATCACCACCGCCTCCTCCCACTCGCTATGTGGTTGGTAAATCTCTACCCCACCCACCTCATAGGCAGGAGAGAAGGACCAGGGAGTACTTAACTTAGCTGCAAAGTAATACAGAGTAAAAGGAACAGGAGGGGGCGTGCAGAGGGATCTCGTTAGAGAAGCGGCCTATGCGGTTCTGTCACCTTAGGATTGGCTGTATGGAGGCCTCAGGGTGGGGGTGAGGGCCTACCAAGGGGTCCAGAACTGCAGGTTTCTAAATAGATAGCCAATAATCACGTCAATAAAGCTTTAAGGTCTAATTAGCAGGCAGAAGTCTTCTTCCTACATCCTCACCATAAACCTGGGGAATTATTGCCTTCTTACAAACAGGAAAATGAAGTCTCTAGGGCCTTCTTCTTCGCCAGGATTCTTCTCCTGGTCCAAAGCTTCCTGACTTAAGGACCGCCTGCCTGCTTAGGCCCTCATCTGCAACTGTCGCCTTCATCGCTTTCCCCAGGCCTACATCAGGAAAGAATATGGCAGTAGCTTTCAGCAAATCAGCAAATTAAGTGGCGTTTAGGGATCTGTTTGAACTTGGCAATGTGCTGCACTTTGCACAAATCAAGTTAAAGACATTTGGTCATTGTCCATCGTCTCAGTTACAGACAACACCATTGTGGCCATAATAGATATTTCCCTGAATAAGTACATGAATCTAATAAACTAGTAACACGATCAAATCGCTTTCCCTAGAAATATGTTTATGCCAAGGAATAATAGAGTCATAGGCTATTATATCTTAGCTTTAGAGATCATGTAATGCAACCCCCTCATTATCAAAGGGGAGACTGAAGCAAGGTCACACAGTTTGCTGAAAGCAGAGGAGTGACTAGAATCCAGAGGCCCCAGTTCCCAGCACTGTGCCTTTTCTACTTCACCGTGGAGTAATCAATTTGAAATTTACCTGAATTAAAGAAAAGGGACAGCTGGGCATGAGAAATATGCATTCAGCTTAATGGTCAGCTCTGGGGAAAGATTTCGATGGAGGAGGCTGATTGAAAACACAGACCATGGAGAAGGAATGATTTGAAAGGACCAGGAAAGTAGGAGGAGCGAAGAAATCCCTGTGCACAGTGGCAGAAAGCCTCCTGGGACCCAAGCAGTGTTGAGGCAAGTCCCCGCTCCACAACATTTTGCTTGGGTGACCTGTGGCAGGTTCCTGAAATCCCTTGAAGCTTCATTTTCTCATCTAAGCAAACAAAACCATGGAAGGCTGTCTAAAACGCCTAGCACAATGACTCTCGCATAGGAGGAGCTAAACAAATGCTGCCATTTTTCCTTTTCCTTCCGTGAGACTTGGCGGCTGCATTTGGGTGGCAGGGGAAGTGGTGAGATGCAAAAAGGGATTTGGTTGCTCAGCAAGAATAATTGTGGGAAACTGTGACCTGAGGGAAATGAACTATTGGGCTGAAAATACACTGTATTAAATCAATTCCTTTTGATGACTGCTCTTTTGTTTATTTGGATTTTTCTGGGGATTCTCTGGGGATATTTAGCAGTAAGTAGATCCTTATGGGCTTTTAGCTGAGTGACTCGGAGTGAATGCTTAAGCAGGAACATGTGTGTGAAATATCCTGGAGTCGGAGGCATTGGAGAAACTCTTGCATTAAGCTATCTTTTTAATTTGGTTAATTGGAGGGTGGGAGGTGGGAGGTGGCTGGATTACAGAATTTGATAATCTGAGAAGACAGTGGATCTCCCCAGAAAACCACATGCATATAAGAGAAAGGTTTTCTTGTGATTTCAGAGGTTCAGGGAAGCCTGCCTACTAAATTCTTTAAGAAATTCATCCTAAATTAAGATTTAATCCACGATGATGAGCCACACCCTCACTGCCTATCTTTTACCTTTTTATTCATTCATGACGTCTTTAACACTTCCTCTTTTGTGTCCTTCTTTCCTTCAGGCCTGTTTTTTTTTCTTTTTTTTTTTTAAAGATTTTATTTTATTTATTCATTTATCCCCCCCCTTGCTGCTTGTGCTCGCTGTGTCAGCTAACCACGCCGTGCGGGTGGGCTTGCCTTCACCAGGAGGCCCCGGGAACCGAACCTGGGGCTTCCCATATGGTAAACAGGAGCCCTACTGATTGAGCCACAGCTGCTTCCCCAGGCCTGTTTTTGAACTCTCATCAAGTATGCTTTACCCCTGAATATCCACCTTTAGAAATTCAGAGTACAAGTCCCCTAAAAGAGAGAACTATTTTCAGCTTTTTGTTTTTCACTCTTGCTTCTCCATCGCAAATAGCTAAATATTGAATGAGAGGGGATGAGGATGGTGTCATAGGAATCATATTGGATAATAGGTCTATTTCATGGAACTTTTTACATTGTGAAGAAAATCAGAATTTCAAAATAGAATGTGTTGTGCATTTTAGGATATGAGATGCATACAGATGTTTTCCAATAAGCCTTGCTCATATTTCATTGTTAGAGTCGGGGTTGTTCCAGGCAGGCGTTGAGAGCCTTGAACTAATGTAAAGATCTCATAATGATATGAATGCAAAATGCCATTACCATTAATACTGCAGCAGAATTTGCCATTAAAACGAGGAAAGCTGAAATTAAAGAGGTAATCGGCAAGCTGAGGCCTCTGAGGCACAAATGTCTTCTTATTACAATGTTATGCCCATTGCAGAGAGGAAAAAATAACTCATTGCATTAATTCCATATCAAAACAGAACATCTGAGATGTTCATGCATGCCCTTTGTGCATCTGGATGGATTACCACAATTGATGGTTCACTAAGCTACCAGACTGTTTATTCTAGGAGCTCAATTTTTCAGGTATTCTCTGACCAGATTGCTGAAAAACTGAAGATAGACATAATACATTACTAATTTGTGACTCCTCAAAAGCAATTCCTAATGTATCTTTAGTGCTTACTCTTATCAAGAGGAACCATTGAAACCATTCTACAAAAGGTTGTTGTCATTTTCTGGAGAACCCCCAAAAGATTCCCTTATTCCCTTTCCCAGTCCATCTACCTCCATCCCCAGCCCCAGGCAACCACTGTTCTGCTTCCCATCATTATGGATTTGTTTTGCCTTTGCCAGACTTTAATACAAATGGCATCATATGATATGTACTCTTTTGTGTCTGGCTTATTCTGCTTAGCTGGATTTTTTTTATATCCACCCATGTTATTGCTTGTACAAGGAGTTCTTCCACAATTACTTTTGATTTTTTGATTTGTGATGAGGTATGTCAACAGTACTTCCTTGAAGGCTTCCATGGAGATGTTCAGTGAGTTACATGACCAATTTTTTGGCATTAAATGGCATTTGTGTCTCTGTCAATAGCTAGAAAGTTTATCCCAGGGCTGTGCTTATTGCAGCGTTGCCAGATGGGAGGATATGTGTGTATCTTCTCTTCCTAGTTGGATTCTAAGTAAAATAATATAAAAAGTAAGAGCAAGGCTTTGGGGAGTTAAATATACCGGATTCGAATTCAGTCTTTGCTACTCATAATGTTGTGACCTTGAGCAAGTAATTTCATCTCTCTAAACTTCAGTTATCAAATCTGTGAAAGGAGAAAAGCATGGTGACTGTTGTTTGTATGTTTTAGAATTGAGTAATTGGCATACATAAAGTATTTAGTACAGTGTATTATGCTTCCAATAACAGCAATTTAATTATATTAGTTTTCTAGTATTATTTTGCCCCATTTCTTATATTTTTTCTTGCATCTCTCATAATGATAAACACACTTCTGGGGTTTAATAATTTTGTATTGACTTACTGAAAAAGGATTCTCAAGCATTTTGATAATTGCCTTCAGCTACTTAGTATACTATTATAATATAAATATGACCCATTCCCTACTCTTTAAAAGTAGACAATTGAAAATGAACAGTGTTAGCATGGCATAGAAATTTACCCATTTCACACACGTTCATAAAACACTACACAAATCATTCCCTGGAATAATAAAATGGATAAAGCAGTGGGTAGAACCATATACAATTTGTAAAGTAGGCACAGTTAAGCCACTACTGTTCTTATTATATGTTAGAAATAGCCAAGACAGCTTTGAAAATAAAGAACTACAGAGAATTGTGGACTCAAAAATTACCATATGATAGATACTTTAAAACATGCTATAAAGTTGTAGTAATTAGAACAGTATGGGTTTAGATCAAGAAGAGATAGATGGAAGAGAAGTCAAAAAATGGCCCATTTTAATGTTAAAATTGGTTTTATGATAAAAATGGCAGTGGGAAAAGGATGGAACTGTTCAGATGGTTGGGGGACATTTTCTAATCCATAATAAAGCACTATCTCACCATAAAGAAATAGAATTTTTATAAGTTAATATCCTAAGTGCATACAAATCTATTAAATATTGAAGGAAATATGGAAGACTATTTTTTATAAACTTAGTGTAGTGGATGCTTTTTCAAACAAGACATGAAACCAAAAAGTCATAAAGGAAAGGATTGTTAAATTTGACTACTCCCAAAATTTAAAATTTTGCTTGACCAAATACTCCATAAACAGAGGTAAAAACAAGGAACAGATTCGGAAAGAACATTTTCAACATACATAAAAATAAAAGATTAAACTCTAGAGTGTACAATAACTCCTATGAATTAGAGTTATAAATTAATTATAAGTTAAAAAATAGAGAGGGAAAACAAAGGATAGAAATAGACAATCGACAGGCGACGAAACAAGTAGCGATAAACTACTCATTACTAATCAGCAAATTAAATCACAGTGAGGTACCATTTTTTACCCATAGACTGGCATAAATAATATTGTGATTATATTAAGTGCTATGCAGCGTAGAGGGAAACAAATAATCTCATGCAGATGCAGTGATATTGAAAATATAAATCTGATGCATTGCTGGATTATAAATAAGTACAGCAATTCTTGTATAGCAATTTAGTATTAAAAGCAACTCACCTGGGCCTGCATCTGCAGGCAGGATCATCCCACCCACCATATCCATGGGATATAAGCCCTCTCTCACTTGGAGTTGGAGTGGACATCACCATCCCAGTCGCCTCTGGATTGGGGGAAGAACTATGGACTAGAGTGGACTTGATGGTATTCTCTTGCTCACATATGGTGATTCTTGCAATGCAAGAAATTATAACAATGAGGTGGAGCCAGTGGCCACTTGACAGTTTTTGGGTAGGGAGGGGATGAGCAGTTGAGATACAGGGGCTTCTTTGGGAGTTGGAGGTTGTCCTGAGTACTGTTGTGGCGATGGATGTGGGCCATTTTGGATCAGCACACACCGCTCAGGGCTGAGTGGGGGAGAGTGTGGTCTGCGGTGTGGACTGTGGTCTGTGGTTGGTGGCGGGGCTCCAGGATGTGTGGGTTCATTGAGGTTGGTGGGCCACACTGTGGGAGATGTTTGTGTGGGATGTGGTGGGAGGTGTGGGAGGTGGGCAACATGGGAATCCCAGTGGGTTCTGTGTAGTGTTTTGGGTAATCTAAGCACCTCTTAAAATATAT